>VXBC01010263.1:319945-422636 GCA_013399945.1 Ploceus nigricollis | reverse complement strand
AAGGAACTCACACACAAAACATACTGTGAGCACAGCAACATCTGCTCAACTAAACTCCAAGGAACCAGGGGGACAGAAGTCACATCTGGTTTACTACAGCCTGGTCTAGACTGCCTGAGTGACGGTCTATAAGCACTTAACCCCCAGCAGTGGTGGGGGGTGAGAGGAGCAGTGAAGGTCTCTAAGTGCCCCCAGCACCTGCAGACTTCACTAGCAGGGGGACACACAGATGAGGGCTGGTTAAGAGCAGCTAGGGTTTGCACAGATTAATTCCTTTCAGAAAAAAAGAGAGTTTAGCAGAGGAGATGGTATGGCTGGAGCCTGGCTGTGCTTGGGCCAGTGGATGTGGGCAGGGTGGGACAGAGATTTTCAGTTCTCCTGGTGCAAACTAGGAGTGAGAGAGACTCAAAGAGGAATGGAAACGTTAAGTGTGTTTGTCTAAATTTCTTCACTGTTTTGCCTCTGCACTGACCTTCAAGTCTTACCAAAACAATCCTGAAAACCTTTCAATCCATTTTGCTGTGAGTGCTCCCCAAGGAAAGTGGCTGGACACTTCTCTGTGCAACGGGCGGGAGATGTAATCACTGGCTGGGGCACCCTGAGGTGCTGCACAGCCATTAATGGAAGGTGATAAGGGCAGCAATGCCTTTCTCCAGGAGAAAATGCCACTTTTTCTAAGTGCCACCAGCCAGCACACTGCTGTGCAAACTGCTCCCCTGCCATGCCCTCCTCTCTGCCCCCCCCAGGGCTCAGATAACCTTTAACTCTCCGGTTGTCTCTGTGGTTTTTTTTTTTGTTCTTGACGTCTTCAGTATTTTAACAACAACAACAACAACAACAACAAAGTCCTTGCAGTTGTATCACTTCCTGCAAGCTGTTGTGAGACCTTGTAAAGCTGCTTCAAGCGTGGAAATGGTTCACAGGCAATGTCAACAAGGGGAAGAGGGAGCTGCAAGAGAGACTGGGGAGAAGTACATGAACTGCTGCCAGCACTTTCCGGAGCAGCCAGGGTGAGAAAGTGTTGTGAGGTGTTGCTGGTTGGTGTCTGCTGGTCTACCAGCTCCTGCTGGTCTTGCTTGCAGGGGCATCGTTTCAGTGACTCAGTCACCTGCTTAGTGATCTCCTGATCTTTTTGCATTTGTGTGTTCCTGTGCCACCGTATGTTCTGCTTCTCTTACCAATTCTCACCGCAGCAAGCTGTAATATACAGAGGCAGTGTGTAACATTATTTCATAGGCCTTATTAATCTTAAAACATTTGTATAACTTTTGGAGTAGGAACGATCTGCAGGATTAAGCAAGGGCCTAGAATGGCATCTGGATTTTTTTTCTCCTTTTTCTGTTGTGCCACTGTATGAACATGGATAAGCACACACTCTCTTTGTGCCCACATCTGCTATGGTAAGACAATTGTGACCATTTTTGTTGTGCTCTGGCAGTTCTGGTTATTAGAATGGTTAGGGTTGGAAGGGACCTTAAAGATCTTCTAGTTCCAACTTCCCCCTTAATAATAGACAATAGGGATTATTTTTTCCTGTGACCTTAAAAGGAAGAGTAGTCATGATTTCATAATTTGGTACCCATATGTGGCAATGTGCATTTAGCCCAGAGAGGATCTGGAGT
This sequence comes from Ploceus nigricollis, assembly GCA_013399945.1. Lineage (NCBI taxonomy): Eukaryota > Metazoa > Chordata > Aves > Passeriformes > Ploceidae > Ploceus > Ploceus nigricollis. The sequence continues at coordinate 421,014 of VXBC01010263.1, read as the reverse complement.
TGTTCAGGTTCACACCTGAACAGCTGTTCACACCTGAACCTGTTGCAGCTTCCAAGTGTCTGGGGTTGAAGTAGGGACACTTATCTATCACCTCTCATTTTGTGCACGCTTACAGACATTTAGGGAATTGACCACAGCCCCTTGACCTAGAACAACTCACCACAATGAAAATTAGAGCAAGTGATAGACATTTGCAGCATGAAACAGAAAAACATAAGTTTCCTTGTGTTTATATATCTGCTGCACCTCTTTCTCCTCACCTTCTTCAGAGCTGAAAGTCCTTGGGTTTTCTTCTCTCCTATTCCACCCTTCTTTCAGCAGCACTACTCCAAAAATTTTGAGTTCTCTTTAAGACATTTTTGAGCCAATTCCAGCCTTTGTGAAGGAAATTGAAGAGAGAAAAGGGGATATCCCAGCCTTCCAGATGCCTTTTCTTGGTTCAAAGACAGAACCTGGAGAGTTTGTCTGCTGGGAGAGCTCTTTCATCAGCAGAAAGCCCCTATGCCCCAGGGGAAGGATGTCTGCCCAGTCTTTGAAAGGGAAAGGAGGAGCAGGGGGACTATGGCTCAGTTCCCAGATCTGGTGGTGGACATGCCATTGCTCACCTGTTCCCAGCAGTCCAGGCTAGGGAGAAGGCAAAGGGTGAAAGAGAGCCCCGCTCAGCCTTCCTGTGCTCTAGGGACAAACTCAATTTCACCATAATTTAATTTACTGCTAGTTCAGTACCTAGCAATTGTACAGCCATTCTGAATGTGCCCTCTCATCGGTATGATAATAAAGAGCATATTCTGCTCTAAAAATGACTGGAAACCTGAACTTCATTAGTGTTCATTTTCCTTGGGGAATCCCCTGTTTCTCTCTGTGTGCTGTCTGTCCACTTGAGTTCTGTAAAGAGCAGAATATCCATGTGTGAACCACAAGAAGTGTATTTTGGCTCTGAGAACTCTGACTACAGAAACACAAGCACCATTTCAGAGGAGTGCTCTAGTGTAGCCTTGACTTTTCACTTAGTTTCCTTATTGCAGCACATATCATAAGAATGCATACCATACAGTGAATAATCTCTTGTGAGTCAGTGTGTCTGTTTGTCCTGCAGGGTGTAGGATTATTGCTTACTGTTTTATCATGTGCTTTTACTGTCCCCAAAGGTCAGACTTCAAAACTTCCCCTGGCAGATCCTTCTCCAACCCAGCAAATCTTCCAATTAGCAAAATGCTCATTATATGCAGCTAATACAGTATGGATTTGTTCATTCACTTTCACTGCTGCTTCTTGGGACGTTCTGAGTAATAAGATATTCCATCTCAGAATAATTCATAGACTTTTTGCCTGAACACAGTACCTTTCAATAATCAATCTGAATTGCAAAATACATTAAGCAGCAGCATTGTTTGTCTGGCACTATTTAAAAACCATGAAAGCAGTGGAATGAAAGATGAAGGAGCAGATCTATTCTCTACTCAATACAGTATCATCCTTGAGAAGGGGACATTGAGAAGACATTGATATATAAGTCGATGATAAAAAATTGGCCTTTTATGTATTTGGGAGGTGAGGCTGAGGTGTAAATCATGATCAGTGATACTACTCTGGAGCAAGTAACAGTGTATATTCTAGGGAAGCATGTGAGGAAAAGGAACGTAGTCTATTTCTAAAGTCAATTTAGGGTTCTTTAAGGTACCGTACCAAATGTAACCTGTGTATCCATAGGCTCAGAGTATAAGCAGTTGCCAGGTGAAATTATATTTTTACATGCTTTATAACAGGCCTTTGCATCTTATAATCTCCTCACTTTTCTGCAGCTCCAAGTTGCATCCAAATTTCTACATATGCTATTCTCTGTATATGTTAGAAATTATTTCTTTGCTATCTTTTCTATGCCTAAAATCAGTTTTTTTCCAGTTCACAAGGAACTGGATCAGGGCCTACAGGTGAGTTTTTACTGCTGTGGGATCCCCAGTGCCAGCCTGTGCCCTTTGTTATCATCCTGTGCCTGCACTCTTATGTGCCCTGCTCTGTGTTTCCATCTCTCAAGGCCTCTGATATCATACCTTAGTACCTCTACTAAGACTCTAGGCACCGTCATTGTAATAGTCATAAAAATCCCCTTTTGCACAGAATAATTGTTTATTTCTGTTGTTGACATAAAACTATGCCTGTCCAGTGCAGAGATAAACGTAAGTGGAACAAATTAGCAATAGACACCTGATCAATTAGAGCCATTGCAGTCCCAGCCAAGCCAGGGCAAACAAAGCTGTGGGCAGGTCAGAAGTTCACACAGAGCCAGCCTGACAAGCCTCTCCTGAGTCCTTGCAAACTCAGAGCAGAGCCCATGTCCTGATACTCACAGTGACAGGGTCTGTTACGGGGCTTGGGGCAGTGTTGTCACCACGGGTGGTGGCAATGAATGCATTTTGGGGGTAGCTCACCTCTGAATTCCTCCAGCTGGCCACAGAATGGGCTGGAAAGGTGAAAACTTCCTGTTCTGCTGCAAAAGCTGCAGCACGTCATTGTGGGAGACATATGAACTCCTAAAACTGTTTTAACCTTTAGGAATAAACACAGCAGATGAAATGTGGATTACTCCTGTAGAAGTGTAATCACCTTGCTGCCTACCATCCTCCCAAAGTCATTATCTTAGTCCTAAGGAGCCAGGTGTTCCTAAGAGTTTGCAAATGGTGGGATTTTATTCCATCTAATATTAGAAATCTCTGCAGCAACTTTTCCTCTAGTCATCATAGACTCTCCTTCTAGTCTGCAAAAACAACAGACACTTTCAGGGCTAGCCATTTCGTCTCTGGATTCTTTGTAAATGGAAAAGGCAAATTGGTGAACTTGGTTTTATATACTGCTACAAAAGGAGGCAGCTAGCTCAGATAAAGACCACAGATGTCTAATTTTGAGTGGGATAAATAATTCCCAAAACATCCACTTAAAATGTATTCCACAATTCCTACATTGTTCTGAGCTTTGTGGAATAAAAGAAATGTGGAATAAAAGAAAAGACACTTGCATAAAATTAATAGAGGGCAACAGAAAATTTCAGCACCCACAGTTCTCCATTGCTGTCCTGTTCAGTTAAAGAAACTTTATTGTGTGCATTTTCAGTCCTTCCCTCTGTAGCAAAGATGTGGGTGTACTACCAAAGGTGTGTAGGGGTTAAATTTACAATATCAACCTAAGCAAAAAAGTAGTCAAATACAGAAGTACAGATTCTCAATAGGAATAATGGTGGAGGATAAATAATTACACCTCATATTTCTGAGTTCCTGAGGACTAAGCCTCCTACAATAAAAGATGCATGGAGCCAAAATGATTTAGCACAATTACATACAGAGCCGACATCCCAAGAAAAATAATCAAAGCAAAGGATGGCTGGAAAGCCTAGAGGGTTCACAGCTGCAACTCAGCAAGCCCAGGAACTGGCTAAATCCAGACCTCATATATCAGTGAAAGAAGGCCAGTAGGACAATGTGTCCTGTCTGTGACAGCCCTTTGTGAGAAACTTATGGCAAAGCCTCACTTTTCGTAGATTTATAAAGCTCAGGCCAGAAAGGATCATCTAGTCTGATATCCTATATATCACAGGATGTTAAATTTCTTCCAGTTAGCTTTGAGTTGAGCCCAATACCTTAGGTCAGCCAAATACATTTGAGTCTTCAGGATGTTAAGTTATATTGTGCCAAAGAAATATATTCAGTGGCTTGCTTATACTTAGAATTATTTAACAATTAAGTGTGGACCAAACATCATTGCATATGATTATAACTGATTTTGCAGATCAATGAACTCTGAATAGTCTTGCTCTTATGGTGTAGACATAAATTCATCTGCATGGCTTTATTTCAAGGTTTAAATAGTTCCGTTTCACCATACAGCTACTTCTGTCTCCTATGAATGCATGCCCCACACTTCATCAAAATCAGAAAATATTCTCTGGGATCCCTGGGACAGATTTGCCTTGGTTGTCTGCACCTGCACAGAAGACCTGTGTTGAACAGAAATTTCACAGAAGCTTTGTTTTTCTTTTTTTTTTTCTTTTTCTTTTTTCTTTTTCTTCTCCTTTTTCTCCTTTCCCCTCCCCCCCTTCTTCTTCTTCTTCTTCTTCTTCTTCTTCTTCTTCTTCTTCTTCACATTCTCATCTTAATTTTACAGCCTGTGAGTTGTTCATTTTTCTTTAGTTTCAAACCATTTCTGGGCTACATTTGATTGAGTAAATTTCCATCCAAATTCCAGCCATTGACAAGGATATCAAGGATATAAAATAGAATGGACAGTACCACATCTTTAGTGTGTAGCTACCAAAATAAATTCCATATCATGTCAAGGTAGTCTGTAAGTATGGGATTAGGTGGTGCAGGAACTGATTTTTGTGGCATGCTGAATGTAGGAACTGTTTGCTGGGAAAAAAAATGGTGGAGCGTGGTTGTTCATAATGTAGTGGAAAGGTGGTGTAGAAACCTGATGTTCCTGGATTCACTGTCAGTGTAACTGGGACAGCCCATGAGGAACAAAAGTGCTGGAGCTTGCTGGCACAAGGGTCATTCACCTAGACCTGTAATCCCAACTTTCACTTTTCTTGATAAAATGAGGGACACATACTTAATTTGTAGATCTGGCTCATGCTTAGCTTTCACCAGTTTAATGGAGCAGCTATGTAAGTGCTCACATTCCCCCTATGTGCAACACAGATAATGAGGTGCCCCACAGGCCTCCAAAAGGAGCTCCTTTCTACCAGTTCTGGGTAGGCAGGCAGGTTGTGCCCCTTAGATCCTTCTAAGGTAAACACAATAATCTGTTTTTCTCCATTGGTTATATTAGAAACTCACTGTATGTAGGCTGCTTCATTAGATACCTAAAAGGTAATGAAGCCTGATGTTTAAGTGAGGTGGACAGGCTTCTGTAATCAGTATGTCCTTACCTTCTGCTAATTACCTCATGTCATCTAACTCCGGTAAGAGCACCCTTCTAATGAGCCTGCACCTTGTCCACTGGTGTGTGGAAGGAAACTGTGAAGAATGCTCTTTTTTTCTTGAAAATGGACTGTGCTGTGCTAGCCAAAGGCAAATCAGAAAATTTTCTTGGATCCATTACTACAGAGTACTGACAGGCTTCATAACTTCCTATCCTTTTCTGAAGCACACAGTGATGCTGGGATTGCAGAGCTTCTGCAAAGTAAAAAGCTGCAATGGCTCCTTTTTCATCTGACTCAGTATTGTTCACATAACCCAGCAGAGAAATGCTAATTAGTAGGTAAATTAGATGCCTCTATTTGCACTTGTCCTTGGAGAGATGGTAGATATAATTTTCTAGCAACCTTGTTAGCCTTTCCTCATTCAGTGGGCTGGATTGGAAAACAGTACAATAACCCAATGGTTGTATCATATAACAGAATATCTGTTATGAGTAAAACTCAGCTTAACAGCCAACCGGTGCAGACAGTGATGCTTTACCCTGTGTAATACAACCATATAGCTGCTTGGTGCTGTGGTGTAACAAAGGATGAGGAGACACTGGAGAGCATTCATAAGTTTTCTATTTCCACACAGCCTCCTGACAGCCAAACAATATAATCTCTTTGTGGTATATTGCCTTATTGTGAGAAGCATGCCTCAGTATATTGCAATAAAAAAGAAGCATTTGAATGTCCTACATCTCCATTGCATATACCTGTCAAGTTTCAGGTGGCCATTTAGATGATGCTATTGCAGCAGGTAAGTTAATAGAGGAAGCAGCTTAGACCTTTGTTTTTCAATCCAGACCTGCAACTGAAAACATTCAAAGGCTGGAAATGGTATGTTCAGAGTCTCTAAGTAGGGCTGCTATTACAATACCATGAGAGTGGTTCAGTCTGACATGTTTTACTTCACACTTGCTGTTGTCTTGGTGCCTGCCCCAGTTGGTTATGACAGCTTATTTTATTTACAACAGCTCTCTCAACAACAGTGTTTACTTGATCATATGCAGGCGCCTGGGCATAGCTACAGTAATATCTGTCTTCTAAAGAGGACCTAGTTTTACTAAGGAAAATACTCCCAAACCATGTCACTGTCACAGCTTTAGGAACAGGACAGGCAAGAGTTCTGCCTTGTCACTGCACTGCAGAGACTTCTCCATTTCTGGCAAATGAAAAATTGCTCTGGGATTCTAAATCCCAGTGGTCTGGTGACAAGGCAATGTATTTTAGGTCCAGAAGCTGCAAAAAGTTTAGGAGGATTTAGAAAAGATTGTAAAAGTAGAGAAAACCCAAGTGATTTGTAATGGCAGGCTAAGAGTTTGTGATTGCAGTGGGAAAGGGATAGGCAGAACATCAGAAACAGGATTTTGTTTCGAAACGCAGAGGGGTTCTGACTAAAGCAGGAGAGAGACTCATTTAAAAGGAAGTCACAGTGCTGATGAGGAGATAGATGTTAATCAAGAGCCTACTGAGCAACTCCAGGCAAATCACTGATTCCCAATTCTTCATTTGTGAAAGGGGTACAGTAAAACTGTGCAATACAGGAGAGATGTGTGCAAGGTACATCCTATACAGGCTTGGTGATTAACCATAGCAGTACCTAAAAAGGCAAGGAAGAACTCTTCTAGAAATACATTTGGTTGGTCCTACTGCTTTCATAAGGTCAGGACCTCTTAAGAATGGTGAATATGGTGTTTTGCCACTGGTGTAAATGGCATTACCTCACAAGACGCTGATGCGAGAGCAAGCCGAAACTGTCTCAGTACTTAGCTAAATGCTTGCCTGAAGCAAGATCAGTTGGAACCGAATGATTTCCATACATTTTACATGGCTGTTAGTGTTCAGTAAGGAATGAGATCCTCCTTAATTGAAGAAGCTAGAAGTATGTTTTATTAATCTGTCCGTGTAAATTGTTATAACTGACTAGAAGGAGTATTTTTAAATGTTCTGAAAAAAATAAAGTTTTAGGATGACATTTGCAAGATGTGTCTGCTGTATAACTTTTATTCCTGAATCAGTAAGGTGCTTATAAAATGCAATACTTTGGCTACTTTTCTTTACAATCCTATATCATAATTTTTAAAAAATGCATATTTCATAAGGTAAAAAAAAAAAAGGATAACTACTGTGTTCAAGCTATGACAGGTTAGTCTGTAAGACTCACGGTCATTGTATCTTTTTGGTCAAGAATATATCAGGATTGAAAAATATTGTATGTATATATATTAAACATTTAATGTATATAATTTTATCTATACTATATATATTATAGATATATCTAAATTTGTTATTTATATAGCTAAGACAAATATCCAGCAATATTAGAAGATTTTATAATTAATACAAATCCCTGTGCATTGGGCTACAAGCCAGTGTCTAATTAATCAAGGTAAGAAAGAAATCTTAAGAAAAAATTCTCAATTGTTGGATTTCCACAGGAAGTTTTCAGCTTGTTACTCTCAAGTATTTTATGTTGAAACAAGCCCAGACTAGAAAGACAAGTGATCAGGTTCCATGTGGGATTTGCTCTTTCTGTTCCTCACTTTGTATCTATCACATGCACATTTATATGTCTCTCACACAATATTTCTGCTTTGTTCCCCATTATCTGGTGTCACAGTCTATACAGATTCTCACTGAACAGGATATTCTCTGTGCTCTCAGGAACACATCAGTTCTTTCTAACTGGATGACCCAGCTGTCTTCATTACACATCTGATCAATAAATATCGAAAGAACTAAAGTGGACAAATGAAAAGCATTCACTAAACAAGGCTTTTTTTCCCCAAGAAAGCCCCAATTTAAAGTATTAATTACTATATATATATATAATTCATTGTTTACACAGACTATGGAAGAATAGAGAATTTGCAATTAATTTGCACCGTTACTTCCAGCACCCCATGCAAACAACTCCCATGTTTCTAAAATCCTGCAGTCCTTCTGCAGAAGAAGCAGTGCTCCCCCCAGAAGTGAGTGCCTGTGCCCCGTGCTGCAGCTGAACAGGCTGGAGGGAAGGACTGCTGCTCCCAGGTCCCAGATCACAGCTCAAGAACAGGCTGCGTGCAGCCTGCAGCCCTGGGCATTTCCCAACTGCCCCTTTTTGTCTCCTTCCCCCACACTGCAGTCTGACAGCCAAAGCTCTTTTGAAGCATTTTCAACTAAATTATTTCCTGTGTTGTGGTTTCTCAGTTCCAGAGAGAACTTTTTCATGAAGAGGAAGGGTTATACGACATTGATCTGGTGGTGAGAGCTTCAGCCAGAGTACTGGAGACACACATTTAGCTACTTGCTTTGCTTGATTTAGATCAGGGGCCATGACCCTGGTTCTCCCACGATTTAGATGAGTGACCAAATCACTGAGCTATCAAGGCAATCACTTCTGCTCTCTGGCCCTATTAGTATCTCATTAGTGAATTAAACAGAGCGGCACATTGAACCAGGGTCCCCCACTCCCCTGTGTGTGTCAGGCTGGCTGATATACAAGGGTCAGGATCCCTGGCTTCTGTGAAACACCTCCAGCAGAACTTGGCTTCTTCTTGCTGGTAAAGAGGAGGAGTTCTGAAATCTCAGGAAGAATGGGATAAAAAAAATTCTTCCTCAATCAGCTTCAAACCCAAATCTCCCCTAGGCTCACACCCATCAAAATCTATATAAATATGACTAATGGATAATCTGTGTGTCTCTTGTCCTATGGACTGATTTTTGCAGAGCTAGAACTAGTGCTCTTTCATCAGTTTAAACTAATGGATGGGGATGCAAAGAGATGTGTGCTGTGGGGTTTGTAACCACTACTGGGGCAGCCCAGTAATGTGCCAGACCCAAGTTAGATCAGTCAGCCAGGCCCACACAGCCACAGAGGTTTGCTAATTCAGTTTGGAAGAAAAGACTTAAATATGCAACAAAACACTTTGCCTACTTTGGCTTCCCAGCTGGGGCAGAAGAAAATGGCATGAAATGAGTGACTAGGGTGTGATTGAACATGTGAGCTATAGACTTTCAGGGAAATGTGCACAGGTATGTGCTGACACGTGCCCTCTCCAAAGACAAAAGATGGAAGAGGAAACAGAAAAGCATTTTTTTAACCCTTCTGTAAGTTTAGTAGACCTATTAACATTGTGGCATTGCTGAAGCAAGTTGTAAATGATGTATAAAACCATCCTTGGAATATATGGCAGGGCTGTGCATTCCCAGCACTGAACTGTGCTGTTTGCTGAGCTAATCATTTCAGACAGAGCCACAAAAGCCCATCAAGCTCACAAGTTTTGGTTAAAAGAAACTAAAAAGACAGAACATAAGTATTGTATTTTGTGGTATGATTTAGTGATTTATGCAGCTGATTTGAAACATATAGACTCCAGGTTTAAATCCCAGATGGGTTAATTTAATCCTTTTATCACTCAGAAGGAGATAAATTCAGTACTCTGAAGTACCTCTGAAGGGTTTCGACAGACGAAATCTTTAAAACGAACAAACTCAAATTCTTCACATTTTTGAATATTTTCCTTCCCTAAGTTTTAAAAAACATTGTGCTCATCTTGATGGCAAAATGTACATCTTCTCACCTGAGTGCAATAAAAGTTAGGAGAGTTTATGCTGATACTTGCCACAGTGAATCCCTCTCTGGCAATTAACATGGTTAAAACACATCAGGGTTACTCATCACACTCTATTTCGTCAGACCTCTGTCGTGATCAAGGACTAACAACAACTTGGGTAGCACTGAACAGCCTGGATGTTACCAAAGGACCCAGCTGGGCTCTTCCAGAAATCAGGATTGCTACAACGAATCTTCTCTTTTGGCCTTCCAGAATTTCCCGTGCTGTAATTATTTTATCCTGTTATTCTCTATTATAAATTGCCCTACTGACAGAAAAGGCAGTTTTGTGAACCTGTTCACCTGGGATTTTCTGTCCCTGTTAAATGGTGTGATTTTCAGTCAAGTGCAAATAAAATGTACAGCACTATAGCTGTTGATTCTGGGTCTCTTGCATAGATATTTCCCTCTCCTCAGTTTCCAGCCAACACAAGCAGCTGGTATTTCTGTGTGTTTGATTTTTTTCTTTTTAACAGTCATTCCCTATCTGAAAACAGTTTTCACCTCTATTCCTGTTGACATTGGTTCTTTGAAAATGGCATCAGTTGCTCTGTGATTTCATGTCAAGCTCAGGTCAGAGCCGAGTGTGAACCATTAACTCAAATTACTCAACACCCAGCACAGGCCTTGGGGTGCTGGACCTGTCCTAGTTTCCACTGAGGACAGGGTTAATATTTTGCCGTAACTGTGAGGGGGCTGAGCCTGGAGCTGTGTACTGGATACCATCTTACATCATGGCCAGAGATGAAGGGAAGGGACAGACTTGGACTCTCTCACACTTCCATAGTTTCCAGTTGGGAGCAAGTGTGGCTGACAGAGCAGTCGGGGTGTGGCACCGTTGGCTGCAGTCATGTAATGTTGTGTCAGGTCAAGCTCTTCAGTGAGCAATTTTGCATGTAAATCACCCTGTCTTTGTACATTTTTGTTATTAGTATTTTTGCTGTTACTGTTCCTTTTCTTATCTCATTGCTGATTCCAGCATATTGATCTTATCTCAACCCAAGACCTCTGCCTTTTTATCCCCCACTGCTGGGTGGGGGCTTGTGGTTTTGCTTTGTTTTTTAGTGGGGGTACTAAATTGGGAATACCATTCCTACACCACAACAGACACTCCAAGGTGGGAGGAAATAATCCATTCAGCACTGGTCAAAGCCCAGACAAGTTGCCACCAGCCTCCCAGAAACAGGTCAATAGGAGAGCCCAGCCTGGAGCGCCAACTCCAAGAAAGCTCCTCCTTTCCTCAGTTTTGCCAGGGCCATTGCTGCTCATCTGGGTCCGGATCCTGCCATCTTCCAACCATCATCCTAGAGTGGTTTGGTTTGGAACGGACCGTAGAGATCATCTAGTCCCAACCCCAAAGCTGCAACCCAAATGCATCTACAGCCCCCATCACACCAGCAAAGTTTCCCCCACTCTCTCTGATTGACAGGAACCACTTTGGTAGAGAGATAATTTCTTGCTTCACTCTAAGTGTAGTAACAGATCCTTCCCTCCATGGTATGCAATCAGCTACCTCCAGACACAGCTCCATGACTGACCAGCTCCATGCTTGACTGGCTCCATAACTCACTTCAGAGGTTTCTGCACTCACATTCAGAGCATGTGTTTTCAAATTCCACCATGTTTGCTGTTACATCTTGAACCCTTTGCTAAATCACTACCAAAGCAGAAATGCCAAGGATGCAAATAGCAAATGAAGCCATACAGATAAAGACCTGGTAACAGCAGCTGAGGCCTTCCTGTGGGTGAGAAAAGCTACGTGCACTGAGGATGAAATGAAAAGTACATCCTTGTGTTTAGCACTTCAGAAGTTTTCCTTGGGTGGAACACCTTTTGTCTCGGCCAGAAGCAGTGTCATCCCCTAGGAAACAGTCATCCTCTTGGAAATAAAGACATATTTAGATTACAGAGACTTCCAACAAAATAAAAAAAAAATAAAAGAGGAAAAAAAGGAAAAAAGGCAAAATCACAATACAAAGCGTTAAGGTTAGAATGTGATGTCTGCTTTGAAAAAAGAGGATCAAATACTTAACAGGGCTAAGAGTATTCTGTCTGAAAGAAATGCCTGTACGAGAGATATAAAAGTAGTAAAAATAGCCAGTACTCACAAGAAACAGTAAAAAATTAGACTCTTTCTGGGAGAAGATCTAGCTGAACATTAGGTTAAAAAAAATAGAGCAGTCAAAGAGGATTTTTCCCTCCAGTGTGTATTTTTCTTGGCAGTTGTGCTCACTTGTGAATAGTGTTAAAGCACTTTAGTTTCCATTGTAAAAAATCGAGTCAGAGAAAACAAAAGTGGAAGGGACCTCAAAAGGTCATCTAGTCCATCTCATTTCCTAAAGGCACATTCAGCTATGCCGACACCATCTGGACAGATGTTCTTCTCCTTAAATGGGCTTTTCACACATCCATAAAGACTCGTTCAAAATTAAACCACATCAAACGCCAATTCTCTAAGAGACAGCATGTAGCTACACTGTCCTAGGAGCACTTTAGCAAGAGAAATCATTTCAGGTTTCTGTTTCCCTTCAAATTGCCTGCTGTGGTGTCAGGAAACAGGTGCTAATTCACTGCCTGTAAGCAGGAGAGAGTGGCAGGGATGACAAGAGCTGTCCTGATGCCCTGGCAGCAGCAACAGGCAGAGCAACCAAGGGTTCTCTGGTGGGAGAACTGCCACTGCCTGAAATGACAGTGTGGGTGGCCATGCAGGCTCGGCTCCCAGACTTAACATTATCAGCACAAGTCATGAACCCACCAGAAATCAGCTCTGAGAACAAGAAGGGATCAGTGGGGGACAAAACCAGCTCAGAACTGAAACACATGAGATGATGCTGCTGGGACACTTGGGAAGGAGATCTCCAAGATGTACTAGGACTAAACAAAAGATCAGGCAAATGCACTGTCATAGTTGTTCACTCTGGTACGATTGCAATTTATCTCTGAGTGTCATTTCTGCTGACTTTAATTGAATTTTGGACCTTATGCAAACATGTACAGTATTTGTCCTTGTCCTTTAAATATTATACTTCCCATTGCTCTTCACAGGGCTTGTGAAATAATTGGTTGAAATCAGATGTGAGCAGAGAAGACATTTTGTAGAATGAAAACAACTAGATATGCAAGGGGCAGAAAAGGGATGCAGTTATACGTTTCATCCAAGTTCAGTTTTCCTAAGTGAAATTCATTATTTTTGGTAACAAATCTGCTTTCTATTTTGAGAGTTAGCATGTGGCTTATTTTATTTATTTGGTCAGCCAAAGATGTGAGAGGATCTCACATACACCCTTTGCAACTCATTCAAACTCTTAAAGTTTGAAGAGAGGAAGACTTCCTTGTCCACTTATTTTACAACCATTTAAAATTAGTAATGACTGCCTAAAATTTTAGAAAATATTCAGATGGACACCTGAAGAAGTATCTTAAAAAGGTTTCTTGAAATATGACATTCAGGCATATATAATATAATGGTATAGTGAGATTTCAGTATCAGTTATGCAAAGGTGTAGCTGTGGCTCAGCTCATGCACACACAGAGTGCTGCAGTCATGGCTGACAGAAGAGTAGGGCTGCAGTAGAATGTAATTCCTTGCAGTATCTTGGGCTGTGGTCTTTTCATTTCAGCAAATGATTTTCACTTAAATTCATGAGTTTTGTCACTTGAGGTTTGGCCCTCTTCAGAGCGTCTTGCCTTGGCTGTGAACATTGTGAGCTGTACAAGTACTGAGCAAATATGTAATGGCAATTTTCAGCTGGTCACAGGTCAGTCACCATGCCCTGGCTTTCACCAAATTTTCATTTCTTCAGTGAGGACTTTCTTTCATAACCAAATTTCAGCCCTCAGGCATTTTCTCTATGAGGGCATTGTAACTTTCTACGGCAAAGGAAATGGTTTTTGCCTGTGTTTGGGCAGAGGGTCACAGCCACAGTGGAGAAAATTTCTCCTTTTGTGCTATATGCCCAAAATTTTTATTCAGATCTTCTTTCAGCTCCAGCTCGTGTGTGTCTAATGTCTGTTTTAATGAGAAAGTAGCCCACAGGATGGTATTTCCCATCTGTAACATACATAAAGCTCTATTTTTATAACACATTTGTTGGTGCTATTGTTTTGTGTAGGACATAACCAAAGTCCTGTTAAGTCACTGTGAAGGCTTCAATTCCTCCCCAGAGATCAGAATTCCCCATGAGGAAAAATGCCACAGGGTAATTTTGTCACGTTTCATTTTGATGAGGCTCATCCTTTCTAGAATTGTCATCTTTGGGAGTATCTCCACACATCTTCCTCTTTTATTTTCAAGACCTGCCTGAATTATGATCTTCCTAATACTTCCTTTCAGCAGAAAATCCTATTCCAAGTCAATTCCTCTAGCAATAAGCAGTGTTGCAAGGACAAGTTTTATTGTTGATTTGCACTTCTAGAGCATTATGGTGCTTTTTGTGTCACCACAATATTATGGCTCATGTTGTCAAAATTTGTGTTTAGTAAAGTATAATAAGGAGAGAGTGTTTCCAGTACATATTCCAGAGGTGGGAAGTTTGGATTTTATTCAGGACATCATCACTTCACATTATTGCTGTCAAGATGAGTTAACTGAAGCATGATGTATACAGAAATTACTTTTTCAGTTAATAGAAGTAAGGAAAAATGGACATAAGTGCCATATCACCAGGGAAAGATTTATTGCACTGCTGTTTAGGATCCATGTAAATACTGGAGTAGGTTGGAGATGTGGTTCTCATGCACAGATCATAGATCTCAGAGCTGCACAGGCTCCCTTATTTCAGCCACTGTACTCAGTTTGAGGCTGTGTTATATTTCACTCTACTGAGATTACAATTTTTGTCAATAATGGGTACTAATGAATGATTTTAACATTTACATCATGGACTTTTCCAACACCTTGCACATTTACTGGTGAGGAGAGAATCCCTAAAGATTAGGAGTTTCATTTCTTTCAGTCAAAAGCTTATCAGTGCCTTTTGCATTTACTGAGCTGCTTGGAAAAAGAAAAAAAAACAATTTCTAAACTAAAAATTAGAAAAGCTGATGAACTAGCATTTGTTGTAGTGTTTTATCTGGTTTCCTAGTGCTTCCTTCCAGAGCATCTGGGTTGAGGAAAAACAACCTAAACTGACCTCATCTAAAACAAGTGTAGCTGGATTTCACACTCATTTTTCTGTCAGATTTCACTGACCACATTTGCACAGAGAGACTGTGGTTTCTGAATACATTTTACTGAAGTTGCATTTGCCAATAAACCCCTTGCTTCCTGCTAGTCCCCATAACCAGATATATACAGATATAGCCATATCTTCAAGACAGCCCTACTTTCTTGGGTTATATGAAAATAGAATTACAGATGCATTTTAACCTCTTTCCAAAATATTCTAACTTTACATAAAGTTTCATTAAAACAGTCTTTCAAAAAAGGAACTTTCTTTTTTTTTTTTTTTTAGGCATGTTCTTCCTGAGATTTTGCATTGGATTTGAGTCTCCAATGATCATATTTTCTACTGATGAAAGCAGAGCCCCATTACAGCTGAACTGATTTACTACAACTAAGAGTCTGTCCATAAAGCCAAATCAACCTTTAAATTAGGCTCAAAAGAAATACTACCAATTAAATTTAGTCTGTGACCTCTAACATAGTTTAACAAGCTCAACATATTACGGATTTCAGTAGGGGGAAAAAAATCAATTAAACTTTAAGAAAAAATAAAATCCCCAAAGTCTAAACCTTGACAAAAGTAGTTCAAAAATCCTGTCGCATCCAGCTGTTTCCATGGTTTCACATCCTGTGTTCCAGTTTTTAGGGTGCTATATAGGATATGAAAGCAGCTTGGAAAGAAAACCTCCATGAGAGAAACCTTTTTTTCAGTTCCCTTATTTGTTTTGTTTCTGCTAGAGCTGGGGAGTTATGGTTTGATTGAGTTTTGGGTTGGTTTTTCTTTTTTCCTCCCTTTCTCTGAAAAAAAAAAAAACCTATATTTTAATTTGAATTTGAACACTTCAAAGCCCTGAGAGATCATGGGACTGCTCCTGCTGTAGGCAACAAGAAAAATCTCATTGCCTTTGGTGGGAGCTGGATTGGACCCTAAGAAAGAAACTCTGAAGAAGTATCATTTTTTCTCAAACTCCCTTTCCCCCAGAAATAAGCTAACATAACCACACTGATGCAAAAAATTTATTAAAAGCAAATAGTCATCTTGTGCTACAAATCCTTCTGAATACAGTGTTTTGACTAAATGACATTTAACAGTGTTGTAGCTTTAATGGTAAAGAAAACACTAGCAGCTCAGTACTTAAACCTCTGTCCCACAGTGAATATCATTTTCAATATCCTGTAAAAATTCTTTGAAGTGTTTGTATCCAGTCTGCCCCAATGGATTTTCTCAGAATTAGTTAATAGTGGGAAAGCGTTGAACTAAATTTATCGGTTACTGTCTCTCATGATCGCATAAAAAATAAAATTAAAAGGAACCCTCTACAGAATACTTTATCAGGCTTGGTAATGGCATCATCTCTGACAGTGAGGCAATAAAAGCATATTAGTGACCCCCTGATGAAACATGTTTGCAGGCAAAGTCAAAGAGATTGATCATTCTCTCTGGATAGTGGCATTTCCCTTCAGTGCACTGTTACTGCTAGTCACAGAAGCATACTGATGGGCTAATGCATGACAAGGAAATGTATGAAAGGGGATGCAATTATCAAATCCTGCTCAGCTTTTCGAGGAAAAATCTTTTCTGCTCGCAGCCTGAACTCCCTTGTTGCACCAGCAGTGTTGCCAGCACTATGTGGGAGAGACAAAGGTCATAGCTGAGATGTTGTGCTGGGTTCCACACAGGCGGCGTTTCTCCCAGAAGTGTTTGCAGTAGGTAAGAGTGACAAAAAGACTGAGAAAAGAAAGGGGAACAGTTAAGGAAGAGACTCTCCCAAGATCATAGCAAGGCCCAGAAAGCATCCCTCTTCCAGTACCATGAGACAACGCTGGGCAATCTTTCCAGTAGCAGTCACTGTTGGGGTTTTCAGGTGTGATCTTTGGGATATATTCTATGTGTTCATACTCTTCAAAATCCCAAGCCCTGGTGACACACATTGTTTCTTGCAGTTACATCATCTTGGGGGGTTCTTCTGATTTGTTACAGTTTGTCTCACTTATAAGCATTTTTTAGTCTGTCACTCCAGTTTCTGTATTTCTATTTTTTCTCCAGTTTCTTCATTTATTATTTGGATGAAAATGGCAAATTTTGTTTTGCATACATGACAGTTCAAATTGCATTCTTTCTAAAGAAAGAAACTACCTCTCAAACAATGGACCGGTGTGCTACTTGTTCAGAAACTGCTGTGCTCTCATTCATTCCCATCTACATTTTCTGTAAAAGGAAGGAAAACCAAATTTATGCATTTCTGAACCACTTTTAGCCCTCAGCTCATCTCCCATCTTAAGTCAAACATCGCCTGGAGTGTGTCACAGTGCCTCTGAACACAACCCAAATCTTTTGTATTTTCCCAGTCCCAATTCTGTCCTGTCCCCCATTAACCAGCCAGCATGACTGGCATGGCTGCAAGAGAGGGGTCTTAATGTAAATGTATTTCCCCAGTGTAGTTTTCACAAATTGTAATTGCTCAATGATTAGCCAAGTGGATCTGTTAGTGCCGTAAAGCTCTCTTCCTTAATTTCCTTGAGTCTTCCTCTTCCCTCATGGAGAAAGTGTCAGTCATTCCATGTGGAGATGTGGAGTGGGGTGAGCAGGGGAGGTGGGCAGCCTGAGCTGCATGCAGGACAGGGAAAGGTATGGGCTCAGGGAGGCTGTCCTTGGAGCATGATGATGTGGATGGGCACTGGGAGCAAGACAGGATGATGTGTCTGGCAGAGCTTGGAAGGACTAGGGAGGAGTCAGGTCTCCAGGGATAACTTTGGGATTTGGGGTGTATTTAAAGCCTTCTCTTTCTCTTAGTTTACTGATGGTATTAAATGTCAAAATAATCACAATTCTTTGTTACTCACTCCTGTGTCATCATCGCTATTTCTGCATTAAGGTCCAGCTGAATCATTGCTTGGCTGAAATAAATAAGACATTAAATATGAACCACATAAATGCAGGCGAGAAGAAGCAAAAACTTTAAAGGACTGATAAAGACGAGAGTTTTCCTTCATGTAAGGGACTAAGGCTTTTTCATCTCAGCCAGGTCCCATGTACTTTGCTGCCTCTGAGTGCTCATGCCTAAGGTAGAAAGGCCTTGCTCTAGCTAATCCAGAGACTGCATCTTTTCCTGCCAAGAGGCAGAAAGATCAACCAACCCCCTGTTTGTCAACTTTTCACTAAATTACTGAACATTACTGTAAGAGGGGTTGGTGGAGAACAAGATGAAGTGGATCCAGATGGTTCAACACATGGTGACCTGTCACATCAGTAGCACAGATTTATAAGAGCTGATCACCCTTGTCTTCTTGTTCAGTACAGTGTTTTATTATTAAGATCTTTATTTTTGTGGCTTTCCACTGTCTGGATCTTGACTCTTTTCTTGACCCCATTTCTGACTGTGCTGATTACCTGTGGCAATAATCATCTATGGCAAGAAGTTCTGTGCAACAACAACTGACAGATACCAGAATAAGACTTCAACAAAGTCAACAAAACAGGACCTTCTAAATGGACCTTGAACCCGAGTTAAGGCTGAACATCAAATCAACCTTGTTCCCAAGATCTAGAATTAGGTATAGAACCGTATAAAATATTTGTTTCAAGATGTGACTTCCAAAACTCAGTCTGGAAGGAAATGAGAGAAGAAAAATGAATATTATTGAAAAACAGGTACACAAAGCCAAAGTTGTTCCCAGGGAAAAAAAAAAAAAGTGATTTAGAGGAATACAGGAAAATCTACTGCCTTCTAATATTAGCAGTTTTAAAGCTCAAGAGGTGAAAACCTGCATAAGAGTGTGTAGAGGAGAATTTGGTTTGTATATCTTAATAAAGAGGATTAGAAAATATAGAAAACATAAGATGTAAAAGCATTTTTAAATAGAAGTTTCCCAAAGATTGTCATGAGGCTTTTGCTTTAGCGCTTTATTACTGCAGCACAGTGTTGTGCTGTGGAAAGCATTTCATCATTTGCACTTCAAGAGGTTGTTGGCTCAGACAAGTGTCATTACCAAAGACAATTTTCACAATGCATTCAAGAGCTTCATTAACTGCCTGTCCGACAATAATATTGGCCTTGCTGTGTTCAGGTACTGGAACACAGATCCACAGCTGGCTACAGTTTCAGGCATAGGAGATGAACATCCATCTTTGTCCTGCAGATTTCTCTGAATTCATCACATTGTCTGCAAGACAGAGGTCAGTGTTCCTCGGTCTGTGTGGCGAGAACTTCCTAGTGCTGGATGCCTTTCTGGTTAAAAACAAAAACACACACAAAATTGCATCAGAACTGGAAAGCAAATTGATCGTTTTGATAAGGCTTCTTCAATCAGAAGAAAGCAACAGGAGACAAGATAAGGGCAAAGCTGTTTAAGGATTAATGTAACTCAATAAATCAGATCTTAAATTCTTTCCTCACCCCATACCTCAGCAAAAAATGACCAGAAATTACAGAAAGTTATTTCCTCTATTTAACTGAAAGTGACTGGTATGTTTAGGGTTTGTGAGAAATAAGAAAAAAAATTAAACAAATACTAAGAGAAGAGCAATACAATATATCCAAATTCAACAGAATTTTGGGGGCCTTTGCATGCTATGGAATTTGTGACTGTGAAACAAACACTTCTCTAAATACACGTTTAGCTGGGACTGTGGCAAATCACTTTATCTTGTGTCTCAGATGGACTACACAGGGTAATAACAAATGAAGTCATGTGGGCTTGGCTCAGCAGGGAACTGAAACATCCAGACTTGTCCTCTGGGGACTGTGAGCAGCAAAAAAAAAGAAACAAAAATATAGGAATAGGGGACGGGTTTGAGTGAAAGGACTGCTTTTGAAGGTTCATGAAAAAGAAAACTGGTCTAAATGTTAAAAATTCAGTTGATTAAGCCAAATTGGGGTCCTAATTCAAGTTCCATGAGGTAGAAATTAACTCTATCATCCTTAGTAAGACAAAGTGAACATCATGATTAATGATGAATTGGTATTTTTTGTAGTTAGGTTGAGAAGTACTGGTATGACAGTACTGAATGGCTGAACCAGAGTGAGGAGAGCTTCTGAGCCCATTTGCAATCCACCTTTCCCAGCATTACAGGTCTCTGCTGGGCTTTCCTGGAAACAGTGGTGTTGTTTGTTTCAATGGTCTGGAAGCCAAGAACTCCCAGTCTCCTAGCCTCAAGGCTAGCATGTCAAAATGCAATCATGGAATCACAGAATTATTAAGATTGGAAAAGACCTTTAAGATTATCAAGTCCAACTGTCAACCCAGCATCACCACCACGTTCACCATTAAATCATGTTTTCAAGTGCCATACCCACACAATTTTTTAACCATTCCAGGGATCATGGCTCCACCACTTCCCTGGACTGTATTTTTCAATGCCTGAAAAACATTCCTATGAAGAAATTTCCCCTAAATCTAATGTAAACCTCCCCAGCACAACTCGAGGCCATTTCTTCTCATCCTGTCAAAAATTCTACTCCTTTTATCAGTTTGTCCTGAAACATAATCAAGAAAGTTCCTGAGAAGTATAAGTTGTATCTAAATAAACTCTTCATCAAAATAAATGGCAGTGTTCCAGCCAAGCTCTTGTTTTCATATCATAACAGTTTGCTTGAAAAATACTCTGTAGAAAGAGTTGTCATTTCAACAAGTTTCCAAGCCCTATGTGAAATGAGATATTCCCACCTCTATTCTTCTCCCACCTCGCCTAAAGACTTGTTCTGGCAACAGCCAGCTCTCTGTTCCAGCTCACTGCACGGTTGAAAGGCTTGCATTCAGTCTGCCAGAGGAATTTTCCTTCTAGCCCAAAGAGAAGCCCTACTCCATTTAGGTTATCGATTATATATTTTGCTCAAATGTGAAGTCCAAACATTATTTTCTTATTTTAAGGTATCATAAATATGTGTAGGGATCATATCTCCTTCTTATATATAATTGCCCTGAATTTTATCATGCTATAGAAATAATACTTTGCACTCATTTATTCCCAGTACTCTGGGATCTTAAAAGATAGATAAGAAAGACTCTTTTGCTGATACTAGGAGAGTCAAAACACATTGGTAGAATTTCAGTTGGATAATTAGCCCTTCTGAGGACCTGAAACTCCCCCATGAGTCATTCACATTTTTGACAATTGACGCATAAAAAGCATGCCCAAGGCAGCACAACGAGTCCCCTGGTAGGACACAGGACACAGCTTAGAAGATATTAGTCATTTATGCCTTAGAAAATGCTTCATATTCTCCTACCTAGAAAGCATTAGACAGTTCATCACACTCATCCTTCTTGTGGTTTCAAGAAAGCTAAATTTGTCTCATATTTAGAAACCAGGGGATACAGAATCCACTTTGCTTCAATGCAAATAAATGCATTTACGAAAAAATGTTCTAATGCTCAGTACCATTGATACCACCCAAACCCCATGAGTTTAGCAGACCAGCCCTCCTTTTTGTAGTTCTAATAGTAGCAGTTCCCTCTTTATTTATCCAGTTCTATTTAGAACATGTCTTGCCTTTGACTCCATCTTTTGCTGTGAAGTCTGCAGTGTGATGGGGGCAGAGAATGGCAGCAGCACAGTTGATGACATAGGCAGAAAGCTGTGGCAGCTGATGTGACAGTACTAATCCACTAAAATGACACCAATTTAATGCCCTGTTTTTCACAGGGTATTACCAGAATAGCTTTTGCTACCATTTGTGAGCAAAAAAAGAACCCTGCTCAAAAAAAACCTACAGGAACAGTATGTTCATGGCCTTTGCAAATCTTTATAAGCCCGGTTTTGTTTTCTGGGGCTCAGGAACAAACATACCAGAGCTTTAGTCAGCTAAAGGTCATCTGTCAGCTAAAGGTGCTGGGCCTTAACTTTGCTGTCACACTGTCAGAGGTTAGCACTGGGGAGGCTCGTGGTTGCAGAGGAGTACAGTATTTCAGCTTTTTATGGCTCAGACTGGCTGAGACAATGGAATATTCCTCTCTAGACTTGATTTTCTCAGGGGATGCGTTAGCAAGTGTCACCTGTACTAAACCCAGCACTAAACCCAGCAGTGTAAGTCCTGGGGGACATCTCAGAAATGCTTGTTCTGGTCACAGTTAATGAAGGTAGGTCCCAGTGGTCACTCCAAGCTGCTTTGAGATAACATTGGGTAAAAACCATTCTGGGTAGGCAGGAGAAATCTGGGCTGTTATCCATGTGCAATTGCATAGCAATGAACACTGAATGTGTCACCTAACTTTAGATATCCACCCCAGGAATCTCAAGAGATAGTGTCCCCTTAGTTTTGGGTGACAGCTCACCCACAGTCCCCTCTGTGGTCAGTGAAAAGGAATGGGCACTTTTTCACACAGAATTCACACTATCTACTTTAGCTGACTTCTTTGAGAGGAGACAAATCATTCCCAGCTCTGGTTTGACTATATTGACTGGTGAGTTGAGCCAGTTAAGCTCAATTCATCTGCATGGGATTATGCTGGGAATGAGGCAGGAAATACTTCAGTGCTCACAGTGACACTGGGCACCCAAGGTTGGGACACTGCATCTACCTCTGGGAGTCAGAGCTATCCTCCTGGTCAAGCAGCTAATCAGAGATCTGCTCTGATTCTGACAGTAATGAACAGGAGGGTGTGGGTGTTCTCTGGTGTTGCAGTGGCCTCTCTGATGATCATGGATTTCCAACATTGCTATCAGAGCCTAATAATTGTGACTCCATTTGTTTTTGTGGGGACTTGAAATTGAGAACATCACCTGTAAAATTCTCCACACAACTGCACATATTACAGAGTATACAAAAGATAGGAACACATCTATCTATACACACAAATTTGTGTTTTTCTATCTCTGGTAAACAAAATCTCACTTTAAAGGAGAAAAAAAAAGGAAACATGGAGAGGTCTGGGAGACAAGCAATGAATCTTGGATGCCCAGCATGCAGTGTTAGAGTGCTAAATTCAGGGAAACCAGCTTGCATCTCCCAAGCATATGCTGCTGTAACAACAGCTACAGTACAGAGAGCTGTGCTTGGAGGCACTTTGGAGTGGCAACCCATAGGGCTCCATCTGTCCCGTTTCAGGCAAGGAAAGCTTATCTTTCTGCAGGAAAGCAAGCTGCAGACTGATCCCAATCATCTGGGGCTGGGCTTTCCTTGCTGGTTTATATTTTTAAGAATGAGTGGCTAGATAACCCACTGTTTTGGATCAAATTATAAATGTTCACAGTTTGACTACAATGTTCACATTCCAGCCATCAGCGTCACGCAGGTACCAAAGTGCTGCTATGATCTCTGTGGCATTATGTGAAAATCCTGCACAGGAAATGTGCTCTGGCTTTTTGGATCAGTCTTTTAAAAATAATTTGAGAAAAATACAATTTACTCTGGAAGAGTAGGTGGCAGAGAAATGCACTATGTGACCTCTTTTGGTCCATTCCTCCTGCTCTGTGATTATACAATAGTTAGAGTTCAGAGTTAAGGCTTCTCCATTTTTTTCTTGAAAAATCCCATGAGGCTCTGAATAAAAAATTATAGTGAATCAGAAAAGCAGAATTCATGCTCAGAATATAGCTGATATGTCTTATGTTCCTGTACCAGTACCCAGGTCATCACTTATGATGAACCTTCACATGTTTTTCCTGACTCCTTTGCAGAACCTTGGTGTATTCAGCAATCATCAGTGACTTCCCAGCACGCTTGTGGTTACAAATCCAGGGTGCTGGTATCAAAAATAACAGAAAAATCAAAGGTTCTCTTCAATTTACTCCCAAAGTAATAGGAATATACTTAAAATAGGATTCATTTTCAGAGTTGTGGTATTGTTGCTTTAACTGCAAACACTGTCTCCTTAACCAGGTCATCTGAATGTATAGAAACATGTTCTTCCTTATGGGATACAAGCAAGTGGGTGAAATTAAGGCACAGAGATAATAGTATACACCAGAGAAAGAGAACTAAGCTTTTGCTTCAAAAACATTCTTCACAGAAGGATCTAGAGGGATTTGAAGTTTTCTCCTGAAAGTAGGTAAAAGTTAGAGCTTTCATTTGAGTTTCACTTTATATTTCCAGTTCATTTCAACCCACAGCTCAAAGTAAAATTTTAGGATTTGGGAAAATGAGCAAAAACCTGAAGATGTGCATTGAAATGTCACATGCAGAAATATTCCAGTTGAGGCCTTAAGGCACCATCTGTTTTAAAGCTACAATGGAGTTTTGCAGTTTGACCTTCAAAGACTTCTTTGAAATTCCAGCCTTAAGCATCCTGTCCAGTATTGGGTCTCCATGAGGCTGCAGGACTGACTCCTTCCTTTCCTACTGCAGATCTGTCTTATGTACATTGAAATTGGAGAAGGAAATGAGATAAATGCTAAAACAGCTGTCATCCCCTCATATTTTCCAGCAGCAATACAAATGATATATAGGCATGAAGGAATTAATTTTTTTTTTTGGTATCGTGATACTGGTGACGCTGAAAGAGTATTTGAGCATGACACCCAGCACCATGCTAAAATTCATATCTCATTGAATATGGATGTAGAGATAAAAGGAAGGGAGAAAAAAGTCTGTGGGGGAGTATCACAGTTCAGCAGCAAGCAAAGAATACAAAGAGATTTGAAGAATAATGTTTTATGTGTGTTGGGTTAAAGAACATAATGGCCTAGTTCTAAAAGCAGGAAGATCCTGTTCCAGCTCAGGATCTGGAGTAACCACCCCCAGGAATGACTTGGGGCTGAGGAGCTGCAAGGTGGGTTGCTGCTGAGGAGGAAAAAGTGTCTTAAAGGCTCTTAGATCTTGGTCCTCTTCCCACATTTTGGTTTTCTCAAGGCAGCAGACTTTTACCTGGATAAACAGGAAAATTTCTTAGTCTTGGTTATGCTCCTGTTTTTTTGAAATGTTCAGGTGTATGAGAGGTCTCTGTGCCTTTAGCAAGCTGAAATTCAAATAGAAGAGTGTTCTTTCTTACAGCTTAAAATTTCATGTGCTCTTATTTTTCCTGCAGTGAGAGGTTGATGAAACTTTATACATCAAAAAGAAAAACAGCTTTTCCTTCTTAACGTAGAAGTCAGATGACAATTTCCAATTTAAATTTTAAAAGAAACATCCAAAATATGTCCATAAACCCAAACACATCTTTTGGTTTTGTTTCTAACTATTTAGAAGGTATTAGGAGCTGGGATTTTTATTTATGTTTTCTCCCATCAGCTGAATTCAGAAATAGTTGGGATTTTATCTACAGGCTTGTTTTGATGCAAAAAGATGTAAGGCGAGATGTAAAGCTTTCTACAGGAGGAGCTTCTGAGCTCCAAGGGGGAGGTTCTGGTCAAAACCAAATATGATAAATGAGTACAGAAAGCAGAAGACACAAATCCTGCTCTGCTGCACTTGACAAATTTGTCCCACGTCTGAATAGAAGCACAGTCTACCCTGTGATGGCAACAGCAGAGCAATGCCAGGCTACTGGTTCCTTCTCCCATCTTCCCTCACTGGTACTAATGCTCCTGGTCCCATTTTAACCTAGACCTGTGTTTCCCTGTCTTCCCTATCTGTTTCTTACAAAAAAACAGCATTGGAATCTCTTTGTCATTATTGGTTCCTTTATTCCTTCTAATTTGGGGTTTTTTCCCCTTTTCTCCTGTTCCTCTGTTCAGACAGATAAAGTAGACTCAAGTCATCACAGTTTTGGAAAAGCAAATTGGCACACCAAGGAAGGGCCTGGTCTACATCATTCCCACTGGTAACCCCATTCCAACTCGTAGCATTTGAAACTTCCCCAGAATTATTCAGTGAACAAATATTAATTGTTTTTCTCCTAATCAGAATCTAGTGTTGTAAACTGGCGTTGGAGTCAAAAAAGGGGGTTCAACACTTACCAAAAATGAAAAACCAACAATGTCCTCCTGTTTAGTTTAAAGTCAGATTTTTCCTGGTGGAAAATCACTACAGCCTCTACCAGAAGCCTTAGTGGAGCACAGTCCTGTTCACCTGTGAGACCAGCTCCACCTGTTTATAAACCTAAAACCTCTTGTTTGTAGAGTTACTTAATCACTGTGAAACAGCACATTACTGTTGTCACATGTTTATACTAAAAGGAATATTTAAAGGGAAACAGAGCTTAAGGGTAAGCTAGGGTTTGGTGATCTGCCAAGCTGAAAATAGCATTTAACAGGCTTTTAATCTATTTCATAGGTTATTGTCCCCATGAGTGCTGTTATAGTCTACAGATAAGAAAAATGAGAATAAAGGGTTATTTTCACTTACAATTCAGCAGCTGCTGGTATTATTACTGTGTCATTGATAATCAAACAGAGGTACACTAATAATTGGATCCTTTAAAGTGCAGTATGCAGTAAATATTTGTTGTTTTGAAAATAAGCAGGCTGTAGAAATTAGGCTGCTCTTTCTGTCAAAGTTAGCAGATTAAATGCTCACAGGACCAAGCACCACCACGAGAGAAATGCCTGGCATTTGTGAAAGTTTTGTTGATCTCTGCAAGATTCCTCAGGTCTGTTTGCACCAGGGAGAAAAATAGATGTTTGAAGTAAAAAGGCAATTAAAATCAAAATTAAACACATGTTTTTGCTTTTGAATCCTAATTTGTAGATGGTACATAATATACTGTTTTATACCTTAGAGATAGGCAATTACCAAAATAACCCTCTACTTGCATCCATTTGACTTGCTGTAATTACCAGAATACACAAGGTATGAGAAGAAAATCTCTCGTATCTTTCTGCTCATCCCTCTCTTTCAGGATGGAGAGCAAGGATTTCTTCACACACTGCAGAGGACAGGCAGATGGCCCACCAAGATGCTTTTCTCCATATTCAGCACCACAGAGGAGCTGCTGGAGACTTTGTTTTGCCTTGTAAGGACAGGAGAAAGGAAAAGAGAATTTCCTTTGCTTGCAATTTTGCCTCTTCCACAGAAACAGTGATAGAGTGTAGGTTGGGATAGCAAAATGCCTTGTCCTTACTGTCTGACAGGACTTGTTCATGCTGCTTTTGAGTGTTGTACCCTGGAGAACCTGAAACAAGAGTGGAGCACACATGGTGCAAACTTACAGGGCTGGACAAGCCTAAGCAGAGAAGAAGGGATGCTGAGAAGATGAGAAGTGTTTTATCTTTGTTGCACAGCAGGACACAAAGTGCATGACTGCATTTAACTTAATATTAGATGTCTGCAGTGCAGACTTCACCACTGGAGCTGTCTAGAGTCAATGAGAAGAATCTGGCACTTCTAGTGCCTATGATGATTCTTTCTTATTCAGGAGAGGATGCAAAGAACAATCTCAGGGAGCACAGATTCATTGTGTTTATACTTAGGCCCTGTTTCTGTCCAGTAACAGGAAAGACTTTGTCTCATTTTCAGATACGTGTTAAGCACATATAAGCCTATTTGTTATTAGCAGTCAGTAGGATTTATGTTCTGAAAGGTACTATGTACTTTTATAAAAATATTACCTAAGGTGACTTACACTGAGCAAATGGCAAAACAGGCATAGCTGTGAGCTATAGCACTCTGCCTAAACAGTGGCTTTGTTCTCCAAGGGGAACTACACTGACCCTGAGGCCAGCAAAATTGGTTAGAGTGTGGTGCTAATAACACCAAGGTTGTGGGTTCAATCCCTCTATGGGCTATTCACTTCAGAGTTTGATTTGATGATCCTTGAGGGTCCCTTTCAACTCAGAATATTCTGTGATCTGTGACTTCTATGATCTGTGACTGTCCAAACAGCGTAATAGCAGAAAAGCTCAGCTATCTTGATTTATGGGGTTTCTTTTAAACATCTTGAAATATTTAGGGGGCTCTTTGAAATTTGATGATAATAAAAATAAAAATAAATTTAAAAATAATAACAAAAACAAGGTCCAGAAAGTCTTTCTGCTTTGCTCCAAGCTGCATGCAGTAGCCATTACAACTTTCCATAGACAGGGATTTTTTCCCTCTTAATCACCCTTTGGTTTTGTAAGTGAGGAAGGCTCAGACAGTAATAAACTGAATCTGAGCTACACATCTGCTTTTTCAAGTAGTGTTTGGTGCAGGGGCAACACTGACAGATTTCATTACAGCCCTGTTGATGTATTAACACTGTCATCTGGGATGCAGCCTGGATGAGAGAGCCCTTGAGTGAAGCTGAGAGCTTCTGATACCAACGTGGCAAATGATTCAGTGCAGATCATTATAGGCATTGGCCTGTTATCTCCTCGACGACGTGTGAGGCTGCGAGTGAGCTGTCTGCTTGGTTCATTATTTATTTTTCCTGAGCTCCAGGCTCTGCCAGTCAAGCAGCCTGGAGCAGAGCCGAGGAGCTGGTTTGGTTCGGCTCGACACGTGGAGAAAGCAGTGTGAGATCACGGCACTGCCAGGGTCTCCTCTCATGCTGGAGCACTCACCTTCTGCCTCTGCAGTGGAAGAGGTCAGGGATGCCACAGGACACCCCACTGGGAGGGTGGATGGCTTGCCATCTGTGTTTCTCTGCCAAGGCCTGGGGCTACTAATGGCTACTGGGGCCATTAGCGGGCTCTGGAGTCCAGTGTTTTGGAGAGAAGATTGGCTGTGGTGCTCCTGATCATCTATTGCATCTTGCATCTGAGCAAGTTGAAGCTCTTTGGCAAGGATTAGGCCTTTCCCTGCTTCCTGCAGATAAGCACAATTATCTCTGCTTTTTAGGCTGGAAAACTATAACAGGGAGATGAGGTTGTTTTCCTCAGGTCATGTTTGAAGAGCAGTAGCAGAGCTGGGAATAAAAAGAGAAATCCAACCTAGTTTTAGTCCCACCTAACACAGAATCCCAGCCACTCAAGGAATGGACCCTCCACCAAACTGGAGACTCTGGCACCTACAGGTGAATATTTATTTATGGGAAAGCGTGGTGGCAAGAACTGTGAGTACAGGACATTAGAAGGATTTCATGGAAATTGCTTAACTGGAGCTGGTGCTCAGAGTGCACCATGCAGCACACTGAGGGCCACCCATTGACTGGTGTCACCAGTGCCCAGCACGTCCCCACGGGGACTGGAGCACGGGTCAGCCACTGGGCAGCTCAGGCTCCTCTGTGTGTGCCATGCCCTCACCTCCTGGACCCTGGCATTCCCTGAAAACACATCATCATCCTCAGTCCAGCCAGTCCCTCAGCTTGTGTAATCTGATAGTGCAGTCTTATTTAAGTGGAAATAGTCTGTGTGAGTCTAGCCAGGAGTCTGGTTTGTACCTCTCACAATAGGCTTTAGCTTTAAAAAGCCAGAGTTTTTCTGCTTGTCAAAAAAAGCAGACAAAAGCTCCATCTCTGACAAGAGCTCTCTATAAGCTTCAGCAGCTGTTTCATTTCAACTTTGCCCATGAAGAAAGCTGTATTGTAGAGCAGGGTGGGGATAACTTGTGTCAAAAGCTTTTTAAAAGTTACTTTGAAAGCATATTTCATCTCCAACATTTAAGTGGCTTATCCAGCTTGTGGTAACTGGAATCAGCTTTCCTTATATTGATGCAGGGTGTCCCTCAGCTAGTGATCCAAATTCAGCTGAGGCAGCAGTTTGGGGACAGCAGAAGAGCCAACAATGCTGAGAATGTGTGTGTCATGACATGCCACAGCCCTGTGAAGGGTATAGGGGTGATGTCACTCCTTCTGTTGTCCCTGGAGATCAAATCTGAGCCTGGACCTACAGCAGAAGGTGAGGTTGGTGGGCTTATCTCAGCCCCTGTGCTAAGAGAGCACAAACTGCCAGGAGGTTTGGCAGTTTGGTTTGGGTGGGAGAAATGAAAAAATCCATGTCTGGCATCATAAGGGTGTTTCATCTGAGAATTCACAGTGAAACAGCCTGGAGACACTTGTACACATCCCACTGCATCCTACATGGCTGTACCTACTGTTACAAACCCTTTATTGTGAGTAGGGTTAGTTTGCTTCCTAAATGCTGTCTACAATCCCTTCCTTTCCCAGCCAAACCCACCCAGCTGCCAATGCGTGCTGGGTACGGGGGATTATTGATGAAAGCTGAGCAAGACACCACATGTGGCATCCCTAATTAGAGGGATCCCAAAACAGTGAAGATCCATGAGCGTGGTGAAATTTCGATGAATGGAGCCCAGGGGAGTAAATTCTCAAATCAAACATGCAGCTTACATTGAAACTGGAGGAGAAGCTGAGTAACTGAGCTCTGCATGTCAAGTGGAAATCTCCTTCTGTACACATTAAGGCTGATTGTTTGCTGAAAACACCTCACAACTCATTCGATAAAAGCAGCAAATAATCATTGTTTATGAAGAGGAGATGGGGAAATGTACATTTAACACTTTTCAACAACTCCTCTAATGCTGTTAGGGCATTTGTCTATTTTTACACCAATTTAAAAAATGCAGTCCCTGAAGGTCACTCTTTAGGAAAGGCCTTAATTAAGATTTCTGCCTGCAGCAAATTGTATGAAGTATAATACATCACGCTGTAGCAACCCAGATACAGATCATTGGCTACCTTGATCCAGTCATGTGGTATGAGCAAATATTACCATTTTCTTATCATCAAGGATCATTTTACAGTGTGAATAAAAAAATTAGCAGCATCCAGGTTTTCTTGAAATGTCCATGAAGAGATAGAAAAATGTCTGCCATTCAGGCTAAATAAAGCATTTCTGTCAGGCAGTGAAGGTCAAATGGAGACGTATACTTTACTGAAAGAAAAATGCAAATCTTCTTTGCATCATAAATATTAAAAACAATACTGTTTAAAAGGTCTAATTTATTTTTATTGAATTAATTTCCTTCCATCTGTTTTTCTGCTCTTTCCCTCTGGAGCTCCAAGGGCTATCCTTCCCAAACCAAGGACAAATCCTCTCTGCCTGCCGAGCCTGAAAGTTCAGCGTGGATGCACTTCCAGTTCAGAACTTTTAAGCCCTTGTTTTCCAAACCACCCAAAGCTCTGCCTATGTTCAAAGGCAAAAGACTCAGTACCACATTCCCAAGTCCATCTCTTTAACCCCTTCCACTCTCACTGCAGACCTTCCCCCACAGTTGTTTACAGGAGAGCCCTTATGCATTCCAGAGTTTGCACATAGACACAAAAGCTTCTTCTCCAGAGACAGCTGCAAGATCATTTGCTCTCTACAACTACCTCAAATCAAGGCTGTAGTGAGGTGGAGGCTGGTCTTTTCTTCCAGGTAACAGAATGAGAGGAAATGGCCTCAAGTTTCATTAGGGGAGGTTTAGATTGGATATTAGAAAAAAAATCTTTACAGGAAGAGTGATTAGACACTGGAAAGGGCCACCCAAGGGAAGTGGTGGAATCACTGCTAATGTTCAAAAATAATGTGGATGTGGCATCTGGGGGCATGGCTTAGTGGTGACATACAGCAGTGCTAAATTAACATTTGGAATAGATGATCTTAGAGGTCTTTTCCACCTCAACAATTCTCTGATTCTATAATCAGTACCATAACAGACACCCCTTTCAAGTTTTCAAACTTCCATTTCTATTCAGCAAAAGACTTCCATTTTTGCTTCTGTCCATGCACCATTATACAAATAAATATTTTAGTTTCTGCCCTAGATAAGCTATCTTTATAGTGAAAAGGAGCCTATTTTGGATGGTTCTTACTTCCCAAGAATAAAGTATTTTCTGTTCACATGTATTTAGGAATGCTTATAAGCTGGAAAAACATGTGTACTCACCTGTTTTTAATGATGGTGCCTGTGAAACCTCTATCCTATTGCCAGGAGTGAGGAAGACAGAGATGCTTATTAGTGGAAAGGGTGAGTGGTGTAATTAAACATGAACCAAACCCAGACATTTCTTTCAAGTGTCAAAGATTGACTTATTAGGGACGCTTGAATTAGGGGCAGGGGACTAGAAAAAATCATACAACTACTGATCCTCTTTCCCCCACACAAACTACAAGGCAGATTCAAACCAAGCCCCTGTGGCAGGTTGATCATGGAGTTTGTTTTCAGATGGAATTAG
The DNA here is from genome assembly GCA_013399945.1 of Ploceus nigricollis. Lineage (NCBI taxonomy): Eukaryota > Metazoa > Chordata > Aves > Passeriformes > Ploceidae > Ploceus > Ploceus nigricollis. The sequence continues at coordinate 389,379 of VXBC01010263.1, read as the reverse complement.
CTGTCAACAAGACAGGAGGATTTCTGTCTCCCCACTTTGAAACTGGCAGCTTTCGAGGGGGAGGAGGAGTGAAATCAAAGCCATCAGTAGCTGTGATGTTTCCCTCCACTCTCTCATGTTTGTTCTCAGCACTGCTGATGCCTCACCCCATCCCAAAGCAGAAATTACTAAGAGGAAAAAAAAAGTTCTTGCAGATTTTCCTTCATAGCCAGAAATATCTCTGAATAATATTTTTTTTAAATCTTCCCATAAATAGTCCCACATTACCTCAGTAATACTTCTGCCCAAAGATTAATATTTCCCAGCTATCTGTGCTTCCTCTTCCCTCTACTGCATGGCTGCAGTGTTTTGGACTTTGTTTTACAGCTGCAATTATGAGGAGCTGGCTCTGGCAAGCATATTCCTGGGTCACATCCTTAGAATGCCTCTAGAAAATGCAGTTTTTGGGGATAGGCACCCATCTCTCACAGATCACACCTTTCCCTGGGAAGACCTGGGATCACAGGTTGCCAGAGCTGGCCTAGTGTGCACCAGGAACACAATGCTCTGGAAGGTCAGCACACGCTGAATTTGTTAGGAGCTCAGCAGCACGTCTTCCCAAACATCTGCTGTTTTCAAAATGTCTGGGAGAGGCAAGGAGGAAAGTGCATTCATAGGGACTGTCACCAAATGGGGCTGTATCCCGAGTACAAGCTCTACCATGTCTCTGAATTGCAGAGAGATTACTGCTTACTCTGCATAATATAAGCACTTGAAAGGAAAAGGAAAATGGAAAAATATCTTGTTAGTCTTTAAAACTGGAACTTGTTCTAATGTTTTGTATTTCTGTTGGAGGAAGGCATTTCTCTTTACCAGCTGTCAAGTCAGTGAGGAATAATTTAGTGTTTTAGCCTTGTGCATCATAAGAGACCAGTAATCAACGACCCCTAGAGTCCTGGTAGCATTTAATATTGCATCTTTTTAGGCTATGGCAGCATAGGTGGCCTTGAGAATGTGAAAAACAACAGTGGGTATTTAAAAGAGGCCTGTCTTTAACAGAAGCAGACAGTATTCTTCCTTTCCTGATAGGCAAAATGCCCCTGCAATCCAAAGCAGTTAGAAACAGATGACAGTAGCATTTCAAAGCAGTCAGGAGTGCAGTAGCCTAACTACCTTCTTGTCTTTCTTTCATTATTTAACTTCACTGTCATGTTGAGGGAGGGTTTTAGTAAATGTCATGCTGCCACAAAGATGAATGATGGATAGATGGATGGATAGATGGATAAATAGATAGGAAAGTCTTCACATGAGAAAGAGGCAGTTTACCTATGACTTTCTTGCATGGCACTTCTCAAGCAGATTTTCAAGGATTTTTTCTCCCCTTTGCAGCTGAGTGAGAGAAATATAGCCTGCACATGAGAGATAATATTGTCCTGGGAAATATCGAGTGGATTAATGTATTTCCACTGAAGCTAGCAGGAAATTGTGTTTCAGTTTGTGCTTATGTGCTTATTGTGAATACGTCATATTGAGGACAATTTGTTAAACAAGAAACATAGGGTGTTAAAAAAAATCAAAAGCGACAATAAACTGGAATGTCAGGTTCTATAATGGACTTGATGTGTATCTGTATTGTCAATAACCCTGATGCCAACGCTGACTCCCTTCATTCTTGTTTTATAATGAAACAAAGAAGACTGTGGTTTAACAAGTTATTTATGGTCCATCTCTAACATTTCCTATACTAGTGGAACATACTATTGATGGGACCTCAGACTTACTACTGCAGCTGGCTGAGATGTTTCCATAGCCACCACCTGCCTCTGTGCAGGAGCCTTCCTAGGATTCTGAAAGCTAATTCAACAGCAAGGGGGCTTGGCAGCATGCAATTAAAGCCTCTCCTACTTACAAAAGCAGACCTTGTCCTTTTGATGTAATTTCTGTATGTGCATATGTGTGTATATGTATATATTATATATATATATATGTGTGTGTGGATATACATATATATATATTTATATATATACACACACACATATATATAGCCAAGGAACCAAAAGTAACTAAAGGGCAGATGGTCTGGTTCTCCTCTTTTTCCTTTGAAAGCTGAATATTTTGCTTCAAACCACAGACAGCAGATCTGTATTGACACTTTGATCTCTCAGAGTGTTTATGCTGGGGTGTGTGTCAGTGTTGGGTAGTAGTTCCTCTCTGTAGGTGACACCTTTAAATGAGAGTTTTTCCTGCTACTGATCCTGTTTCCATGGAAACCAAGGTCAGATTATGGGAGAAAGGTTTAAGGGATATTTTTTCCTTAATTACTTTAAAATCTCACCTTATTTTCATTTTCCTGCTGTCCATTTTTCACAGAAGGGAAAGTAAATTTGCTCTATTCCTATCTATTATTTATGTAGCACCACCTCCATGTGGGTGTATGCAGACACACACGCCATAGTTTACATGTCATTTAACAGAGGGAGCCTTAACTGAACTTCAGGTTGAGTTTTCTCTTGCTTACAGACCTGTCTGCAGCTTTAGAAGCATAATAAGAAATATGATTCAATGCAACATGAGCAGCACCAAGTTATAATAGTGCTGTAGTTTTGGCTGCTCAGCAGCAGAGACAAATTCCTCTGACATTGGAAGTAAAATAATTACTCCAGATCAGGGTCCTTGCACCACGCAGGGCAGTTGTTAGGATCACTTCCCAGCTGCATCATCAGTTAAGTTCAACCTTTGGTCATTCTTCCTTCATTCCTTCCTTCCACAGAAAAAAATGGCATATTTCTAAGGGGCCAGAGAAAAATAAATTCTGCCTGCTACTCAAGAGTTTGAGGATATGGCATTGAGAAAGTGGCCCATGTCACCACTGGAAAATAGACTGGAAAACTTGTCACCACAAGAAATAAATTACTAGAGCTGATAGTGTATGAAATTTTATGTGTTTGTGATGAGCTCTGTCTCAGCTAATGCCAGGCATGGGGTCTGAAGAACTTCTTTCTGCAGTGAAATGATAAGGGAGACAGACACTTCCAGAGGGAGTCTGCCCTGTCCTGAGCCAGAGGTATTCAAGGCAATTAGCTTAAACATTGACCTTTTAGGTGGATAAGGCTAGATAAAACAGTAGGGTAGGATTTCAAAAATAGACACTGAACAGTACAGAAAAGAAATGGATAGAGATGGCATGCACACTGAAAAATCCTTCTTACAAATATATCTGTATTGGAACCAGCGCTAAATATGAGAGCTGGCCTTCACAAATGTAAAGTCTCACATTAGCTGCATCTCATATTTATCCTTCTCATATCGTTTTATGACAAAATAAAAGTATTTTTACAGATCTGTTCATACAAAATATTTATCTTTCCTGAATAACACAGCAAAATATCTTTTTCATTCAAAAAATATCAACTGATTTTTTTTTGGAGAGGGAAGGAAAAAAAAGTTTTGTCTCTGCTTTCATGATGGTTGGCAGGAATTTTTATGCCTTGTCTTTTTATTTTATCCTGAAACTCATATTGCTATCAAGGGCACACTCTACACTGCAGTCAGTGTATAAAAAAGCAATTAAATCCCTCCTGGGTGTCAAAAAGTAACCTGGCTGTCAGCACTGTATGTGCAGACAATCCCACATCAGTCACTGATACCAGAGATGGGACCAAGGGAACAAGGTAAGAGAAATGAATGTAAGACGTTGACAGTTGAACCCATGTAGGTTCCTTAAATTTGTACCCAGCCAAGGGAATGGACATTTGGATAAAATTTTTGAGGGAGAGGAGAGAGGCTCTGGGTGTTTTTACGTGCCTGGGATCTAGCTGGTGTGAGGCAAGAGAGACGAGTAGTGCTGGGCCCATCTATTCCACCAGGTAAATGGTTCACCTCTGCAGAGCTGAGTGTGTAAGCATACAAGAGGCTTCCTGTGTGCCTCTGTCCTTTATAGATCCAGGGATAAATGGAGACAGTCACAGAAGACAGGTATGGGTCAGAGTCTGTAAGTGTCCATTAGCTGGCTGTGGACGAGGATAAACCATCCTCGATGTCTCTGGCTAAGTGTGATGGACTGCTGGGATGCCTTGTCAGTCTGCCCTGGAGACCCTTCCCTGTGTTTCAGCTTCCTCCCTGAAAAAGCTCAGCTGAGTCAATCTTCGATACAAGAAACTAGTTAAGGTGAGTGTCCTCAGATCACTGAGCTGGAAAAGCACAGCAAACCCTCTTGCCTGCTAAATGAGCATTGGGCTCAGCCAGAGCCAGACCACGGGAGCAGTGCAGAGAGCTTTTGCTGAAAACTGCATCACTTGAATCTTGAGCTACTGTATTAATTAATTGGGTATGCAAGTCAGGGTTTTCCAGACACTAAATCAACTCCATAACAGGTTATTCATGAATAATTTCAACCTGGTTTTCCATTATTAATAATTATTTGTACAATAATATGACATCAAAAGCCCTAATAAATGTAAGGTTTTATTGTGCTGGACACTGTACAAACAACATAATAAGGGACAAGCTGATAAGTCTTTTTAGTGGGCTGAATGAATTGATCAGCATTACCTGGAAAGACTCTCTATCCACAATAGGATTTAACTGTAGAGCTGCCTGAGAGTGAGGGGTCCCAACCCTATTTCCAGAGGAACCATAGGCCTTTCCAAGCTGCCCAGAAATACCAAAAAGAGGGTCAGGACAACATGACACTGCCATGGGGGCAAAAGGCAGCTTTTGGTAAAAGGGGAGACATGGGATCCCAAAGCTGTCAGGTGTGGGTGCAAGGCTCAAGACAGACTGGAAGGCTGGAATGCAACATAAGGCAGATACTTTGCAACAGAAACATTACAGTTACCAGTGATATCTTCCTTTTCTTCCATATTTTTTTTCTCCCCTTGTTCATAAACTGCACTGAACCCAAGAAAGCATCCCTGAAGGAAAGTTTTTTGTGGCCTAATTTCATTTGTCCCCACAGAAAGCTTTGATTTTACCCAGGTGATGGTTTTATGCACGTGATGCTGTCTTACAGCCAAACTTTAAAAAAAACAGAAGTAAACATGGCTTTCTCTAGAGCCTAGAGCTAACTGCCTAACAAATGTCATCTGTAACACATATTTCATCTAGAGAGAGGAAAGGCCAGTGATCTGGGTAGCTGGTGGGTGATGAGATCAGAAAAAGCAACAAACCCATCCCTGAGACTCAGGTTACTGTCGAAGTGTAGCCAAAGTATTATATTTGAAAAAGAGAATTTTAAAAGACATTTTCAGTGAGGTGACTGGACTAACAGAATGGTACGAAGTGCCTTGGCTTGGCAGACTGACCTTGAACCCAAACCTACTGTCTTAGTTTCATTACATGTCATGGTGATTTGGTTTTTGTGGCTTGATTTGGGGTTTTTTACATTAATATCTTATTCTGATGTTCCTTGTACCTTATTACAGAGGAAGGACCAAAACTAATCCTTTCTAATCCTGGTAAATTTCACAGGATCTTTTCTTTAAAAATACTATAATACTGCAAGCTTTAAAAATAATTTACATTTTTCAGCCATTTTAGGAAGCCTGTGTTAGGAAAAAAAAAAAAAGGCAAGAAAAAGGATTGTTTTTGACAACCGTACCAGCCTAACATATTAAAAACATATTGCCTGAGAAGTGATGGTTATAAATAGCTGGCATTGTAGCTCAATACATTAGTGGGCTACTCTTTGATTCCTCTATAATTATAGAATGAAAGCTTCAATCCCTGCATTGGGTGAGCACTTAAAATTACAGCTGAGGTTGTAAATTGCTGGTCCTCAATGTCCTAGTCAGACAGATTGCTTTCAGTTCATAAAGAGAAATTCAGTGTTGTGTCAGAGGCAGATTTCCCAGTGAGCTTATTGTCTTCTGTTTAAAACTAGTAAGTGAACTAAAGGAAATGCTAGAACATTTTACAATGTACCACCATAAGCAAGAATTCTTATTTTCAAAAACAAGCAGCACCTGTGTTGCTTCAAAATGTTCACATTGTTGGTATTGATTTTCATTTTATACATCCCCAGGAACAAAACATACCAGATAATAGATTGTTTTTGTTAGTTTCACTGGATGCTGTATCAGTAATGGGTTTAACTCTTTTGTGAAGGTAACGTGTTGGGCCTTTTGAACCTGTTGATGGACATTTGATTCAAAGTGCCATTCTGTCAGTAGGAATCCTAATAAGCACAACCCCACTCCCCCCTTCCCAGGAAATGCTGCAGTGAATTCTCATTCCCACAAGTCTAGTCTTCTAACAAAATACTATCTTCTTAGGATTGTTTCTGAAACAAAATAAAGCTAGGTATTAGGCCCAGAGGCTAATTTCACCTTTTTAAAGCACTGAAAAGCTGTCTGACTGAAATCCTTTTGCCATTGTCTAGGGCAATGTCTGACAATAATGTAACTACACATTGAGAAAAGTCGTATGTGTACTGCATCTACTCGAGATTTGTGCATTGATACAAAAATGTACTTAGTGTGTAGGTAGCTGCCTAATACAGAACTGAATAAATTCAATGGGCAACTTCCCATTGAAAATCCTGCATTTTCACATGAGGGTGAATATGAGATCAGCAGCATTCAAATGGCAGAGGACGAGGGTAAAGTGACCCTGTCACCACTTGATGCTCTGTCTGTAGCTCTTGGAAAGGTGATCACCAACCCAAGCCTGTGCTCTTCTGCCTGGAGGGTACACAGGCTTGAAATGATCATGGAAGGCAAATGTGCTCTGGATGTATTTGCTGGGAAAAAAATTATTTCCACCTTGTTTTAATCATGATTTTGTCTCAGCAGAAAGGCAAAGAATTAACTGGGCAATGAGATGGGCTGGTTCAGGAGCAACTAACCTGGTGCTGGCATGACATTTGTGCAGTGCTATGAGGAAACATATTCAAAAATTCTTAAAAGACACAGGAAAACCTAAGTGCCTGTGGAGCTTGCCGAGGAAAATAGAAAATTCCTTGGGAATTTTTGGCCAATATACCAGAACTTAAGTAGTCAGACATCTGTTTTGTGAAAAAATCTACCAGATAAGGTTAGATGGAAGCTCAGCTAAGAACACATATTTATCAGCATGCCTGGTATTTTTCACTGTCTTGTAGTAATATGAAGCTTATGTGCAAGAAGCAGTAGTTACTAAGGTCAGTCAATATCTTGAATCTTTCACCAGAATTATAAAATATATATATATATATATATATATGACTGTAGGGTTAATGCAAAACATAATCTAAAAGGATGAAAAACTCAGTTGTGTAACTGAAGAAATTTTAGGTAGAATTTTAAATTTGTGGGATGATGCCTTTTAACAGGAATGAGAGGGAAACTTATCTGAGCAGGAAAATTGGAAGATGAAAATGGCCAATCTGTCATGAGATCATTTCAGCCATGAAGAAGCTAAGCAACAGTTCAGATCCTGTGAAAAATAACCTTGTAGTGTATGCTGTGCACTCTTCTCTNTTTTTTTTCTCCCCTTGTTCATAAACTGCACTGAACCCAAGAAAGCATCCCTGAAGGAAAGTTTTTTGTGGCCTAATTTCATTTGTCCCCACAGAAAGCTTTGATTTTACCCAGGTGATGGTTTTATGCACGTGATGCTGTCTTACAGCCAAACTTTAAAAAAAACAGAAGTAAACATGGCTTTCTCTAGAGCCTAGAGCTAACTGCCCAACAAATGTCATCTGTAACACATATTTCATCTAGAGAGAGGAAAGGCCAGTGATCTGGGTAGCTGGTGGGTGATGAGATCAGAAAAAGCAACAAACCCATCCCCGAGACTCAGGTTACTGTAGAAGTGTAGCCAAAGTATTATATTTGAAAAAGAGAATTTAAAAAGACATTTTCAGTGAGGTGACTGGACTAACAGAATGGTACAAAGTGCCTTGGCTTGGCAGACTGACCTTGAACCCAAACCTACTGTCTTAGTTTCATTACATGTCATGGTGATTTGGTTTTTGTGGCTTGATTTGGGGTTTTTTACATTAATATCTTATTCTGATGTTCCTTGTACCTTATTACAGAGGAAGGACCAAAACTAATCCTTTCTAATCTTGGTAAATTTCACAGGATCTTTTCTTTAAAAATACTATAATACTGCAAGCTTTAAAAATAATTTACATTTTTCAGCCATTTTAGGAAGCCTGTGTTAGGAAAAAAAAAAAAGGCAAGAAAAAGGATTGTTTTTGACAACCGTACCAGCCTAACATATTAAAAACATATTGCCTGAGAAGTGATGGTTATAAATAGCTGGCATTGTAGCTCAATACATTAGTGGGCTACTCTTTGATTCCTCTATAATTATAGAATGAAAGCTTCAATCCCTGCATTGGGTGAGCACTTAAAATTACAGCTGAGGTTGTAAATTGCTGGTCCTCAATGTCCTAGTCAGACAGATTGCTTTCAGTTCATAAAGAGAAATTCAGTGTTGTGTCAGAGGCAGATTTCCCAGTGAGCTTATTGTCTTCTGCTTAAAACTAGTAAGTGAACTAAAGGAAATGCTAGAACATTTTACAATGTACCACCATAAGCAAGAATTCTTATTTTCAAAAACAAGCAGCACCTGTGTTGCTTCAAAATGTTCACATTGTTGGTATTGATTTTCATTTTATACATCCCCAGGAACAAAACATGCCAGATAATAGATTGTTTTTGTTAGTTTCACTGGATGCTGTATCAGTAATGGGTTTAACTCTTTTGTGAAGGTAACGTGTTGGGCCTTTTGAACCTGTTGATGGACATTTGATTCAAAGTGCCATTCTGTCAGTAGGAATCCTAATAAGCACAACCCCACTCCCCCCTTCCCAGGAAATGCTGCAGTGAATTCTCATTCCCACAAGTCTAGTCTTCTAACAAAATACTATCTTCTTAGGATTGTTTCTGAAACAAAATAAAGCTAGGTATTAGGCCCAGAGGCTAATTTCACCTTTTTAAAGCACTGAAAAGCTGTCTGACTGAAATCCTTTTGCCATTGTCTAGGGCAATGTCTGACAATAATGTAACTACACATTGAGAAAAGTCGTATGTGTACTGCATCTACTCGAGATTTGTGCATTGATACAAAAATGTACTTAGTGTGTAGGTAGCTGCCTAATACAGAACTGAATAAATTCAATGGGCAACTTCCCATTGAAAATCCTGCATTTTCACATGAGGGTGAATATGAGATCAGCAGCATTCAAATGGCAGAGGACGAGGGTAAAGTGACCCTGTCACCACTTGATGCTCTGTCTGTAGCTCTTGGAAAGGTGATCACCAACCCAAGCCTGTGCTCTTCTGCCTGGAGGGTACACAGGCTTGAAATGATCATGGAAGGCAAATGTGCTCTGGATGTATTTGCTGGGAAAAAAATTATTTCCACCTTGTTTTAATCATGATTTTGTCTCAGCAGAAAGGCAAAGAATTAACTGGGCAATGAGATGGGCTGGTTCAGGAGCAACTAACCTGGTGCTGGCATGACATTTGTGCAGTGCTATGAGGAAACATATTCAAAAATTCTTAAAAGACACAGGAAAACCTAAGTGCCTGTGGAGCTTGCCGAGGAAAATAGAAAATTCCTTGGGAATTTTTGGCCAATATACCAGAACTTAAGTAGTCAGACATCTGTTTTGTGAAAAAATCTACCAGATAAGGTTAGATGGAAGCTCAGCTAAGAACACATATTTATCAGCATGCCTGGTATTTTTCACTGTCTTGTAGTAATATGAAGCTTATGTGCAAGAAGCAGTAGTTACTAAGGTCAGTCAATATCTTGAATCTTTCACCAGAATTATAAAATATATATATATATATATANTATATATATATGACTGTAGGGTTAATGCAAAACATAATCTAAAAGGATGAAAAACTCAGTTGTGTAACTGAAGAAATTTTAGGTAGAATTTTAAATTTGTGGGATGATGCCTTTTAACAGGAATGAGAGGGAAACTTATCTGAGCAGGAAAATTGGAAGATGAAAATGGCCAATCTGTCATGAGATCATTTCAGCCATGAAGAAGCTAAGCAACAGTTCAGATCCTGTGAAAAATAACCTTGTAGTGTATGCTGTGCACTCTTCTCTCCACAGCTGAGACCAGATGGGCAGCTGTGTCAAAAACATTCTTGCCAATAAAAACAGAAATTTGCTTCTTTAGTCTTCACATTCAGATGCTTGTGGACAAATGCCACACTGAGAGAGATAATAATCAGGACATGTATGACCAAGGTGCCTGTTTTCATACAGTTGCAGTGGTGAAAACAGGGCTTGGTGAGTTAATTTTCAATTGCTTTGATGGAGAAGGCTGGCTCTTTTCGTTTAAGGCAAGCATTTTCTGTGGTGTGTGGAAATGAAACAATATTGTTCATCTGGATAACCTTTCACAGGAAAGGTCTTTTAATATTTGTCTGTCAAAGCCAAAGGATCACAGCATTATTGTAGATGTAGGAGGCTGCTTGCAGTTTGAAACACGCCTTTTTGCCTATAAAAAGTTAAATCAGGAATAAACTCTAATCCTTTTAAAATAAATACATATTGGCTTTAAATGTATTAAAATAGGCTTGGGAGCTTATTTCTTTTGCTTTTAGATTGAATTGTTTTATGCAGTGTGCTCCTAACCTCATTGTTCTATTAATCTGGCTTTGTTGGAAGAAGAAGAGCAAAAGCTGCTGCCTTTCTATACAGAAAAACTACATTTGCAGGAAAGAAAAGCATCTTTTCTCTAGATCAGGATGTATGTAAAAATGGAAGGAAGATGGGAAACCTATAGTTATTCCACAACATTCTGAAAGTGCAAACAAGTATTTTATTATATTCCAGGCTGTTGGGATTTCAGTATACATGTTTTCAAGCTGGGCAAAAGAATTTGTACTGTTAAGGTAAAAGGACTAATACTGTTTCTGAGGTCAGTGATTTTGAATTTGCGTTGAATTTATGGGCAAGAGCTTGCTGGGGAAAGGAAGGAAACAGCTGAGTATTTTATTTTGTTGATAATACAAGGAAAATATCCACTTTATTGCAGCATGTCTTATGGAGTAGGTGAGTGAGATGAAAATAATGACATCTACTCACAAGATGAATGACATTTTGCGTATTAAAAATACCTACCTTTGATGATAAAGAGCATGAGTTAATAACTCCATATGGCTAAGCCTGAGTTTTATTTAAAACACACACCCCAAATTAATGGAATCTTAGCAGAGACTAATTTAGATTTGAAGGGACTTCTGGAGGTCATCTTGTGCAAGCTCCTGCTCATGTTGCTCAGAGCCTTGTCCTGTCAAGTTCTGAAAATCTCCAGTGACAATGTTTCCACCGTGGTTCTGTTTTGTTTTTCTCTTTGTGTGGGGTTAGAAATGCTGTAACTTACAACCTTTGCTGCCCATAATTCCCTCTTCTCTTTACTTAACAAGGTATTTTTCATCCTTTAAATAATGTGCAATACAGCATTCTTTCCAGTCTTGCAATCATTTTCATTATTCTTCTCTGAACCTGGTTGAGATATCAACCATGTTACATCAGATTTTACTGAAGTTCTCTGGCACTGTTGTACCATGTCAAATACCATGCACTGCAACCCTCCTATTCAGTGTTTGTGAATTATTCCCTGGTAATTCTTTAACCTTTACTAGTTAGAAGCATCAGCATACTGATGGCTTACACCAAATGTTTTCTTGACTCACAGTTCCTTAGGACAGAATCCCCTATCCTGTTAGCAGAGTTCCTTGTTTCTCCATATAACATTTGAGCAACTTCATCAGAACAACTGTAGCTATCAACAAATGACCTGAATTCCATTTCCAGTTAGTAGAGAGAAATTAATATTTTCAGGATGCAGTTCGTGTCTTTATAAGTCATTTGTCTTAATTGGCTGAATGAATCACACACTCCAAATTCCTGTATCTCTCCATTGTCTCTTCACATGGCTAATGTCTTCCTTTCCCTGAGGAGAACAAGAATCTGTTCCATTAATTCCTGTAGAATCTTTATATATCTTAAATGTAAATGTGCACATGTATGCAGATACACAGGTGCACATACAGACAGCATGTATGGGTTTAAAAGTGTTGCTATGTCACATTGCTGGATGTAAAGATAAATAGTTGTTGTGCTGAAGAGCATCTGTACAGCTTCCCTGGATAAACCAGCAGCACAATCTGATGAGATATTATCTGTTTCATACCCACACTTACTGTCCTATGAGCAGCTCAGGCTGATAAGATGCTGAAACAACTGATCCAAAAATATACCATAACCTTTCTCTGCTCTCTTTTTTTTTTTTTCCTTTTGTTTTAATGACCTTTAGCTAAGCATTTATTAGTTCATTTTTCAACTTTAGGTTAGAAAAATAGTAGGGGGAAAAATAACATTTTTTTAAATCCAGATCCTCTAATGTTTGAGAAATTTAGTTAATCTTCCATTATCACTCTTCAGTTCTGCACATCTCTTTCAGTTTGGTTAATTAGATCTTTGTGATTAAGCAGCATGCAGAATGAGCATTGGAATATTTGAATGAACATACAGAAAGAAAATGCCTTTAATTTTGTCAGAAACCAACAAAGTTTCTCTTGCACTGTTCCAATTCCAAATAGTGGAAAGAAATATCCCTCAGTAAATAATTTACTACACAGTTGATGTCATCTATTAGTCCATATGAGGACCAGTCCTGCTTTTTCTAATGATTTGTTCTTAATAATGGCTCTGGTGGTAGCAGAAACAAACACTTTAAATTCAGAGAAATGGTGATTATAAAAGGACATTTGGAATAAATATAAATGTGGGGGAAAAATCTAAATTGAAATAAAATTAAGTGTAACTACGTGATCAGATTTTATGAGGAGAATGGTAGTCATTCATTCCTTAACCATTTATGTTTATCAATCAAAAATATAACAGTGCAGTTCACAGAAAACACCTGAAAACTTTAAAAACCCAACTATTTCTCTTGAAAAAAAAGTGAAATTAGGGAAAAGGAGACATGACACTGTGTGAAGCTGTAATCTTCATTGGAATTTGCACTTACATCCTTAACATTTTATTGCTGTTAGGTGGTTTATGCCTAGCAGCAGGTGGGTACAAAGTGCTTGCTTTGCCCATGGGATTTATTTATATGAAATCTTGAGTGTAGATGCACTCTGCTGTTGTTATGGAGAGTTGCAAAGTGTCACAGGTGTCTGCTAAGGACATAACAGCGAATCTCAAAAGGCACTGATATCTTACTCTTGTCTTCCAACCTGTGGCTAGCTAAGGTGTTTTGTAATGGTAGCATGTGAAGGAAAGAAAACGGAAAAAGACCTTAAAAATCCTTGTTAATCTAAACATGTTCCTGGCTGCTGCTTTAGAAATGCTCAGGGTTCTGCTTTGCCATTACAGGTTTCTGTGTCAGTAGTGCCCAAATGTGCCACCTCACAGACCCTGGTTTTGAGAATATCAAGCCATCCAGCAGCACAAGGCTTGGTGCTTCCCATAATCCTCAGTTTTAAATTCTTCATTTCTTCTGTCAACAGCAAGCTTTAGACAGTCTCACAGACAGCATTCTCTTGGTCTGGGAACTGGGAATCACCTGCTCTGGTGTTTGCTGCTTTAGCAAGTGCTGACAGGCTGGAGAGGAGGAGGGGCCAAGCAGCTCCTCTCCTCTATCCTGTCATACATCCTGACCAGCCTCCATACAGCCATACATTGCACAGCCACATCCTCCTGCCCAGGCTGGACCTGTAGCTGCTGACATACTGGATTTTACAGTCTCAGCTTTCCTCAAGCAAAAGGCCTGGATGTCATCAGAAACCTTAGCCTGACTTCACTTTTTCTATGGACATAAGATTTTTTATTATTTTTATTTTTATCAATTTTTTATTATTTTTTTTTTCAGGATACATAAGAACTATAAGAATTTTGAAAGGAAAATCTAGTTGATGAGACATGATTTCCAGGAAAATATCATACCTGGAAATCCAACACCATGTCTTTTATTGTGGCACATGTTCATGAAACCTGCAAGAGGTGCAGCCTTATCCTCTTTGTGGAAAAAGTAAGATTGTATTTTCTCTTGTATAAGGAAAGAATTAACAGAGGAAGGTTCAGCGTCTCTTGAAAACCTCAGGCAAACCTTTTCTTTTCACTCTCCCTCAAGTTTTTCCCTCGACTTCACATCTTACCCAGCTGCCTGCTTGCGCTGCCGTGGTGCAAGAGCACTTCTAAAGCCACATCTCTCTAACTTACAGGAGGTGTTGTTTCACCTTCAGGGGTCAGAATAAAGAGAAAGGAGACAGGATCGATATATTTAAAACTTCTCATGGATTGAAGCCCTGGAGCTACACTGCTACTGTAAATAAGTGATAACAGAAAGTGTGTGTGACTTTAGCCACTTTCACAGAGCTTGTATGACATCGTTAGGAAATAAATGGACATGAAGGTTTCTGTGGAGTATCAATTAGATAAAGAGAAGGTCAAACTAAAAAATACTTCCTCCTTTTCATAATGAACTTCCATTTCATAAAATACTTAAGTCAATAAATTAGATTGAAACTCTTTGGTCTTCTTGTAATTATGTATTACAGATTATCCCATCTATTAATTATCCAGGAAGTGATCTAGTAATATAATAATCAGAACTGAATTACATTCTTTGGGAGCTGAGTCCCAGTCTTATAAATGAACTCTTTTCCTGAAATTCTATTTTTTCACTGTTACTGATATATGGATTCAGATCAGCCCTCTGGGAGAGAGGATTGTTATATTTTTAAGAGGCAAAGGAAAGGAGAACCTAACCATTAACAAAGTGTGTTCCTTTATTCCAGTTTGAGTATCTTATATGTGAAATGCTTCACTTAAACTCAAATATTCTGTTTTGAATAATTCCCCATGATTGAGTTTTATAACTTGGATGAAATTTCCTCATGGTTATGCTACAATACCTTTTTTTTACTTACAATAAACTGAGGAAGGACAAGTAGCTTCATTAAAACATACAACCCCAGGAGGGTAAAATGAAGGCATTGTGAGCAATTCTCTTAAGAGATCTTCAGATTGCCCCATTATGGTGAGATAAAATGTTAATACAATGAATATAGGGGTTTTCCAGCTATCAACAGCTTAACTTTTTGTCAAAAGCCTCAGTTTAGCTGGGTCTCTGTGACCCAGAATCCACCATATATTTTATTTATTAACAAATATAGGAAAAAATTGTTGCTATTTTATTGTTTCAGAATGACAATGGCTTTTTCATTTCATTTTTGCATTTCTAGGCAAACCTAGAAAAGTAATCAAATATTATAGCCACTAGCAGTACCAGTCACAACAAATTAGAATTGTATTTCCTCATCAATGACCTAGTCCTTAAAACATTCCAAATTAACATTTTAAATGCATTTCATTGCTGTTTTTTAAAGTAATATCTAATGAATAAATTCCTGCCAGGTGGTGTCTGATATGCAGCTGGCAAAAAAATATGGAAGCAGCTGCACTTTAACAAGTAGCCTTCTTTTCACCTGCTAACAAGCATCTGTCAGCTGGCTGTATGGATAAGCAGGACGTGGATTTGCTTGTAAATAAATTGTACCTGTGAAAATCATGTGGTGCAGCTCTTCCCTCTACAGGATAAAAAAAGAAGGGGAAGGACCCCTTCAGGAAATTATTTCAAGTGTTTCAACTTGGATATAAACTAAAGTCGTGCTAACCTAGAACTTCTACAGCCTCTCTAATAAGTGGACACCATTTATGTTTGAAAAACAGAGGCCATTGGAGAATCTAGAAAAAAGAGGAAAAGGGAAAACACAGATAGCACAGATTTTTTGGAGGGGAACTAAGTGCTGTGTTTAGGCCGAAGTTATAAATGTAAAAATGAGCGTGCATCTATTCATTCCAAAAGCAAAAAACCTCGGGTAGAGGAAAAGGGATTTAGTCCTTTCTGCAGACCATCTCAAAGCTTATTCCAGACTGCACATTTTAAGATCTAAAAAATCTGACTTCTAAATAGATTAGAAATTTTCCAGAAAATATTCAAGGTTCCTTGTTTAAACACTAGTTCCTGTTCTAAGGTTATTGTGGCCCAAACCCAGATCATCTGCTGCCGGTGTCAGTGTAGTCACCACCCTTCTCCTCTCCCTCTCCTGACAGCCTCTGATGAGAGACAGCCCTGAGTGCTCTTTGCCTTCTGCTGCTGGCTGCTAAATTAGCTGGAGAATCAAATGTACTCCTAGAAACTGGTTTGGATGCTGCCCTGAGACCCCAGAGTTTGTACATTTTCACTGGACGGAAGACATGAGTGGAGCAAGGACTGTGCTCACTGGCTCCAATATTTGTGGTTTAGGAAGGCCTGAATGCTAAAGAGAGCCCAGAAACTTAGTGTCCACAGAAGGAGAAATTCAAGACCTTCCTGTTTTTCTTTACCCAACCAAAATCTGAGGAACATCAACTGCAAATGTGTACGTCTAGGGAATCACCAGAGATTAAAAGATAGGGGAGATAAAAAGTAGGGGCTGCTGATGCAGGTTGCCTGAAACAGCACTGACATCATGTAAATGCTCCCTGTTCTCCCTCACCCCAGATGCCAACATGCAGTCAGTCACCACAGCCTGCTTGGGGAAGTCTCCTCCTCAAACCTCAGAGGGAGCAGGCCCAGCCCTGGAACAAATGTCACATTTTTTCAGTGATTCCAGGAGTCTCAGGGCTGCCAAACCTCTCACAGCCTGATCTTGGGCAGGGGAGATAGTATCAGGCTCTTGAACTAATAAAATCTGTGCCATGGAGAACACGTATAAAACAAGAACAAAACAGGAGAGAGAAAAGTAGCTGGAGCACAGAAAGATTCCCCAGTAATTTTCAAGTGTGATAAAGGACTGGGAAAATCTGGCTGTGCTCTCCCTGTGGTGGTGCCCCTCTTCCATCCTGGCACCACTCTCTGCCTCTTACAGCCCATCTCATTTTTGTACCATCACTCCAGACACCCTATTAATGAAGTTATGATTAAAAAGCAAGACAACAGGTTTCCAGCACCTGGTGGTGCTCCAGTGGGAAGCTTTCTGCCTAGGCACAGAATACTTCCACTGCAACTTGGGAAAATACAATCCCATCACAAATACTGAAGCAATCCCTGTGAGTCACTGCTGAGTGGTATCATCATTAGTTGCAAGGAATGCTGTGAAAGTTCATGGCTAGCTGAGGGAAAAATAGTTATATTCAGTTTTTATTTTATTTAAGGAGCTTTTCATTCAGCAGATAATGATCAGCTCTGCAAAGATAAAATGCTGTCTGGGTTATTGAGAAAAGACAGACTTGAAGTCAGAAATCCAGAGTAAGCTGTCTTGTCTTTTTGCGTAATAAAATACTCTGTGGCTTCTTTCTTCATGGCAAGCTGCTAGTCAACAAAACAGATGATAATAAAAATATTTACACTAATAAATAGGAAAAATAGCTAAATGTCCATGTATTCTCACTAACCATGCAACTTTCTTTCTCATGATAAATTATATTCAAGCAAAAGTAAATATCAGGTCTTGAAGGTTACTTTAAATAAATAGGTAATTTAAATGCAACAGTAACTTCCTCATTGCTGAGTGTTTATTTTTAAAAAGACCGCTTATCAGGAGATGAACTCTCTCTCCTCTTTCAGAACATCTGAGGGCACAGATCAAGGTCACTAACTTCTAACAATCTGAGTCAAACTCTGTCCAGCCTTTTCTAAATCTAACCTAAACCAAAGATTACCTAAAAATTATTTCCCTTTTACGGGGAAAATCAACTGAGTTTGAGAAGCTAGAAAGTGTAGATTTTTTTGCTTCCAGAATGAAAACTTTTCTAGTCTGCATCCATGGATGCATGGTTGAATATTCAAAATTCAGGTAGATAATGATGGAGATTTAGAAGAGGTTTTGATAGACTGATGATCCTTACACAAGTTCCATCATCCATTGTTTCAAGCTGTTTTCTGCCAAAAGTGAAAAGGGCAGCCTTCAACAGGACATATAATTTCTTTCAGGCTTACCTAGGCTATAATTACTGTGGTTTTAATCCTACCTGCTTACCCTGGGCAGGACAGGACTTTATTCTCTTGCGTTAAACAACGTTTTATATAGATATAGATCAGTAGACAAATGTACACACACACAGAGAGCATCATGTAACTTCTTACAGGGGAACCAAGGCAGTTTTGCCATTGGTTGAGCAGGTTAACATAGTCATCCATCATCTTTTGAAACAACTTATTAAAAGCACTGTGGAAATGAAGTAGCAAAAGTCTTTGTAGAAATGAGTTTTGCTGTCTTGTGGAGGTACCAGTCTGAGCTAAGTCTCCATTCTCCAGCCAGGGGAAGTCTTTTTCCTTTATCTCAGCTCTCCTTTGTCTTTTTTTTTTCTTTTTTTTTTAATTAGAAACAGATCTGTGTTCAGTAGTTCAGTATATTTTCTGTTCAGATACTCATTTGCAATCACTTACCAAGCAGCTCAGCAAGCTATAGGAATAGTTTATCTGAAGCTTATTAGCAAAACACAGTGCTGATACCCTGAAAAGGCTTCACAGGATTTTTTAGCTCTCCCAGGTATATTTTTTAGCTCTCCCAGTCTCAGAGTCATCAGAGCTGAGCAGGAGGCAGGAGAGGACATCCATCCTTTGGTGACATGTGAGAGTGGAGCAGGGAAGGCTTCATCCTTTGCTGTGGCACTTTGCAGTGTCCCTCGAGACAGAGGGAAACAAATTTCAGGTCAAGCCTCACAAGTTAAAGGTGGCCTTACCAGCCTCAGTCCTGCACTGGCAGGGTTCTCCCCCTGGCATTTCAGCATTAGAGAACAAGCAGGTGATGGATCATCCTCTCAGGTGGAGCAGGATCCTGCAGGGACCAGCTGGTATTTGCAGCATACGCTCTTTTGACCCAGCAACATCATCTTACAGGAGTGCAACGCTTGGGTCATGCTTGGCCTTTTCTCATGGTTAGGACTTCAGAGGTAACATTAAATTTTCATCAGACATTTCAAGGAGGTGCCATTTGTACCTTAGTGAGTGTGAATTACCACATCCATGGCAGGTCAGATTCTTTGGGGTCATTTGCAAAGCGAAATGGGAGCTTGTTTTCCAATGCAAGTTCACTTTGGTTTTTGTTTTACCAGATATTCCAGAATCCAGAGGCTTCCTGGGTTGATTTGTTTAGGGATGGTATTATCAATGGCTCAGGGTATGCACCACTTGCTTGTTATTTTAAATTGTTATTTCAATTGTGGGGGACTCTGCCATTCCCCACACAGCCTGTGGATGAAAACAGCAGCTTTTTCTGAGGCTGTGCCCTCTCCACTCTGCCATTCCCCTTTTTAAGTCTTTTAAGCTCAGTAAAAACAGAGTTTAAACCCTACAGTTTAAACATTACTTATGCTACCAACAGAAGCTTCATTATTATTTATGAACTTATAACTCTACAGCTTCACCTCAGATAATAATTCAACATCTTAGATAGGTTTTCTAATGCTGTTTTTATATAATTTATTGCAGTCTTGATATTATTTTACTATTAAAATATAATATTACTCCCTACTTTGATTATAATGATTTATATTTCTGTTTTTAAAGGTGCCTGTCTGAGTAAGACTTGGAAAGACATGAGCAGAGAAACAATGTGGGTTTTTTAGTTTCATATTACTATCAGGAGTTTACCTCATGGAAAATCAGTAGACTTCCCTTTAAGGAGATTTTCTGGTTAATGATTTGCAAGAGTGCTGTTGATGTAGCCAGTTTTTATTCCCCCAGTGTTCCAGAAGATGAAATAAGAATCAGCACATGTCATTTCAACTCTTTTGAAGGAATTCACAACTCCTTCAATCTCTTGTCTGCTGCAGATTACTTCTGTGCCCTGGTGGGAGATTACCAGCTACTCAGTTTCACGCCAGAATAAGTTTCTCACTCTTTGCTGGGTTAGGAGCTGGCTGGATGGCCGGGCCAGAGAGTGGTGGTGAATGGTGCTGCATCCAGCTGGCAGCCAGGCACCAGTGGTGTCCCTCAGGGTCTGTGCTGGGGCCAGGTCTGTTCAATGTCTTTATTGGTGACATGGATGAGGGGATTGAGTCTTTCATTTGCAAATCTGTGGACAACACTAAGCTGGGAGCGTGTGTCGATCTGTTGGAGGGTAGGAGGGCTCTGCAGAGAGATCTGGAATGGTTGGATGGATGGGCAGAGTCCAATGAGATGAAGTTTAACAAGTCCAAGTGCCAGGTCCTGCATTTTGGCCACAATAACTCCCTGCAGTGTTATAGGCTGGGGACAGNGGGAAAAAGTTTTTTATGGAAAGAGTGATAAAGCTCTGGAATGGTCTGCCCAGGGAGGTGGTGGAGTCACAATCCCTGGATGTGTTTAAAAAAAGACTGGATGTGGCACTCGGTGCCATGGTTTAGTTGAGGTGTTAGGGCATGGGTTGGACTTGATGATCTTGAAGGTCTCTTCCAACCCAGTGATTCTGTGATTCTGTAGATGGCATACAGAACTCCTGCCCTTCATCTCCAGGCCTGGCTCAGAGTTTGGGCACAGCAGCTTAGGATGAGTCCCACATACCCTACATGGTCTGACAGGTCCTGGCAGGGAACACTGCTTCAGCTAATGACCTCTGAGCTTTACAAAAACTGCACACAGGGGTTGGTGAGTTGATGCTACCTACATTTTGCAGTTTTTCCGTGTCAAAAGCTGAACAGTGGTACATCATTTTACCCCAGTTTTTTAGTCTGAGCATTCAGACTGCTACCAACCCTCCTTTGTGCCTTGTGTGATTGTATTCGGCAGTATGTTCTTTCCTCTGTCTGCAGTCAAGGATTTGTAGCAGCTGCTGGAGAGGTAGTGCTTCAGCTTGAGCATTTTTTTGCAACCTGTCCAGCAAGGCACCCCTAGTCTGTCAGAAAATGTGTGTTTGTGTTCACCACTCACAAAAGTGCATCCACCATTTCTGGCTCTTTTTGACATGCGAAGTTCTGCAAAAAACATTTCAGGAGGACCTTCTCATCTGCTGTGTCAGTGGAACTGCTTCTCTTTCTGTCAGGGTTCTGGCAATGATACAATAAATATCTAGGCCCAGATGGGATAGAAAGCTGTGGATGGGAGATGTCTGTGAAATCAGCAGGACCATCTCTTTGGGCACAACTCGTGTCAGTGCCGTGTCTGGAGGAGTTGCTGCTCCTTGTCAGGAGGACATGGTCCAGTATTTCCTCTGAAGGCAAACAGAGAGAATGATGTCCTGCATAAAAAGAACTGCTCTGATATTAAGTTGGACCACTGAGTCATTTCAAGATTTCTTGTGTTTTTCTCTCGTGGAAGGAAACACCCACAGAAATGAAATGAAAAAAGAATGAACTTACAGGACATAGTGTGCAGGGCTCTGAGAGGTTTCTGTCACTGCTCCATATGATACTACCATGTAAGATCTGGTTAGAGATATATCCAGTTAATTAATAACATCTTCAGCTTCCTAATCATACAAATAACAATCCTCTCTGCTGCACGTGGAAGGCAAATTGAATTTTCACTGTCCACGTCTCTGAGATCCAAGTCCTCCACAATTTGTAATGCACATTTCTTTTCTTAATTATGTAGTGGTTTTTGAAAATGAGCCAATCACTTTTTGCAATCTAGGGCACCTGGAAGCCTTCCTACTGGAGTTTCTGCTCTGTAGAGTTTGCCAGAGTGCCTCAAAATGTCCTGCTAGTGACCCAGATGACTTCTGACCTGTAACATGATGAGCACCTCCTGCCATTTGCCCTACTTAGCAATGGAAGGGAAGGGAAGGCACTTTCCTCAATGATGGGAGGGAAGTGAAGGCACTTTCCTCAGCTGTGGCAAAATTACACTGATGAGAACTTGAGGATAAGTGAGACAGAAGTCCAAGACAGACACTCATCATCATCATCTCAACTGCTGTTTAGGTTAAGATACTTCTTCAAATTCAGAGACAGAAGATATGAATGTAAAAGAGCATTTATTATCTGACATGTCTTATAAAAATAAGAATTGTATAATAACAGTAAATTACAAGCAGCAGCCTCTCCTAAAATTACCCATCTCATTTTACAGAAGTACTAACTTGCTTTACATGTTCCCCTTTTAAGTAACTGGGGAAAAAAACCACCCATTAAAGCAGTTTATTATAAGGGATATAATAGGATCCATACTAGGGAAAGCAAATAATGTAAACTGTGCACAAAAAGGGAGGGGTGTCATTTTACATCCTTCTGAATTTCTGTAAACACAGGGAGTCCCTCCCCTCCGCATTTGGAAAAAGTGATGTATGGGATTGATGTTATTAACTGGTCTTTAACAAATGGAACCAGGGAACAAGGATACAGACTCGTGCTTGTCTGCTAGACTTGACAGTTTGTGTGTAGCAGTGATTCAACTGACATCACCAAGTAATCTCAAAAACCAGGCTGTCACACCATGTAGAGAGAAGTTTTATTCTTTAAAGCTCTGTATAGATGGAGCATTTGTAATGTCTGCCCTATTCAGCATTTTGCAGTATTTGGCCTGTGTTCACAGCAATAAAAATCCTTTATTTCAGTGCATCATATTTTGTTAACACTATGCATAAAGTATGTCAAATATTGACCCTAAAATACCATGGTTCAATATATGCTGTGCTAGAATACATCTTGTTACAGAAATATCCGATTAGAGACACATTTTGTTTGGAATTTGTATCTCATTTATCTTTTTAATTTTTTTTTTCTTGTTCAAGCAATAAAAGGAGAAAATTGCATCTTAGCACACTGGTATAACAACATTTTATCTTAGAAATAGCCTGGCCTTATTCCAACAACTAGCTTTTACAGGGAGATATTATGATTTTAAATTCAGGTCTCCAGGTGAAAGTGAAAAGAGTGATTTAGTTAAAATTAGATTGTTAATTTAAAATGGCAGCTAGGAATCTAAGGCTTGTTTAAGTTATGTTTCTCTCCCACCATTCAGCTGCTTTTAAACCAAAATAGACTTTGCTGTGAGCAGGGAAGGAGTTCTTTTATAATATTGATCCTGCAGTAACAATTGATACATCCCAGACCATTATGTTGTAGAGACATATTCAAAACCCAGCAGCTTGATAATACTGAAAAATTCTTGCTATTTATTTAAAGCAAGGCTGTTCTCTGAGGTTGCTGTTGGAAGCAGACCACGCTGTGCTCATGTGCTGCAGTGAGGATGGCTCCCTGATTTCGCCGAGCTGATGACGCTATTAACGGCCTGTATCCCATTTTAGCTTTTCTTATTATATATGAGCATGAATTTCATGAATTTCAAACTGCCCCGCTGCAGAAAAGACTTCAGGTCATTTGTTTAGCTACATGAATTCTCCTCCCAGGGGAAAAATGGGATCCAGCAATGAATCCTGTGCCTGCCCAGTGTGAGAAGTCACATTCAGCCATCAGCTACCCCTGCTCCATTCTTTTGCACAAAGTGTTTCCTTCCAAACAAGAAAGGAAAGAAGTGGTGTCCAAGAAGAACTAGTAGGTTTTCATTCTAATTCAGTCCCTGTCTCCTGGTCCTGAGCAGCACTAGGAAATACAAAGACACCATCCTGCACAAAGTAGCAATCAGATCGTTAGTACCCCAGCCTGTACCTTGATTTTTGGTAGTACGTTCTGTTGTGGAACAATTTTAGGCCTTAGGGAGTATTAACATAGTTCAGGTTCAGGTATTTATTTAGATGTCTATTGGTCCCAACAGTCCATATCTAACTTATATTCCAGATCCTGTGGTTCACAGGTCCTACCCTGGTGGCCAAACCATGTAAAAGTTTATGAGTCTGTGCAACCTTTGCTTCAGCATAGCTGGATCTTTTTGGGCAAAATATATTTCCGATTTGAGGTAAAAAAGCATCCGCCTTGTATCCATCACAGCAACATTGATTTTGTGAGTATGTAGTCTTAGAAAACTTTCTCCTTCTTTCTTCTCTTCAGAGAGCCATACTCCACCAGCAGTATCCATCTCTGGTTTACTGTTGGAGCTCAGTTCAATAAGATTTTGACTGCACATTAGCAACAGTGGAACTGTTAGGACAGACAGTTCCTTAAAAATTGATGTGAGCTCCAGGTATGGGACTTGCACTCATTCCATACAAAGACAGATTTTGCTCTCTGTGTGTGTGTCTGCTTGTCGGAGTTTACAAAGTGGGGTTTGTGTGTGGACAAACTTGGTGAAAAGCTATGTGAGCCATCCTTGGGAGAATTCATCCAATTTTACTGCATAACAGCCCTTTGGAAACCATGATCATACAGAGGTACATAACATTATGGTCTTCAAGTTTTAATTTAACAGAAAAAGTGCAGCTGTTTTTTTCATCACATAAAAAGCAAATGTAAATAAATACTCTCAGCAAAAATAAATGGTTTTCCCTTCAGAATTTGTTGGGATTTTTTTAAGGTACATCCTAAGCCTAGTTTTACTGACACTTAGATACAGTTTCATAAAAGTAGAAGTGGAGACTTTTCATTTCTCAGTTTATGCAGAAAAGATCCTTTTCAGATATATAACTTTACTTTTAACATCTCTAATAGCAGACAGCTGAGTAGTTTATTCATGTGAATACAGAGCATTAAATCCTGCAAATGTATATATCCAAATATGTAATTACCTTATTTTCCATTTTTTTCTCAAATTTCATGGATGTAGATATGGTGAGATTAGTATAAAGTGTTATACAGCAAGAAATATGGAGCTGGATGTGGAATGTCTTCTTAAGAAATCTTCTCCTTGAAGGAGCATGTAGTCAGTAATAAATCAACATGCTGCAGGGCTACTTGAAGCAGCTGCATTTCCATCCCAGAATATAGAACCTTTTTATTTAAATGAAATAGCTGATTTAAAGGAAGAATATAAAACTTGAAATGACAGTTAAGTCATCCCATTCCCAGGGGAAATTTAGATGTACCTGGATGCATTAAGAGTTCCAGCACTGATTTTTTTACCCCCTCAAAGCCTTTGCAATTTAAGATATACAGTCTTGGAAGTTGCAAATGAAGTGTTACTTCCCACCAGCATACCTGGCTTGAGAGATGGTAAAAGCCTGTCCACACTGTTGTCAATAATAAATTTCATGTCAGCTCTGATATGGACAATGCTCCCTTGTGGCTGCTCTCATAAGAGCCTTAAACCTCAACAATTTAACTGTTTCCATAAAGACCATAGCAAAATTGCCCAGGAAGGGATGTGGCAGTCCCAAAGAAGCATGTGGAAATCATAGGAGCAGAGAAAGTTTAAGTGCCTGTGTGTTACATTCCATGTAAGAAATCACAGGATCAGCCCCCAGGTTCAGAGATACAATTTAGGAAATGTGATATCAACACGTACCTTCCTCTGAAGACTGTCATCCATGTTGTACCTGCTAATAGAAGAGCCCAAGTGTTACCTACTGTGGCTTATTTTTCACCTGCCTTTATCAAATGGTAAATGGGATTTCAAATACCAGCCCTAAGCAGCTCGTAGGTGATCTCTGAAGCAGGCAGAAAAATCTTAAACTCTAGGAACACATAAAGCTTCTTCCAAAATAGGTCTCATGCTTGTCTCAAAAATAGAGATCATTATTATAAAAGTTGCTGGTGGCTTGTTGTGTTGTGTCCTGGTGCTGCCAACCTTTAGGAAATTTATGGGTGTTTCATAAAGGTAAGTGACTTCAGCAGAACAGCTCATATTTGCATAAAAATATTCATTCCATTCATAAAAAATGCTGAGAGTTTTTCAGGATTTATATCTGCCATAAACTGATGTTAGGTCAAAAGAGATTCTGACTGGTGCAGTGAACTTAACATTTCTCCCTGGCTTTCCATGGTTAATAAATCATTGCAGCCAATTCAGCTGGCGTTGATTTGGTCAACAGGACGCATGCACCCAATTAAGAAAGGAGAGCCACGAGCAGAATGAAAACCCACCAGCCACTGCCTAGAGCCTTTCTGGATGGCCATGGCAGTAGAGGCAGGCAGAGCCAGCCTCTGCATCCCTTCTTGTTGATATGTATGGCTGCCTCTTGCAACAAGCATTCAAACACCACTTCAGGGTAAAGCTGGGAGTGGCATTTGGGATAGAATCCCTTCAGAGGTCAAGCTCAAGAGTTGTGGATCGATTCTTGTTATTGTGCACTCTCCACTCATCTCCCAAGTCTCCCATCTCTTGCTTGGCCTAAAAGAATGAAGGTGACAGTGAAGTAGGAAACTGCAGAAATGTGAGAGTTTTGAAAAGAAAATAAAAATCCAACATTGAGTTCTCCCATCATGCACCTGTTTCAGTCTATGCTACTTTTGCCTTTCTATATTGACTGAAAACTGACAGAAGCAAAGGGCATGGTCATTTCCATAGGTGTTACAGTCCTTTTTCACAGCCAGCAGAGATTATAAAAAAACCCTAACACACACAGTAACACCGAATTAATCCCTGCAGGAAGAAAGGGTTTTCAAAAATCTCTGTCACATCAATTTTACACTAAGGCAAACAGAAGCAGACAAGTAAGGAATTTTCAAATAAAGTTTTATTTGTTTGACCCTGATGGAGTCAGTGTATGACACAGGGGAAAAAAAATCTGCCCAGATTTGCAATGTCCTATGAAGTTTAAATCAAATGATGCTAAAATTGGGTTGCCTTTCAGGTGCCTGGCTTGTGCTGTCTAGCTTTGGCTTTGATTGTAAGCAGAATCAGTCAAATTCTCTCTAAATTGACTGATTTTTCACTGAATGTAGAACATGCAGAAAATCTCCTTGTAAAAGCTCTTCTCATCAGATTTCCTCCAAGTCTGTGCAGTTCTACAGAAAAGGGATTTGTAATAGGAAGAGTAAAAGAGTGAAAGAGAAAAGTGAAGTTTCTGAGTTCCTGGGGTTCCAGCTTCTCCGCTGGGGTTCTCAGATGAGATAAGAATTTATTTCTGGTGTATGTCCCTGCTGAAAACCTGAGGAAATATAATCTTCCCATGTGAAGATCTCTCTTAAATTAGTGGATAGAAATCAGAGAGCCAAGGCAAAATACTTCTTCACATCTTATGGCCTTGTGCAGTTCTTCTCTATTAGCTGTCTGCTAAAACCTCTGCCTCAGACCCACGATGCTTCTTCTGGGCACCTCCTGCTGCTGCTTGAACCAGCTTTAGTTTTGGAGCCTCTACCCATGGACATATCCAAAACCCAGCTGGTCATGGTCCTGGGCAGCTTTCTGTGCCTGCCCCTGCTTGAGCAGGGGAGCTGGTCTGTACACTCACCAGAGCTTCCTATCAACCTCATCCAATCTGTAGTGAATCCTGCCACTACAAAGCTGATTTTCAAGCCAGGACCAAAAAGCAAGACACTCCGTTTTAACGTCAGGGTGGTTTACGAAATAGTCAAAGCAGTTGGTTTGTTTTGAGTATTACAAGAAATTAATTTTTATATGAATGCAAGGTGCATCACCATACTGCTGCTCTCCAGAGCAACTACGTGTTCATTGCAGCCATTTTTTGGAACATAATCTCATTTAATGCACACCACACCTCTGTGTTTAAGCAGCCATCTGAAAAGCCTAAATTGTGTGAGAACACTTCATTATCAAATTATACTTTATGTGAAACCAGCTACATTATGGGCTGTTTAGTCCTCAAATTATTCAGCTCAAAATGTGCTTTGCAGTCATGAAAGGCTGTCTTAATTTTTAAGGATTCCCTCAGCATATCTATTCTGGTTTACAAGCCTGCTTGATTTATGGGTTTTTTTCCATAGCAAGCTAAATGTCTGGCATACCCAACTTTAGCAGGGTTTATCCCACTAGAGACATGAAATGGATTTAAGAACACAAGACACACTGGCAGTATTCTCATACGCTGTAATCTAGGTGCTGGCAGGAGTGAGGAACATCCTCTTCCATCACATCCAAATGCCAGTTCTGGCCCCAATACATTCAGTGTTCAGCCACAGTGGGGGGACCTTCTTGCAAATAGGCACAGTCAGGATCACGAGGCATCTTTAGTTTTGTTAGCTGTCACTCAATACCCTCCTGATTTTGGTTTAAATCTTTCATATGTAATTCAGTAATTAGCAGAGAGAAAGAATAAGGACAATTACAGAGTACTCTGGATCACAACACAGTATTAATTTTAGGCAGAACTCATGTGGGACTCGTGTTCAAAGCTTAGGAGCTCAACTTAGGCACTCAGAGCATTGTGAAGAGCTGGGAAACACACATGATGTTATTATT
Organism: Ploceus nigricollis; assembly: GCA_013399945.1. Taxonomy (NCBI): domain Eukaryota; kingdom Metazoa; phylum Chordata; class Aves; order Passeriformes; family Ploceidae; genus Ploceus; species Ploceus nigricollis. The sequence continues at coordinate 361,271 of VXBC01010263.1, read as the reverse complement.
GTTCCCATGCAGATAAGGTGCTGCTTGTTCCTTTCATAGTACTGGAAAAACAAGGTATGGCTTGTTACTCAGATCAGCAGTTTCAAAGGATTAAATGTCATTAAGTAGAAAAATATTTTCATTATTTTGAAATGGCTGGCATTAAATGTAAGTTATGCTGCTATATTGCAGATCATTCAGATCAATTATAAGGATGCATTATTAGCTAATAATAATGCATTCTTATTTCACACTATAACTTAATTAATTGCAAGTAGTTCAGTCCAGTATTTCTGGAAGTTATATGCCCATTGAATGGTCATGGGAATCTTTCCACCGTTTTTCATAGGCTTTCTTGTATTTCTGGAAGTTCTTTATGTATATCACTCAACCACTAATAGAATCTGAAATTCACACCTTCAATCAGATCTGCACTCTCATGCCAGAACAGCTCTTGACTGATGAAAAATGGTTTAAATTAGCCATACAATCAGAATTTAATGCAATAAAGCATTTACAATAAGAATGTACAACAATAAGGCTGGAAGAGAAATGACATCCAACATTTTGATTCATTGGCAAGGAGATGAGGTGAAATAAACATAACAAATCATAAATCACAGGGCTGTCTTTCAAGAAGATGATCAGCATGAAGAACTATGGGAAAAAACATTCTCAACCTTTATTGATCAACCCATATAAACAAAGGTTCCTTTAGGAACTTTACTTTTCCCTGACAAACCAATCTATTTATGGTCAAGTTCCTGACATAAAAGATGTAGCATCCAAAGGTGATTGTTAAGATCACCCCATGTAGACCAGCAGCATGCACTTTTTCTGCCCCCTGCATCACTCCTGTCCAGTCAAAGAAAACTCAGCCAGCTGCAGAAACAGATTGGAAATGTGCAGACAGACAGCGAGGACAAACTAACTGTTGGTGGCTCAAGTGATTTGGTTTCTTCTTGCAAATACAAAATGTCTGAGGAGAGATTGCACTGAAATTTCCACTCATAAAATGCAAAAAAAAAAAAAAAAAAATCAAAATAACAAATCCACCACTGACAATCCTTGGAACAGCTGGTGGTTTCTACCAGTTATTCCCCAGTGGCCAGCAGTCGCAATTTGTGACTAGTCTTGTCTTCAGCCATCTCAGGGCAACCAAAATGTGACAGGATGACAGATAGTCCTTTCAATAGATACTGACAAACAAATTAGTGCAAAGATGCTTTTCATAGCATACCAGATGTGTTGAGTTCTATCATATGGAACAAGGAATGAAAAACTGTCTATGTCCCATCTGTGCTTTTTCAGTAATCAGTGATGCACTTGTTGTGGAGTATAAGGTACAGTAAACATTTGGACGGGGTTTTACGTGTGAAATAAATAGAAAACGCCAGGTCTTGGCCTCATCATCATTGTCTAAAGCTTTTATATTAGCAAGAATACCTTAAATGCCTTGGAGAGGGATGTTCAGGAGTATTGTCCTGGTGATTAATTGAAAAATTATGCAAATTCCAAGAGAAAGGTTTATGCAAATGAGAAGAGACTGCAAAAATGCACTTTGCTTCCGATCGCATGCAGGGCTTCCAGCCTGTCATAATAAGCAATAGGTTAAAGAATTGCCATTTGGATTTACATCATTTCCTCTCTTGGGGCTTATCTGTCCTCAGACTGTTAACCCAGATTTAATTCAAAGTGGCTGCAATTGCAGCTGCAAGAGCAGCGTTAAAATGGAAACAATGAAAAGTGAGTGCTCTTGGCGGGTGATTGAAAGGCCCAGGGCATGGCAGCACATGAATTTCTAGCTCACTGTAAATGAAACCAATCTCTCAGGAAAAAGGCCCTTTGTGAGGGTTGTCCTTCCATTCAGAGCAAAAAGCCTCTGGCCCGGAGTAGGGGCAGGGCGGCGGGGGAAGAAGTGCAATAGCATGTGCCAAATATCTATAATGAGAGAGCATAAATAAAAGGAGCAGGAGGTCTGGTCCAGATCCTCAGTGTAGGGCTGAGCTTTACCAGCTTTTAGCTCCTCTACCTTAGATTGAAAGGCTGTGTGTTTTCTCTACAGTTCTTCTCTCTGCAGCCATGCTCAGCTCTGCAGACACACAAGTTCTGACCTCTCTCCTTCCAGGAGGCTCAATCTCCCTCTCTTGTCACTGCCCTCCCTTCCTGCTTTTGCTCTGTTGCACAAGCCCCTTATTATTGCATGAGAAATATTCTCTGAAAAAATCCATTTTGCTTTCTCCTTCCTTTTTGGTTGGTTAGACAATTATTAATCCACCTCCTTTTCATAAAATAGCCACAGCCATAATAATAAAGTCAAAATATGATTTCCCCATAATATAGTATAATCTTTCCTCTTTTTTTTTATTCCTTGCAGATGGTACACCGCTTAGCATAAACAGCATGTTAGCATACTGATTCCAGATGCATAAAATACGTACAAATCTTCACATTTTCTCTCTCCCCTGAATGAGTGTGTGTATATATATTATCCTTGCCATTTAATTTTCCCAGCTTTTCATTTTGATTTCTCTTTTAGGACAACACAGACTTGTCATAATCCATCTGGGATTTTATTCTTCATCACACAAAAATGTTGCTTGAAGGCCAGTTTTTACTTGGCATTAAGAGCCTGAAGATCAGCCTAAATCAGAATCAGAGTATAATAAACCTCTTATAATAAAATCCCTTCAGTTGTAAATGTGTTGTCTCAATAATTAGATAAATATACCAGACCACTTGTAACCAGACTAGCACAGGAACTAATTACATTATTTCCTGTGACTGCATTTGAGGCACCAATTCACCAGCAAAGAAGAGGCTCCAGAATCTATCTTTTTCTGAGGTTGCTGTAAATAACTCTAGTTCTAAAAAGGGGTTACAATAAAGGCTCTCTTAGAATTAAAAGGCATTCAAACAAAGGAATCTAGGAGTGTGCTGTGATGACTAAAGGATAAACTGGATGTATTTTGCATTGGTGGGTGAGGGGGTTTAAAATTCTCATTTCATCATTTACAAAAAGCTTCTGAATTGATTGTGAAATGTTTTCTCTTGTGCTTAAATTTCATGCCACAGATTATTAAAAATTGACTTTGCGGTATTTATTTTACTTATCTATCCCAGCCAGGCTGTGCTTAATCATAGATTTTGTGAATTATTAAATTTTAAAAGCAATTTGTGTTGGATTTTACACTCCAGTTCTGTCTGGAGGGATGTACACCTCCAGTTCTATCCCTGAAGCTGAGGTGCTTTGATTCATCTTTAATCTGAACAGTCTTAAAAGTGCATGTTCCAAGTTGTAAGACATGATGATAGTCTCCAGTGTAATGCTTAACTAACTGCTTGTTAGTTTTAACATTTAACATACCCTGAAAAATAACTAGTTTCCATAGGTTATCTCAGCCATAACAATGCTCAGCATAATTCATTCAGTCAGATAACAAGAACTATTTTCAAAGATAATGAGGAGCTAATAAAGGTCACTGTGCCCACAAACACCTATATATCACCATTAATTTAACACTACCAATGCTGAACGGATGCATTTCAAGTACAAATCTCTTTAGCTGAAACTGCTTGATGCTTGAAGAAGGAAGGCAACTGAATAAATCCTCAGTATTTAAATTAAAGCTAGGCCCAAGCGGCAAGACTTAAATTTAAGTGAGGAATCAGGCTGGTACTAGAACCAGACTAGATTTGGACTAAAAAGCCTGAAGTATGCAGGTGTAAGGTCTAGAGTTTAAAATAAAGTCTGCACTTTCCTGAAGTTTGAAGTTGAGATCCATTTCTCATATCAAAGTTAAGGGCAAAGATGAGGAGTTTGCATGTAAGTTTGGGTGCTTTCCTTTTAATTTATGTAAATTGATTTCCAGAAAAATGTCAACAATTTTTCAGGATATTGTCAGACACCTCCTGTAAACTGAGGCCCTGTATGAGGTGGGAAATCTGAAATGCTAGTGTTGAGATTGAGAACTGTTTTTAAAATTTTGTTCTATCACTGCCTGGAGGACAACAGCAGCAAATCTCTTCAGTGCTGTGTTCATTGAATGCAAACACAAATTTGGGATTTACTTGGGTTTTGTTAGTATGTTGATAGCAGTGCCTTTGTGATGAATTTTGCTGCCAAGTGAGATGAATTGAGGTGTTTCCTAAGTCATACAGGTGAAGCAACAGAAACAAGAGACAGCTAATATGTAACAAATAGATGGCATAAAACAATTGCTAAATGGATCAGAAGCAAAAAGACTAGAATATATTTCATGTACAAACCTCTGTTCTAGCTAGGTCCATAAAAACAAACTAAAATGCTAAAGCCTGGAGGTGCTCCATATTATAATGAATGCCAGATTTCAAGGTGAAATTGTTTTAATTATACAGAGCATTGGCAAGATTAGTACATTCAGTGTTGGCCTCACCGGATTTTGTTTGTTTGTTTTCTGGTTGATTGCAAAATTGATGCAATTATTTACATGAGGATTTTTTATTTTAATGCTTTTTTGTGTGCCACAGAGCAAACAGTAAATCCCCATCATCCTCCTGAGCAGCCTGTCAGAACAGGGCAGCAGCAAGAAATAGGGAAGAATGGAAGGAAGTCTTCCTTTTCCTAGCTCTAAATTGTTTTGGGAGAAGCTATGATATTTTTTCTCTTTCAATAATAGTGTAGAGTAGATCTGCAAAAAGAAAATCATCCTTGTGAGCCAGGAAATCCTATTTTTCTGATGGGCTTATAGGCAATATCTGGGGTAGTTGTTCATCTTAAATCATAATGGGATTTCTTTCTAAACATATATTCTGTGCTACTCCTTATAAAGGCACTATTCATCTAGATCTACCTCCTTCCAGATCTCTGTCCTTGATTTCTGCAAGCCTCACCATAATGGCTTTAAAAACCTGTAAGTCTTCTAAGCCTTATATGAAGATTTTCTCTTGGACATAGGAACCCTGTTTCAATCATGAGTGTCTTAGCTAGATGCCAAGAACTCTGAGGTGTAGGTGGCTCCTGTATGTGTTTAGGTGCTTGGAGGCTCTGACTGACAAACTCAGTGCCTGTGTTTGGAAAATCACAAAGGTTCCTGTAAATCTATGTCTGTATGTGTGCAAACTTGATGTATATGTGCATTCTCTCATAGACAGCAGCCATAACAGAGATGCAAGGCTGTCCTCAAGAGATGAGAATCACTGTTGTCATGTGCTAGAACCTTTTTGGATGACATTGACTCTGTTTTGAAGGTGGGAGGCAGTTTATGGATGAGATTTGCCAAACTGTAGAGGACTGCATGCATATCCATTCAAACTGCAGATGTGCACAACATGGCTTTGAAGATTTCAGAGTGTCTTTTTGCCAGCTTTTTCTGAGTCACACCTTGAAACAGGTTTACAGTATCTTTCCATTGACAACAGTGCACATTGAAAGGACAAATCTACACAAAGAGCTATAGATAGAAGCATTGAAATTAGAATGATACAGAAAAGCCTCTGTCAGCAGAGTACTCAAAATAACAGCAACGAATGACCTTCCTCTACAAAAATGCATGCTACCTATTTTAGGTCAGATATCTTTATTTTATTTTAGTTTTGCCACATGTAATGGTGTTCCCACAAGGAGTCATGACAAGGTGTTTTGGGTTATGTCAAGTCTGAGTCAGATTTTGACATTTGCAAGAGGGTGGAAGCCTTTGCATGTGACCCCAGCCTGGCCATTAAAAAATGCAAAATACTCTGATCCATAACATATGTTTCTAACCAAGTTGTCAGAAATAAACATGGCCCCAGGAGGTGCCTGGGGCTTCATTGAGCTGATGAGGCTGTCACAAGTGCCGCACCTTTGGGAACTCTGTTCTCTTGCTCTCTGAAGGCTGTGGCACCTTTGCCCGCAGATGTGTCATTAGCAGTCAGATTTCCTCTGCAGTTCATTCCTTAAATCCGTGCTAACTAACCATAAAAACAACATGCTTGTTCCACAGGGGTGTCTGAAAAAAAGGCAGTGTCACCTCTGTACTAATGCACGAGGCTTTTATCAGCCTGGCACTGGGAGTTGTTTCAAATCAAAACAGTCAGAGTGGGGTTCATCTCATCTAACCTCAGCCATTACTGTGCTAAGCATCAAGCTGACCAGATGAAAGGCTCTGGGGCAGTCAAGAGATTGTGATTTAGTCTTGTGAGGCTCTCTGGTTTCATTCTCTAGGAAAGTATGTCCACTGCCGTTCATCAGGAACAACAATCACATCTCATTTTGCAGAGTAAAAAATGGGATATTGCTATAACATACCCAGTGAATTCAAACTGTGGGTGTAGTTGTGCAGTCCAGACCTCCAAGTCTCTTCAGCAGCAGCCTGGTAAGTGCTATGCCAAGCAAAGATGCATCCATGTTAGAAGTTTTATTGGGCTTCTTTTCAATTAAGAATTCTGCAAGCAAGCATTTGCATTTTTTATTAGTTTATGAAGAGATTTGGAAGTAAGTTTTACATTTTAAATATGTCTGGGTTAAAAAGAATCATGAAAATATTCCTTTTCTAACTCATTTTTTGTGCGTGCTAATCACTTCCATCACTGTTTTCATTTCTGTCAGGACACTAAGCATATCTGTTGAGACAAGAGACAGTGGTGCTTGTTATGTGACTGAAAAATAGCTTTTGGTAACCTTATTGAGTGACTGGAGACAGATTACAGCAGAGATTTGCAAAAGGAGTTCAGGGCACTTCAGGGATCAGTCATCTGCAAAACCAGTGGAAAACTGCAGTTTGCCTTAGGTGGCTGGTTACACAGCGTGAGTCGTGAACAGTCAAAACAAATAGTTTGCATAGGCTAAAATATGTTTGCAAAGTGCACTTGAGTAAATTCTACTGACAAGTATATTTGGAAAAATCAAAGTCTGATACAAACAGAAAAACTACTGAACAAATTAGATACAGATCGCTCTCTCAGCAGTAGACATAAGCTAGCTAGACAGATCTTGAGGTCTACACTTATCAATGACACAGACCTCAATCTACTGCCTAAACCACCTGACAGTGTCAGGGCCATATGGAGCATGACTTTATGATCTTCTTGTCCCTTTAGGGAGAGAAGATATGGATTTGTTTTTTTCCATTTCTTTTTGAATTGAAGAAGTTCATTTCTTGCTAGTAAGTCATTTGTGGAAGTGGCAGAGGTCACATTGCACTCTGAAGTTTTGTCACTCAGAGCCAAGGAAATGAATGATTGTGTTGTTTGTATTTAAATCACCAGTGTTAGATAATTACCTTTGTCCTGATAACCATCTATAAGGTCTGGAAGCAGAATAGTGGAAATTGACCTTTTCCTATAAAACTCTTCACTGGAGATTTACTGTATGGCTGCTTCTGGAGACAAATTTGTCACCTTTTCTTTCTCCCTCTCTCTGTGGTTGTAACTTCTGTTAACAAATATGAAGCAAATCTATCTGTTGAAGCTCAGCTAAGGCCAAAGTGCTTCAATTTTCTTAGCACAAATGCTCCTGGATATTCTGAATAGTCTTGGACAATCAAATGCCTTGGAAAAGTTAATATATATGGTTGTAATATCTTGGTCTTTAGTCATGGCACTACAGATGTGACCCCCTAATATATCCCACTGTCCCAGATTCCACATTTGAACAATACTACAAAACTGAACAAATCAGTGAACACTGAGGTTAGAAATATTATTTTGCTACGCTGGCCTAGCATTTACATACAGCAGCACAACAAAGAACCACCCACCTGCAGGACCTGAGGCCATGGACTGGCCCATCAGGGCTTCTCAGATGAACCCCATGGCAGCATGAGCCCTTCTCTGTTCTGGCACTTGCTGCCAGCAGAAATGTGCCAACTCCCTGGGGGCCCATTCACTGCCACCCATCAGCCAAGGGCTGTGCTCAGGACAGAGATCCAGTGCCAATGGAGGTGGCTGTGTTCCCGTGCCTCCAACTCTGCTGCAAGGTGCTCACAGGGGAAGCCACATGGTGGCAGTTCCCAGAGTCTCTGCTGTGGGTCAGAACCTGGCATATTTTAATCAAAATCTTGGAAGCCAAGCAAGGCCTCGTTGAGCATGGTCCTTAAGTGTGTGTTTGATGCAAGGACTGGTATTTTGGGTGGATTAGTGCTTCCCAGTGGCAGTAGGGAAGAGCAGGATTACTGGTAAGTATCTGGTATTGCTTCTTCCTATATTGAAAACCTACTAGTCAAATTTAAAAGTTAAAATGTGTGAAGAACAGCATTAAAATATACACAGAAGTGGAACTGCATGTGCAGGTAGCCAGACTGTGCTAAGAGTGTGCTGGCTGTGTGCTCCCTGAGGGCAGGGATGGGCTCCCCCACCCTGCCCACAGCCCTCCCAGGGCCATCAGTCCAGACAAAGTCCTGCTCTGGATAAATGCAGTGATTGTGTCTACCCTCACTGTCACCCACAGCTAACCCATTTTAAAACACTGATTCTTGTTCCCATTTCCCACCAGTTTGAAAAACAGGGCTCGGACATCAGTCCTCAGGAAAAATTCCCAAACTGAAGGGGTCCCTCCCAGTAACCACAAACAAGTTCCCTAAGCCCTGAAGGGGGGTAGATTTTGGATACACTCTAATCTTCAGTGTTTATTACTGAATACTTCCATGAAAACCACACTAAAGCTGTCACCTGTGTGTCTCTTTTTGAGGAATCTGATGTTAGCTGGTCTCCAAACCTAAGTAATTCTTTTAGGCTCTGATACAGGGTTACAGGATCCACTTTGGAGGCCACAACTGTGTGCCTCTATCTATATTTCTATGCCATCCAGCTGTAGGTATGACCCTCAACCACCTTCTGACACCCTGTTTTGTCTACACCCTGGTGCCATTTTCCCTTTTTCTATCACCTTGTGTCTGAGTTTTCACAGAAAGAAAACCCAGAATACAGCCAAGGAGGACATTTCACAGATGTGAGTGTGAGAGAGCTGCAAATGACCAGACATATGACATTGGTTTTATCTGACCAAATGTTTACTTCTGTATCTGAGCCAGGCACACATCCCTTTGCAATCAATGGAGTTTAAGGCATGAGTAACTTTATCCTAAAATTCAACTGATGATTATTAAAGTTTGCCACTAGTGGCAAAACAAATGGTATACAGCACCAAGAGAGTAAGGTTTTGCTGACAGTGAGTACACCCACATCTGCAGTACTTTCAGTCCTGCAAAGAGGTAGCTTTTATTTTCTGGTGTTTTAGGAGAGGACTGTGGTCATGTTGCCCTGTCAGCACACCCCTGGTTTGCCTGGAGTTCAATAGCTATGGCAGATACTGCAGTCTTTTGAATCAGTGAAGTTCAAATAACTCCTGCTTTACCAGAAAAAAGGATTTTCTTTGTTGTTGTGGAAGGAGGAAAGATGGTTCATACGAGGGAATAAAAGAGGCTGAATTCACATGACTAATGGAGTTAGATACATTTGAAAAGTGTGAGCTATACATTTTCTAGTAAAGGGCCCTTCTCCTCACCAGGATTTCCTGTGCCAGAGGGAAGAAGTTACAGATTGCTTTGCATTTTAAAATGAAAGAACAGAATATGGGAGCTGTTTTATAATCTCTTGCTGAGATCAAAGGAGAAGGGAGGTAAATGTGTATGTACTCCTTTCTCTGATGCTGCACCAGCTATTTAGTAGAACTAATGGAGCCTCCAGTGTAGAATAGACAGAGATTAGCTTCTTCATCTCTACCAACTGTAAAGAGTCCAAAAGGATTAATATTATTGAGTGAATTTCGGCTAGAAAGTAGGAAGGAGATTCTCTCTCCCCTCTTCATCTTTTAATCTTTGTTTCCAGAAATAACTCTGAACCAGGTTTTTCAGCCTCCCACCCTTTCCTTTTGGGTTTTTTCCTTATTATTTCTTAGTAGAAACAGACTTGGAAATATCTAACAACCCTAAGAAGATTAGGCATCGTTGAATTTTTGACAAGTTTGAGAGAGAACTGAAAAGGACTAATGAGACTGAGCAGTCATGACAAGTTTATGGGATCAGAACCTTAACTGGTTTGAAACAGTGTTATTCCACTGACCTCAGCTGGCATGACTCCATGTATGTTCATGGAGTTCAATAAAGCCACAGACACTCACTCCAGCCGAAGATCTGACCCCTGAAATGATGGAGTCTCAGCCAAAGCAAACTGAACTTTTGTCATGAGTTGGTCTTCAAGGGAAAATAATTGCTAATTCAATGACTCCCACAGTTTTATTGCAGCTGTTGGTCATTCTGCACTGCAGAAAATCTTTACTTTTAACTGGTGAATCAAGAGCTTCCCCAGCAGCTTCAATACATGGAAGATCAGAAGTGCAGAAGTGTCTACACAGTCCTTCAAATGTTGTGTATTAGAAGACAAGCCCTACAGTCAATTTATGAAGCAAAAGTGAGATACTCAAGAGAAACCTTCCCAGGCAGATATTTTGCCTTGCTGTCCTATTTGCTTTACCAGTAAATGGTGAAAAAACATCTAAAATCCTGGTTTAGATGGCACTTTTGGACACATAGGAGATTCTCATAGGGTTAATTTTGTGTAGGAAGAGCCTGAAAGAGCTCAGTGGGACCTGTTTTCAGTACACCAAAGCAGTAACCCTGGCATCTGTATTGATGCCACAGCACTATCCAGGCAAATTAGTCCTCAGAACTGCAGAATTTGGAGCTGAAGAAAGTAAGCAACCTGCTCGGGAGGTTACAGCTCTGCTGTTCCTCTTGGCAGCCACTGAAGGGAGATGAGAAGGAAAGAAACACGATAAAAAGTAAATGGCACTTTCCTGCTAAGCTAATCAGTTCTGTTTGAGAACAGAGGGCCGTGCCAACTGCAAATCAATGCACTAAATCACTTTCATTCTTGTGTGAGTCCTGCTGCCATGGCAGCTGCTAACAAGGGAATAAAGAAAACTGTTATTGGATATTTAGTAGACTTTTTAAGTGCTTGTGTAAAATAACATATTTAATTTAATGCAAAGTTATAAATGTAATTGGAGTTTATGGACATTATAGCAGGGAAGAGAGGAAACAGATTCCTCTTCTTTCTGCACAAAGAGCTGGTTTATATTCCCAGACTATCCTTAGCAAACTCTGTCTGCAGTGTTAAAGAGCAGCCTTCCTGTTGGATTTTAACACTTCATCATTTTGTTAAGGGGTAAACACTGAGATAATAATATGTCTGATATTTCATGTGTTTTTTAATATGTTCAAGTTACAGAGCAGAACTAACACATACTTACCTTAGGAGAAAATCAATGCTCTTTAATGCCACAGGCTATACTGACTATTCACTGACTATTAAAGAAAGCCTACAGTGGCTGCTCCAGATGTTGATATGCACAACAAAAGCATGTGTAGATTTAATCAGAGAATCCCACTTAAGACAACAACAACTGCACCAGGGTATTTATTTAACAGTGAAATAGTATATTTTCTTTTTCCTATTCTTTTCCAAATTATTCCCAAATAGTGATCTTACTTGTCCCTAGATGTGACTGGTACTATCCTTCCTGTGACAAGTCTCTGCAAGCTTTCAGTGGTGTTATTCATATAATGGTTTGGGTTGGGAAGGGTTCTTAAAGATCGCCATGTTCCAAACTCCAAACACCTTCCTTTGCTAAATGGCTCTTGAGGAGGTTGCAGTTTTCCTAGAAAGCTCTGTTTCTGCAGCACTCTCAGAATTTTGAGCATAAAATAGAGGATACATATCCCTGAATTCATGGTTTGAATCACTGTTGCCCACACAGAGCAGCCCAACTTTTCATCATTTAAATCATCAATTGTAGCTGTGCAGTGAAATGCTTAATATAAAATACCCATGGGCAAGCAGTAGACTGCCTTCTCTTTAATTACATCAATCCTCAATCACCCCAAAGCAATGCCATCCTTGGAAGTACTAACTCTGACAGGTAGTACTTCTGGGAATGCCATAAAAATGCCAGCAAAGCAGCAATGGCAGAGAAAATAAGCTGCCTCATCTTTGAAGAATTATTGAACTGTACTAACATTCAAGGGTACAATGTCAGCACAATGGAGAAAGAGTTAGATGCACAACCCCCATTATTATTGTTGATGGGAGTCAGGTGTCAAGTTCCCCTTGCATCACTCTGAAAATTTGGACTTCTTTGTAAAGCTTTAGCAAACTTTTCCTTTGTCACCGCTCTTAATTGAGAAAAAGATTTGAAGCCATTTGTCCTAGGATCGAATGAAGACTGAAAAAGTAAAAAGAAAATACTAACAAAGTTCATCAATGATGAACCTGAGACATTAAGGCTCTCTACAAGCAGTGATGGAAAGTTTAATAAATATTGAAGGGTCATGCCTTAACAGGTGAAACTGAAGGAGTTGCTTTTTAGTCAAAGGCACTGTAATACCAGCAACACCCAGGACAGCCCCTAACTCCTTCTAGCTGTCTCAGCTCCCAAGGGGTCAAATGAGAATTTAAATGCCTAAATACTTAAATAACTGGCTCAATTAACAGACCTGACTTCTCCCAGTAGCATCTTTCCTGAGAAAGCCCTGCAAGTCTCAGCCCTCTGATATCACCCTAAACTGTAACGGTAATGCCTTTAACTTTCTGCCCACAGATAGATTAGTTAACACAAGACTGCCTCATGTTACTAAGGGTAAATCAGGGCAGGAATCAGGTTAAATATGCATTATTATTATGGAAGTACAAAAGGGAGAGGTCATACTTGGCTGCTTACACCAGATGAACAGAGAAGAGGTTTTAAAAAGCCTTTCACCACTAATTGCCGGCCGGAGCTTTCTGATGCAGGTATTCAGTTTGGGAGGGAGGGGGTTACAGCTCACAGAGGCGTGCTCACAGGCAGTGTCTGCACTCAGCTGGGGCTGTTCCACATCAGTCCCATAGCTAGTTTTGGAAAGGAGATGGACAGCTCTATCTGCATTTGTGGGTTTAACTGCAGATTAAACCTCAACTGCAAGTGAAACCTTAAAAGAACTAAAAGAGCTATTTGTGTTGAGGTGAAGCACATTGCTATGCCCATGTTGGGTGACTCACTTTACAGTGAAACTATCATTTTACAGAGTATAAAATATATATTTAGCTGTTCATCCATATTGCACCTACACAAATATCTTTACAGTTTCTCCATGTAGTAACTCATGGTGTTTGCAGTTCTTTGAGTGCCTTAAGTGGGAGCTCTGTGAGCATAAAGGAGTTTTGATCCCCCTTCCAGTAACATACCCTTCAGTTCATTACCCAAACCTATGCATAGATTAAGGACTGAAAATACCAAGAAAACATGTCAATAGAAGAGCCTTCTTGCAGGGGCTGCAATGCTCAGGGAAGCAGGACATCCCCTTCTACACCTTGTAATCCAGCCACAGGCAGTGGTAACACCCACCAGAACACAGGTCAGGATTTCCCAGGAAGGTAGTGTAGAAATCACGTCTCCTAACTTTGGACATCTACAAGTTAGTCTTTTAGCCTAAATCCAGGTCCCAGGTAAAATCAATAGGCACCTGCTGGGAGGGCTTTATTGCATTTATCCCATTGGCATTTATTTGTATGTGTCCATGCCAATGAGATCAGTCCCTCCTGGGGTTGTTCAGCCTTTCTGACCACAGGTAATGGCTGAACTTGGAGACAGAGTTTGGAAAACTGAGACTTGGTGTTAACAGCTCAGCCCCACCTTAGAATTTATCTGCCTGAGTGAACTGCTGGTTTCAGAAGGTGGCAAAACCCTTCAAAATCAGGTAGTGCAGGAGAAAGCTTTGTATCCTCCTTGTCCTTCTGCATGGACAGTGCTGAGCCTTAGTCTGTACTCCTGCCTGCAAAGGCAGCTGCTTTGCTCCCCAGCCCTCAGCTCCACTGGCTCCAGGCATCCTTTTAAATACCTTTACTAACTGTGGTACTCTGGGTTAGACCACTCATGTTTCACATAATCATAATTTAGTTGACAGGTTTAAATTAGTGATAGGCAAACCTCCCTTAACCCAAATCAAGAACTTTCATACAGTTTTCTATTCCAGCTTAGCAAAGTCTCCTTAACTAGTGCAGATTTGTACATAGACACAGGCTGATGAGAAACTAACCCACTCACCCTGGTACTGGCCAAACTAGTTACCCATATGACTGAAGATTTTCTCTTTGATAATACTGTTTGGCATACAACCAAGTAGTCATAGTTAATCACACTGATTTATTGTATGTTTAATAAATCCAATGGCATTTTTGTGGTCTTCTTGCATCTCAATTCAGCACACACGGGGAACAGGTGGGTTGCATGCTATTATTTTTTCTGTGTTTCTCTTGCTTCCTAAAGTGATGACATCCCAAAAAAATAGGGATAAAAGAAGAAGAGGAAATAAAAGCATGTCATAGTTTATAGAAAGCAAAATAAAAATATTTCCAAAATGAATGTTCAAATAGCATTAGAAACTTGCTAAGAAGTGGATTTTAAACTGCCATTTCCAAGCCACAGCCAGATCACTTAGAAATACATAATGTAGTACACTCCACAGGCAGACAGATTCACATAAACTGATAATAACTCAAGAGTTTTTATCTCTATGTGTCCTCAAGCAAGGCATCAGGAGAGAGAAATACTCTAGCAACAAAATGAAATAGTTTTAGATCTAATTTTACTAGGCTGAACTAGGTTTCAAATTGATTTCTAAGGAATCAAACACAGAACAAAACACAGACACATTGCCTTTCTTATTAAAAATCCATCAGCCACCTTGTGTTTTTACTTACTTTGCTCTTTACTGGAAGTAATAAGAAACTAATATTTCACAACACAACATGTTTCATTCCATAGAGGTCCTCCATGGTGCAGGAGCTTGGAGTGGGCTGGTACAGAACACCAAAGTATAGCCCCTGAGATTTGTCTATGCAAGTGCTATTTGAATTTATGATAAATCTGCAGCTAAACCCCACTGTCTGCATTCCAAAAATACAGGAGAGCTGCAGAACATGCCACTGTAGGAAGAAATTATGTCCTAATGCATGATGTGATCAATTAAACATATCCCCACATACCTCAGACCATACTGAATGAATCCATACAAATCACATGCACGGGGTTTTTGCTGGTCCTTTCTGCTTCCTAAGTGATAAGCCAGAAGTTACTTTGGCCTCAGAGGAAATGAGTGCAGCCATGTGTGGAGGCACTGGTGGGATGCAGGGCTGCAGAGGGGCCAGAGCACAGGGCATGGACCTGCCACTGCCTGTTAGGTGTTGGATTGGCCCTGGTAAAACATTTCATACAGCTTCCCCAAAAGCTTTCCAAGGTAGCAGTTCTGGGTCAGCAGACAGCTGGGATGGGATGCACAGAGGATTAGTCCAGCTGCCAGGCCCCTGAGCTAACTGATGTTTCACATTCAGTGTTCTCTGCAGTATCATAATACCATAAACTGTTATTGCTACCTAATATAATTGCATTTCAGAGCTCTCATCTTGGACACAGATCCCATTTTGCTAAGCACTGAACAAGAATAAAGCAAAAATATATTCTCTGCTCCAAGAACTATATAAAAAAAATTACACAGGCAGCAAGTAGATCTATTTACAGATGACCCCTGCACTTGGCAGGCAATGTTCAACTTCCATTCAAGGCACAGAAGCAGGTACCCAACAGCTTGCTGCCCTGTTTCAGAGGAAGATTTCGTGGCTCCAGGTTCACACCTCTGACTTCTAACTCAAGGCACAACTTGCTTTGAGCAGCTGAAAACCTTCTCCTAAAATGCTGACTACCAAAACGTTCCCTGGTTTTGTCTTCCCTTTAGTTATCAGACTAAAAACAATGTGCTCTGATATTTTACATCTTTGTTTCTAGTCCTTGCTGAAGCAGAGAACAAATAAAGTAATGATGATTTTTTTTTCCTTTTAAAAACCTAAATTCCTTAATCTGAATAGTCCCTTTTGTCCCTGTTTTTAAGAAAATTGTTCCAGTCAAAAATCATATTCAATCAGAAGATTTTTCTCTCTGTGTATTTCTCTGCTACCTCCAAGGAAAGCTTTCCCGAACAGTTCCCACACGGGCCAAGGTGGGATATCACAGCAAATGCTCTGGATTAAAAACCAATTATAAAAAGCAGACCTTCAGTAACTGTCCACCTCAAAGGCCACACTCTCAGGGGTGCCAAGCATCACAGCTACAGACAGGAACAGTCACACATATTTTAACCCTTTCATATTGTCCAGTTCAAAGGCTCTTTTTCCCCCTTGGACTGCTCAGCCAGGCATGCTGTTCCAGTTGCATTGCCTGATGCTCTCAAGGGTCCATGATGTCAGCACAGCTCCAATTTAAGACCACACAGAGCAGGGCTGGGAGAGGAAAACACAAACCAAGCAGGAATGGGCATGTGCCAATAGCCTCTTGCAAATATATGCAGGCTTGAACTTACCCCATGAAAGGCACCAAACTGAGCTCCTGCAGTAGCCAAAGCTGCTGCTCTGTCTATAGAAACATCAGCCCTCTGAAGGGGTTTAGGGCAGCCACATTTCCAACTCAATCATGGTTGGAGGGGATGGACAGAGACCCTCCCAGCCCCAGTGGAACTGTGGTGGTAATTCACGGGGACAGCTTTGTCAGTGTGGATATAAAAGCATCACAGAGAGCCTGCTTACTTGCCTGTGAAGCAAAAAGCACTTGGGCAATGCTGCTAAGCCCTGCACACTCAGAAACTTTTGCTTCAACAGCTGGTTCTCAAACTCAGCAGTAAGGGCTGATTCTGACACCATGCAAGTAAATCCCTATCTAGAAATTGGCTGCTTAAATTAAATTATGCACCATGGTGGCCATACAAGATTTAATTTAGAAGGCTATGAGCCTTCCCAGTGAGTGCTGTGGTTTAAATACATTGGTATTTTCTCCACAAATCTTCCATATTTTTCTTTTGCATTAAGAATCTCTTCATCCTGTCAGTCAGTGTCAGCCCAAGCCTGAACTGACTAAGAAAGGGGAAGGAAGATAAAGAATCATCTCCTGATGTGCAGGCTCTCTTTTCGCTGTATCCCCCCTCCCTTTCAAAATAAATCAAGGCTAAAAACAACAATGTAAAAATGTAACTATTCAAGTAGCTGCAAATACTGCTTTAGAGAAATAAAAGTAAGGGTTTTTTCAAGAGATTTTGCAGCTGAGTTTACACTATTGAATCATATTTGTCCCTTCCTGAGTAATTTCATACTCTACACAAACCAAATGAATTACTTAGGACTGGTTTATAATGTCCACATTGTGGTTTTTAAAAAATACTATTGAAGAAACCTCTGACAAGTAAAGTAGCTTATGGTAATCAATTTGAATACGAGAATGAAACTAATTCAGTAAAACATTGTTAACGCTGATCAGGCAAACCACTGGTACCCATCTGTCTAATTCTTCTTGTGTTTGAAATTTGCATTTTTGAAAAACAATTATCAATATTGCTCATTAGCTGCCAAGCAAAAGAGCATGTCACAAACTTCTGCAAATAGCTGCAAATACCACTCACTTTTCCAAGTTTGAGCTAGAACCTGCTGCAGGATCATGGTCAGGGCAAGCTTTTCTGCTGGAGTCTGTAGAGATGGGAGAGTATAAAGGATGGGCCCTTTCTATAAAGGAAGTGCAACCCCCTGCAGCTTCCAGCTGTCTCCCTCCAGCCCTTCAGCTCCTCCCCACCAGACAAGCTATTCCAGCACTGCACTATCCCTACTGTTAGGAAGGGTTTTTTAATGTCTAAAGTGAATTTTCCTTGGTGCAATTTAAGTCCATTACTTCTAGTTGTGTTAATGCACATGGAACACGGTTTACTCTGTTCTTCCATGCAGCAGCTTTTTATGTGCTTGCAGGCTGCTGTTATGACCCCACTCAGTCTGCTCTTCTCAAAGCTAAACAATTTGTCCAACATGTATAAGGGCTGATTTTTAAAAGTGTTGAGCTCCTGCTGTTCCTGTTGCTTTTATTCTGGTGATTGAGAATGAAAGAACTTCCCTAGAGTTGATGATCAAGCAGTATTGTCTGGTGCCCTTCAAATACTGATAGGTATGAAGGGCACAAATGTGTTTATAGCTGTATATGTGCATTCTTGTCTTCACAATAAAAGTGTATTTACAGGACCTGTGACCAGCCTTCTGACTGCATCCCCAGGGCAAAAGCAACTTCATAAAAAAAGCAGGTTTTAGTGAAAATTTGCCTGCCTTATGTGCCAGACTTTGCTGAATCATTCATACTAAAGCATTTTCTGTATTTCATGCAACACATCTCTTGTTCCATGGGTTTTTTAATTTAAATTATTTTTATGGCTACTGTAAAAACACTATTCATGATTCTATGTTAGCTGTTTACTGTTGCTGGAAAATATATCCTTGGAGGAGTGAACTGAAATCCTTTTCCATCCCAAAACAGAAGAGTGAGGCTTCCTTCCTGTAATAGGCTTCTCTTCAGAAGAAACGGTGATTTTTGTGCTTATAGTCCTGGAGCAGATTTCCACTTGGAAGACTGTTTTTATAGGGAATGCACTACAAAATATGATGCTATCATCTTGTGATAGTGTTCCAGGGCAGCTAGAGATAAATTCCACTCTACCTGCTCTTTGTCTCTCAATTTCCATTGTAAATAAAGCTTTCTCTGGGTCCATGTAGGCCCTTATGAAACCTCTTCTTCATGGCACCAGAGGCTTTGGGTACAACTGTAATGCCAGCAATAATACCTTCATGTATTACCTCTCATAAACATAGGGTTATATAGTCTGCATTTCTGCAGAAAAGAGTTTTTGAAATGTCTTTTTTTTTCTGCTTAAACCCTCTCCTAACCTTGAAAAATTACTTCCTCAGACAAATACAGAGAACATTTACAATTATAAAGTAAAAATAGCTGCTCTAGTTTTGAGNAAAAAAAAAAAAGAGCAAAGTCATGGGAAGAAAAGAGAATGAGAGAAGAAGCATTTAGTGGTATTTCTTGCTATGATTTTTTTCAAATCCAACCTTGTCCTTTATTCTTATTCATAAGATTTCATCAAACTGCTGGAAACAAGGCTAATTATGATGGGCATTAACCTACACAGGGACCATAAAGTATGAATACACAAGTCCCCTAATCTTGACAATTAACACTGAATTTCACCATTGATAATAAAGCTGAAGTGCCTCATGGTCTGTACAGCAACAGGCAATAATGTGCAAAAGATGGAAGTGCACAATAATACCAATAATTTTAAACCTAACCTGACTATTTCCCTGTAAACACCTTCAATAATTATTCTGTCATTTATCTTTTCCTCCTTCACTGGGTCAATAATTCATCTGTGCAGTGTGTATTCTACAGCTTTTCTCTTTTTACAGAGCTTACTCAAAACCCTGCCCTCCTCCTCCTCCCATTTAGACACACACTAAATGTCCCTTGCTTAGCCAATGGATTGACATATTGAATTATAATCTTTATCATTGGTATTGATAGAAGTATATCCTGTTATTAGGACCTGCCTGTGTTTGGTTCACACAATCCCATCCATCACTGCTCTAAGCATGCAGCAAATTTTACATTCTGTTTCCCTGCCACACAAAGTGAAGTCACCAGCAAGGGCTCTGGGAACAAGTGGAAAACAGTACCAACAAAAGCTTAAGATGGTTGAAGGGTCCCTTAAGACAAAATAAAAATGAAATTGATGAATTTTAAATCCACATTGTAAATTTCACCTATCAATTACACAAAATTAAATCATAAAATATCCCTTTATCTAGCAATAGTGTAGTATAAAACTAAATGGATTTGCGTTTTGATTGGTGGCAGGACTAAGCATTAGCCACTGCAGCAAGAAAGCACTTCCATATTGCTTGGTTAATGGGTTAACTCCCTATGAGAAGTGCGAATATTTTCTCAGCAGAGAAGGTTTAGGTTTGTGTGTGACATCAGTGTCCTGAGGGTTAATCCTGAAGGTCTGACAGCTGTCAGCAGTCAGGCACAGGTGCAGTACACACACTTCAGGATCTCAGTACC
The DNA here is from genome assembly GCA_013399945.1 of Ploceus nigricollis. NCBI lineage: Eukaryota > Metazoa > Chordata > Aves > Passeriformes > Ploceidae > Ploceus > Ploceus nigricollis. The sequence continues at coordinate 341,374 of VXBC01010263.1, read as the reverse complement.
CAGACACAACAGTCACTGCTGGTACTACAGCCAAGGGCTGCCCTGCTCCTATGTCTATCATCTGAAGCATTTCCCTTACCAAATGCAGCCTTTGGATTAGGTCCCAAAAGCCTACGCTCTTTTCACTTCAATCAAAGAAACCAGTTGAGGAAGTCAGGAGTGAATACCAGCCTTTATCAGGATCACAGCCCAACAGTCTCACACACAGTGAGATGTCGTACAGAGACACCACATTTCTCAGTGAGCAATGCCTTAGCAAAAAAGTGTCGAAGAATTCACTTAGAAAAATCTTCTGGCTATAGCGTTCATAAATAGCTTCATTCTTTTGGTTCCTGACATCAGTGCAATCCCTTAATGAAACTGCAACTGAAGGAGGCTAATTTGTGCTCTAATTATATATTAGTCTGGGCTGAAAGGTTTCTGGACGGAAGAAGGTTTTCTTCAGGCAATCTTTTATTCTGCTTATTGTATTTACTTAACAAAGAGCAGTCAGCTTTTACAGTGAATTCCCATAATAGAGCTGAGTTGTAATGTTACCCAGCCAAGGGCAAATATATGCAGTCATTTTTGATGGGTTCTGATAACAGTCTTTAACAAAAACAAGGATTGTTTGCAAATGTAGGAAGAACCAGGCCAAAAGGCTAACAGATGTGCTGCTGAAAAAGTTTAAAGAGTTCTTCAGCTGGAATACCTTCTAGACCAGTGGTACTTTAGCAGACAGGTAGTTTGAGGAAATTCAGAGAAATATTTTCTCAATGATAAAGAAATTTCCCATGGAAATATTTTTTCTTGTGTCACTTGAAAGAATATATTCTTGGTCAGATTTTGATGCTTCTGCCACAGGATGAGAGGCCACCATTGTTCACAATGTGCAGGATGCAGAGCATTTTCACTGAGGAAATAGGTGAGCCTCAGCTACCTATTTCCTCAGCCATAGCTGGGGCTTTCTAAGCAGAGAAGTACTTTAGGATAGCAACAAAGTTCTTCAAAGCTGTGGATCACCTTTGTTAGCTGTGTTTCTGTTTCTTCTGTCAAGCAGACACTCTGCTATTGTTGGTCTTCAATAAAGTCTCCATAGTGTGTCAGAAGGAATTCAGCCTAAACAAAATAAATGTTCAGCTACACAAACTAGTTATCAAAGGAAATAAGACAAATATGTATCTGTTTCTAGTGTTTGTGTTAACTTTAGCTTTTCCCTATAGATAAATCCTGAGCCAAATATTAATCTAGTATAAGTCAGTATGAGTTCTCATTTTGCTGAATCTGCCCTGGCCTCTAATGCAGAGTCTGATCATGGCACTGGAAGTAAATGTCTCTGCCATACACTATCTGCAGGATAAACAGAAACCACAGTTAAAAACACTTAATATCAATGCACAAGAGGGATTTCAAATAGTGTTCTTATTGAGTGAACAATAGCTTTCTGGGCACACCATAAGGGTTTTCCAAAAATCATATCAAAAATGAGTAGAATCACAAGCCATGGTACCTCTGTCCAAAGCCAGTCCTTTTGCGCCATCCATCACTGAGCTTTCTCTTAAGAATTCTGCTTCAGCCTCCATTAGGGAGAGGAAACAAGTGAAGTAGATGATCTCATCCATTAGAGCAGTGCTCATGTCCCTTCTCCCAGGGCTGACTGTCTCCCCCATTCCCAGCTGGACCAGTTCAAGCATCCCCTACTCTGCAGTGCTCAGGCACCACTTTTACAATTATACAGGGAATTATACTCCCAATTATACTGGGAAGCACAGTCAATAAAGACTACATAGGGGCAGAAACCAGGAGGAATGTGTATTTGGTGTTTGCATCTGCCAGCTGTAATAAATGCATCGAGGTTCAGTAAACTGTGGTGGTGCTGTAGAGTCACAGAATCACAGAATGTGCTGAGCTGGACGGTATAGGATCCAGGGCAATCCCTGAAGGGATGCATGATTGGCATCTGACTCCAAGGCTTCAGAAGTGCTGAACGCTTGCTTTATTAAAACTATACTATATTACATTAATATACTATTTTAAAGAGATACTATACTATACTACATACTTACTATATCATACTTACTTACTAACTACCTATCACTAACTCAAAAAACCCGTGACTCTCTGCTGAGAGTCCAGACACAGCTGGATGCAGTTTGTCCATGAATCCAAACAGCCATCACCAGAATCCAATCAAGCAATCACAATCTCCTAACACATTCCACATGTGCAAAACTCAGGAGCAGAGATAAGAATTGTTTTCTCTTATTCTCTCTGTGCTTCTCCAGGAAAAATCCTGAGAGAGAGAATTATGTCTCTCTGTTCAGAGAATGTGAAAGCCACAGGAAGGGATCCACAAGGATCATTGAGTCCAGCTCCCAGCCCTGCACAGCACCATTCCCAAGAGTCACATCAAGAGCCTGAGAGCACTGTCCAAACACTTCTGGAACTCTGTCAGGCTGGTGCTGTGACCACTGCCCTGGGTCAGTGCCCAAATACCCTCTGGGAGAAGAACCTTTTTCTAATATCTAACCTAAACCTTCACTGACACCACTTCAAGCCATTCCTTCAGGTCCTAAAACCAAACAGACTAACTAAGATGTTTTGACCTGAGAAAAAGTGTGTAGTAGATGTGAATGCATTGACTCAGTACTGATTTTATAAGTATCTTTTCTTCTGTTTTCTTCTAGAAAAACTAAGCATACTGTCAACCTTCATAGCACCCTTCAAGTACCTGAGCCCTGGCCCGACCACCATGGAGGATGAAGACAATTTAAGTAAGCAGTCTCTTTTCTCTATAGCAATAAAGTTCAAAAACAAAATCTCTACAGGGGAGGAGCAGTTGTGGAAAGGAGGTGGTTTTGCAACTATTGGCAAGGCCTCGTGTGAAATCACAGAAGGGAGCTGGAAGGGACCCACAAGGATCATCAAGTCCAGTTCCTGGCCCTGCACAGAACCATCAAATTGAGAATTGATTCACCAGGCTTAAATAAACCAGTTATAACCTAAAAATTAACCACTCTTGGCTAATTAGTATTCTCTTGGGCCCTTACACCTCAACCAACTGTCTGAGCCCATGGCTGTACAGCTGGAGGGAAGTCCTGCTGGGTTTGAAGGAGTTGAGAAGTCTTCCAAACACCAGGAAGTCCGAGAGTGGCAGTTAGGAATTAATAACCCTCAGTAAGCCCTTCAGTTTGTCACCTAGAAGCAATTATTGTGTGTTATCCTGCCTGATTATTGTAACACAACTTGAATCTTTAAAAAAAAAAAAAAAGGAGGGAAGCTTTCTGAACCAAATGAGCAACGTTTTAGTATCACCTACCAGATTGGTTTCTTTTCCAGCCTGACACATGCTGCCATGTTGCCCTATTAGAGCCACTTAGTGGGAGGAATTTGGTGGTTTTCCCTTGTTGTTGCTGATCTGCCTTGGTTTGGTCATGGTGCATCACCAAGGGGAAGAGCTGCTGGAGGAGTGAAGAAGCACAGCTTGCTATTTTCTGCTGCTGAGCATCACATGGACATCACACTATTCTGCTGCACAGCAAAGGCAGGCAATTACAGATCTTAGCAAAGGCAAAAAAAATCCTGAAAATCCTTCAGAATTGCTCCCAGGAAAGCTGTATTTTCAGGAAGACGTGTGAGAAGTATACACACACACAGAGGAAACATATTATGCACACGATGAGCTTGTGCAGGCACCTCCTGCGTAATAGTTCCCAAATGCGCTACTTAGTTATTTTTAGGTGATGTAGGAAGTTTGTACAAGCCAAACACTGTAACACCATTTTCTTATTGCTACTGTAACACCAAGACAGCTTTGTGCCTGCGTGGGCTGTAAAACAGCTCACATGGACAGGGTAAGCTATGTTTTCTGAAAGAGAAACAGCAAATGTCACTGTTTTCAGGGTCATCCTACCCAGTCCTCCCTTCGGTCAAACATATGCTCCAGTGAAAAGGCAGCTATTTATTTCTTGGTACACAGAAAACGTTTTAGGTGTTACTATTCAAATCTTTAAATATATTTTTTTAAAATATGAATTAATTTAAATTCATCCATATTTCTGTGTTCACTTGCAGTATAGTGGCCTAAATCCCACTAAAGCCTATAGCACACAGATACCTCTGGAGTAATTCCATATTTTAAAGAGCTTCAGAGATTTGCTCTGAACAAGTGGAAAAATCTTCTCCTGTGTTAACAATTTAACAGGAGCCCAGGAGAATGCTGGAAAGGTAGAGAAGTAGGTTGCTTATCCCTGTAGTTTTCTGCACACTGAGCATCCTGTGAGAGCACTGCTTCCCCGACTGTGCTGTATCAATGGGCAGAGTTCCAGCAGCTGAAATGGATACAAATCCTGTTTCACATTCCCTCAGGCCTTCTTTACAAAGGGAGCCATGCAGTTTAACTACACCTGCATTTTCAACAGGTGATTATTAGCATACAGACACGATTTTTGTGGCTTATGATTAATGAACTAATACTAGAAAAACCTATCAAAGGCACTGTGCACCTTTGGAATGGAATTGTGGGTAATCATCTGTCTTTGATGAAGGTCCACTCTTGAACATGCAAGGAAAGGACCATCCTATTCATCCCCAGAAGGCAGTTGTACCTGAGAATGTAAGAAATATCACAGAGGATTAGAAATAGGAAGCCTAGCTCTGTACATGGTCTTCAGCATTTGTTAATGATGCTTTGAAAAAAAGGACATTTTAAATTTAAAGGGGATCCTCCTCTTGGTATATCCTTCTAGCACCCAGCAAAAATTTACTCTGCTAGAGCTTGCATGTGAATCATCATATTTCTTAGGAATAAACAGAACTGTCTAGTCCTCTCCAGAGCCCACTGATACTTCTGATCTCAACAGCAGCCAGGAACAAGGAGTGATGTAGAGTGTTGTCAAAAAGTGCATCCTTCTATTGCTTCAAGCCTGCTGTCTCTAGTGCTGTGATTGCATGAAACAGTGAATAATCATTCCCTGTTCACTGCTTAAGCCTCTCTGCCTTTCATGATGTTACAAGCTATGCCTGTCCCTGATCTTTAAATGTGCCATCCCCACTTTGCCATGGGATCAAGGCAGATTATCACCAGCCACAGGTACTTTTGAATCCAGGTTGTACCTCTAGCAGGAGCACATGATTCCTGGGAATCTCATTATGGAGTGCTGACACAGGCACAGGCTCCGGGCAGCACACACCTCCCCAGCGTCTGCAGTGGGAGCTGGTGGTCCCCAACACACTGATTCAACCACTGCAGCAGTCTTGGAGGACACATTCCAGACTCAGATTCAAGCATGTTCAGTTATGAGCATGTTGGTCAAATTCCTCTTCAGACAGCAAGAGGCCCCAGAGCTTTTGTTTCCACAGTGTGGGATGCAGCCTCACTGTGAGACAGACAACCCTGTCTCTAAGAAAAAAATGAATATCCCATTTCAGGAGCAATCCCTCACCAAAACGATTCCCTTATTTTTGTTTTGAAAACTGTGTCTATTGCTATCATTTGGATTTCTCCAGGGCCTAAAATGTTCTGGCTCTGATTCAGGAAGGTATGTCCTTAGGTCTGTCTCTGCCATGGGCTGCCCACATTTTCTGCTACATGCCATTCTTTGCTAACTTGGGCAGAGGGCACCAAAATTTGAGTATCAATCTAAGCCAGCTCATTAGATCATTTGAATAATTTCCATCAGTGTTAAGATCTCCACTAGACATGGATTTCAGAGTCATTTCAGATAGTTAGGTGGGCAAAGTAGAGTATGTTCATTCTGGAACAGCTAAAGACAATGGCAGTCACCTTTCAAAAACTTTTCATCTTCCCTTTAAGCAAAGTCCTGTACTTTTTTCACTGGTAATGCTCCTCTCTGCAGTGTGGTGTTACACACCAACAAAATCTAATGACACTGGTTTTAACCACCTGAACCCTGTGAGCTGCCAGGGAGTGTTCAACAGCAACAGAGAAATCACGGCTTACCTAGACCTTTTACATGAAGATTTAAAAATGCATAAGTGTTTTCATGTAAGAAAGAAAAGAGTGATTTCCATTGTTAGCTTCAAGTTTATCATTCCAAAGTCAAGAATATCAACCTAAAAATCCCAGCAGAAACATTCCCAACTCTTGGTTGTGGAGTCAATAAGTGTATGAAAATGCCATCTTGCTTGCAAGAGGAGACTGCCCTACATTGCATTTGGTGTCAGAGCTGGCCTTGGACAGAGGTGCCATGGCTCTGGCTCCTGGATTCATACTTATTGCTCCTGATTCAAAATTTTTCACTTTCAAGTATCCCAGGAATTATGGAAGTCAATCTATCTAACACCTGCAGTCAATGTGATACAGATGAACAGCAAAAATGTATTCTACATAAGCAATCCAGTGTTTAGTAAACATTTCTAAAGACAGTAACTGCCTGTCTCAGAGCTATCAGTTGGATCAGGAGTTGGCTATAATGCAGATACTGCAAATTCTTTCTTTTAATATCACAACTTTTCAAGAATGTAGTGTCCACTGTAATTCACTAGTAAAGATGCCAGTGAAAATGAAGATGCCACCTACCACCTCTCCTTTCCCATCCTCCCTAGAAGTTGGCTTGGCAGCAGAATAACCTTCAACAGGAACAATATTATCTCTTCAAATGTAGCGTGGAGTATCGGATGGTTAGTTCTGCAGAGCCCTTAAGACCCAGAGACATAGTCAGTGTCATTATTAGTGATGCATTATAGTTCTGAAATGCTCTTGATGATGCAAACTCTCTAGGTTAACTCTACTGTGCATAATGATCAAAAGGAGAAAAACATGAAAGAGCAGTCAGAACATTGAGGACTAGTGCATAAATAAATATATTTTACTAACTGCTTTTCTTTCTCCCATTCAATTACTGAAGCAAATACAAGATCACAATGTCTCCTGTTGCCTGTGAAACTGCAAAAATCAATTAATCAAGTTACCTGGGGAGATATTACCATGCAAAGCTGCAAGACTTTTTTAGAAATCTTACTAAATAAATTAGAAACTATTGCCAAAAAACTATGTTTTCCTTCCTCGTTTTTTTTAACTCCATCCCCTTTCAATGTTATTATTCTCCAACCTTTCATCATGGGAGAGCCATAATTTATTATCTTTTTTCCCCCAAATGTAAAGAATATATTTTGGAAAGTCAAGAACAAAGACATTATGAGAAATAACAAGACTGAAAATGATCCACAGTTTTGCATTTTCCCTGTGTGTATCCTCTGACTTACCCCTTTCCTTTTAGCACTCTTCATTTCTAAAATTGCTTGTGATTGTTCTATTACAGCTGCTTACAGTATTTATCTTGTGTAGTTTGGTGTCATTTGCCTGCTTTGTCTGATTTTCACAATAGAAGTACATGTGCCACCATTAGAGAGGTAATCTTATGTCTGCTACACAGAGGTCTCATAAAAGACACATTTCAAAGACTTCTTATTTCAAAGATACCTGAAAGTATAAAGTAATTTCACATTTCCTGGCAGCTGCCAGGGATCACACAAGTCCATCAGGCTCACAGACTTTCTGAGGCACTCACTGAGTTTCGGCTGCCTCTGCTTTACAGGCCATGATGACTCTTGGCTGCTGCAGCTCCTACTGAGATCTGGGCAGAACTGAGCTGTTTCCTGGTGTTTCAGGACCAGGTGCTCTAAAATCTGACTGGCTGTAAGGATACTTGCACAGATTTTCTTCACTATGATGAGGCCAAAACACACCATAAATACAGGGATGTCATCACCATGCATGCCCAGCTTTGTCCACACATCCTTTGTGCTTGATCTCTGGAAGTTTTACGCTTGCATCTCTGCATTTTTTTCACTTCATCAAGTCAAACTCTGTTGGCCAAAACATGGACTAGAGAATTTTATAGACACCATTTAAGACAAATATGTAATGTTTATTTTATGGTTTTTGTTAACCATTGTTTTATTGAGGGTGGTTAAGGTAGGATGTTAAGGTCACACATTCATGTTCACAAATCCGCAGCTCTCTGACCATGAAAGAAAAACCAGATGGAATAAGACAATATGAATTATAAACACAAATAACCTCTTGAGTTTTCCTATTCAGTGGTGCATAATCAATACAAATTCTTTTCAAAGCTGAATATTGTGTGAAGCAGGAACTATCTTTCTTTTCATGACTCTTGACTACAGTATCATTATGCACCATAATTGGCTCTGTAAAAACCTATTAGGTTAAGATGAGAGAGGAGGTGTGACATACAGAACCAAACTTGTTTCCTGCTAAAAAATATGTCTGTGTCAAAATATTTTGCCTTTACATTAAAAAATATACACAACTAAAGAGATATCTTCTGAGTGGGATGAAAACATGAGAAAAGATCATGATGGAAAATGGCCAGAGACACTGCCAAGCTGGATAGAGGAAGTTAAAGCTGATATTCCCTTTCCCTTCAGAGCAGTCTCTATAAATAGAGTTGTGAACACAATGAGAAAACAACATATTATCCTTGTGCCTTAGTTATCGTGATCTTTTAAATGTCTTATTTCCAGAGAAGTTGGTTTAAAGGTGTCATATTTGATACAGCTGAATACCATATGATGAAACTTTTCTTTTACTATTATGTAGGTCTTTTGCTTTTCTTTCCTTCCTCACCTGTTGTCATTCTGTCCCCTTAGCTTTGAAAGCAAAAATTAACCGGTCACTAAAACCTTAATCTGTCAGTTCATGTTCTGCCTCAGCAAAGCACTGCAGAAGAGAGCTCTTTGGTGATAACTCTGGTGAGACATAGACCCAGGCTGGAAGCTCAGTGTGTGCTGCAGGGTTTTCAGGAGAGGGAGCCTAAAGACTCAGTTCTGCAAATGGGCCCCCACACATGGCATTTATGCCATGATTATTATTCCTGTCTAAGCAGTGGCCCTATTTCTGTGGAACAACTTGCATGGGTGCAGACTTAGTGCTCTGATGGGAAAAAGTCTTTTGATATTAAATACAAGTGTAACATTTCAGGATATAAAGGAAGTTTTTAATCATGATGGTTGATTCCACATGATCTCCACAGGCTCCTGTGCTTCTGTTGGCCCAGCCTAACACTGGGGTGTAGCACAGACACAGCACTCCAGCAGGAGTTTCTCAAAGCTTAGCCAGCAGCTCACCCCTTACATCCTTACCAACTTATCAGATTAGAGAGAAAACCAAACATGGCCATGCCTCTACAGAAAGTGGGAGGACCATTCTCTGTCCCCTAAGGACCACAGGGACTGTGCATGGGACTGACACAGCCTATGCAGGTGGATGACAGTGTCTGACAATAACAAACCAGACCTGGGAAAGGCTCCATGCCCAGCGCTGTCTGGAGTAAAACAGGCAGCCACAAGTGCTCTGCTTGGAAAGGGATCAGGTGCATCACCCCGGGATGGGTTGCCTTGTAGGTTGATAACACCCATATTTACTTCTTCCATTTGTCTCTGTCGCAAGGAATGCACAGGAGGACTGGAGGATGTGTCAGAGATGCAAGACATTTAAACAAACTCATCAGAAATTACATCAATTTTATAGGATGATTATTTAGCCAGCAGCATATGTTGTGTCTGATTCAGGACATCAGTGGGATGACTCTCCATTCTCAGCCATGCCTCTGCTGTGGCACAGAGCACTCACTGCCTTGCAGCACATTGCACAGGCATGGTCCAGGGCAGGGGGGATTCATTGGTTCAACAACAGAGTGCTCCCCACTCCATAGCTCCCCACTGGCATTTCATTCCCTTCCTGGCACTCCTGGCAGTCATTCTCTCTCTCTTGTTGCTTTGCTTTGACATGGATCATCCTTTACATCAGTACTTGCTCCCATCATGATGTTCTGGCTTCTCCTGGTCTCATTGGGATTTATCTACAACTTTTGCAATATTAGTTGTTGCTGATGCAAAAACTAAGAGTATCTGCAATTGAATTTGACAGAAAGGCACTCACTTACTAAACTGGGATCTGAGTCCAGACCAAATAATTGTTTCAAATGCTATGAAGGTCTGTCAGATCATTTCCTAGTCTGGATTCATTAGGTTGACAATGCAAGAGGCTATGGTGTGAGCAGAGATGGTGAATGTATTCATTGCAAATAGATTATTCAATGCATTGGCCCATTTTTCTGTTTGTGAATAATTTCTGATTCTAATAATGTGTTCATAAGCATTCACCCACATGGATCATAGAACAATTGTCATCCTAAGGGAATTTTGCAAACTATTTACATTTTACTAGCAATAATCAAGCAGTTCATTTAAGTCACATGGCATCCATTATGCTTCATCTTTGAATGATGTAATCTTTTCTTAAAACAGAAGGCTAATGACTAATAGAAGCAGACCTTTAGGGACAAGTAAACATTCAGAACATGCGAAAAAACTGTGCTAGAAATAATAAACCAACCATTACACAGATATTTAAGGAAAACGCCTAAAAAGGGCTTAGCAACTATTTCTTTTTTTTTCTTTTCTGGCTATTCTGACAGCCCTAGGCATAATGTCAGCTGCAATGATGACAATTGTAATGCGAGTTTTTTCCTTTCTTTACTGACAGGTACCAGCAGTGCAGAAGTAAAGGAAAATCGGAACATCGGCAACCTGGAGGATCATCCAATAGCATCTACTGATAGGGCAAGAGTGGGAACAACTAGCAGTAAGAGGAAAAGACCCTTAGAGGAAGGCAACAATGGCCATTTCTGCAAACTTCAGCTTATCTGGAAGAAAGTTTCATGGTCAGTGACGCCAAAGAACGCTCTGGTTCAGCTACACGAACTCAAACCGGGATTACAATATAAAATGGTGTCCCAGACAGGTCCAGTGCATGCTCCAGTCTTTGCTGTTGCTGTGGAAGTAAATGGACTTACATTTGAAGGCACAGGCCCCACAAAAAAGAAAGCCAAAATGCGCGCCGCAGAGTTAGCTCTGAAGTCATTCGTTCAGTTCCCCAACGCCTGCCAAGCCCACTTCGCCATGGGAAACTGCATCAGCCCATCCACGGACTTCACTTCCGATCAGGCAGACTTCCCAGACACTCTGTTCAAGGAGTTCGAACCATCCACACACAGCGAGGACTTCTCAGTCTACAACCCCGTCAATAACGAGCTGCTCTCCACCGCCTACCGACACGGGCGCTTGCTCTGCCACACGCTGGACCTGATGGGCCACGCCAAGCCGGGCAAGCACAGGATGGCCAAGGCGGAGAGCGAGAAGAACCCGGTGGTGCTGCTCAATGAGCTGCGCTCCGGCCTGCGCTACGTCTGCCTCTCGGAGACGGTGGAGAAGCAGCACATCAAGAGCTTTGTGATGGCCGTGCGAGTGGACGGCAGAACGTTTGAAGGCTCAGGACGTAGCAAGAAGCTGGCCAAGGGGCAAGCGGCGCAGGCGGCCTTGCAGGCCCTCTTTAACATTCGTCTGCCCAGCCACATTCCCAGCAGGAGTAAATGTCACCATCTGCCACAGGTGAGAGCTCCGGGTAGCTGCCACCGCGTTGGAGGAACCCTTTTGACGAGTGGGATCGGTATTGCTGTAGCTGTTGTTGGTCTACCCAATGGTTCCTCTCATGTTGCAGCAAGTGTTGTGCCACAAAACAACTCTTTTCCCATAGGCAAAAGCTTGGAAATAGTATCCTCAAATCATTGGGTACAATTTGAAGCTCATTCCATGGGAGGCCTAGAGGAGAGGGCAAAATATAACGGGAAATACCAACTTTTCACTTTGCTAGAGACAACGATAATATTGACACAGGCAGAAAACTCAGGCAATTCTGTGGTACTGTATCCTTCTTAACAGAGAGGAACCCATATATAAAGGGATGCTCCATCTCCTCCTTTTAGAGTTAATTTTCAATGAGGACCATGCTATTCAGAGGAGATATCAGTGATAAGGAATGTGTCAGAGCAATGCTGACACTGGAAAAGTTAAGAAATTTTGTTTATTAAAGTCTTACTATTGGGGGTTATTTTTTTGTTTAGTTGGTTTGATTTCAGGTCTTGGGTGTTTTTGTTTTGTTTTTTTGTTTTCACATATGCCTCCAACAGCACAAGGTATACTGAAAGTTTTGAAGCTTTCCTGGAACAAATGTAGAGATTGCTGCTGTATTCATATAGAAAATATAGATCTGAGGTGCACACTTAGCACATGAAAATTTTGTAATTGGTCATACACCAAAGGCTATCTAAGCATTACTCAGACTTGTGTCAATTTTCTAAGTTCACAGGAATTCAGGATTTGCAGACACATGGGTTCAAGTAATTTATGGATTTGTTTGTGCTATCAGAAAAGGTTTGATTCATCAGCATCAGGAGGTGATCTACAGCTACAAAGCTCCCTTTGTGAAGGGAGCTGTTAATGTCCAGGATTTAATGCAAAGCACTAGGAGCACTAAGAGTCATTCTGCTGTTGGCTTGCTGTGAGACCCTAGGCAAGTCATTTAAATTCAATATGCCTGTAATAAAAATGAGCATATTATATAAAAGCACACTTCAAGATCCTTAACTAGTGTGCAAATGCAAATTATGAGTAGCAATTTTCATTAACATTAGTAACGATGGCCATTATATGTTCAAGGAGTTTGATGGGAGATTAATTCTCTAGGTAACATGATTGCCTGCAGGACCCAGGAATTATAGTTGGTCACCCAGAAGTTTCCTTTCTATGTTTCCAAAAAGAAAACATGTTAAATGTGAGAAATTCTAAAATACACCATAATCCTCCACTTTTCTTTTAATTCCACGTTGCAAAGTCCATGAACCAGTGGGATAATAACATAGTTCAATAATAACAGTGATCTTCTAACAGAGTGCTTTGCAGGCATTTTGGAAACCTTAGCTAACACAGCAGTTTCACCTTTCCAGTGCTCCTTCAAAGTACACACAGTTTTAAATGAGATACCTCTCGTGTTTCCTACCCAAATGAATTCTGGTCATAAGTAATCCCATTCTGGTGGTTGCTTTGCTGCCCCCAGTGAACTTTGCTGGGTGTGTCAGCAGGTAAATACCATGTATATATTGACCTCTGGTTTGTCATGTTCTGAAACTACACCACAAGGATCATTGCCTCAGCTCCTGAGCTCTCTGAAATATTCCCTGGTTTCTTGGCTTCACACTCACCTGCTGCCTGAATATCACATTTTACTTCAGTCTCCAACTGTTCATTAAGTGACATATTCTCCAGTGTATGTTCCCTTTTTCATGGCCTTTTCTCCTTTCTGTAGACTGCTGCCCTCCTTATCTTATTCTCTTCACTGTTCTGGAAGTATAAATGTCAGTGAAAAGGTATCACTGAACTTTCTCCGTCAGTATTTCTTGAGTGGTTATGTATTGTCCAACTAAAAGATTACTTTTAATGCCAGCATTCAGCACATTAATTGAGAGATAAGCCTTAACACTGATTTCTGCTGACCTCCTTACAAGCTGCTCTCATCAACAGATATAGCAGCTGTGACACAAAACCTGAGTTTGTGTTACTCACTAAATCATAATTCAAATTCCACAGAAACCAACAGACATATTTCCACTGACTTCAGCTAAAGCACTAAATCCAGAAGCATCTTTTCCTGTTCTCACTGTGTTATGCAGTACCTCATCAAGTGACTGCCTTTGCTCACTGCCTCAATCAGCCCATCTGGTCTTTGGTCAGTTGAAGTGGTGTAACCAGACTGGGGAGAGTGCAGCTCTCAATAGCTGTGGTCAGAGCCAGCTGCTCCAAGTGTTGTTTTGGCTCCTTCTTGTTCCCCTGATTGTGTGGGAACCACATTTTCAAAGACATGCTTCAAGCCAAGTTTTCAAAACTATTCGTATTTATTAGTCTTGGTTTCTGTCCATAAATGTTTAAAAGCAGGAAAGCACCCTGAAACCCAAATAGCTTAGGAGTAGAATTTGAAATATTAGGAGGGATAAATTTCTTCACAGAATAAGAAGCAACTATTGTCCTATGCAACCATTCACTCTTTTTGTGTGCTTCATTGTATTTGTTAGGATATCAAACAGCTAACTCAGTGGCACTGAGAACAGACAAGGTCAGCTGTAAGAGTTTCAGCATATTTTGGGTATTTTGTAGAATCCAGGAGTGTGCTTTTCTCTGTGTTTGTCCTTTACAAACAGTATTCCAATTTTGCATGTCTCTGCTCCTGTTTGCCTTGCTGTTTTCAGTGGCATTAGGAGGCCACAATTAGGCTTTTTGTGGTTACAGCCTGACTGGAAACAGGAAATAGCCAAAAGTCATATAACCTGTAGTCCAGTTGTCCTGAAATTTTGGATTCCACAGCATCCAAGAAAGTTTAAAAAAAAAATCAGATGTCCTTATGAGCTGGGTATCCAAACCATTGACATTTCTGCCTTGCTCATCAGGGCTCCCAGGGAACCTGGTGTCCCTCAGCCTGGGCCTCGAGTGTGTCCTCGGACAGACAGACACTTTTCTTCTCACTAAGGGAGATTCAGTGTAAAATGTCAAAAGAGGCACAATAAGAGGAACTACCTAAAGGAGGCTGTAGCCAGGTGAGGGTTGGCCTCTTCCCCCAAGCAACCAGTGACAGGACAAGAGGACGTGGTCTCAAGCTGTGCCAGGGTGGTTCTGGTTGAACATCAGGAAGAATTCCTTCCCTGACAGGGTGGTTAAGCATTGGAATGGACTGCTGAGGGAGGTGGTGAAGCCACCAGCCCTGGAAGTGTTCAAGAAACAATTGGATGTGGCATTTAATAATGTGGTCCAGTTGGCATGGTGATGGTCAGTCAAAGGTTGGAGTTGAGGATCTTGGAAATCTTTTCCAACCTTAATGATTCTGTGACTCTGTGATTCTGTATCTGTCCTGAGAGGTACTGTCTACACAGGAGGCTTCCTGAACCACCAGGAAATGCACAGCATGGATGTAAAACCCTGTCACCTTGATCTCTTCTGATTCAGGTGAAACAAAGGGCTACAAGAATACAATAATAGCAAAGCCAGAAATAGATAAAGCCCATGGGTCTTCTGCAATCCAGCTTGCTTCTTCAGCTGCCTTTCACCATGAAAGCATTTACGGAAAACACACCATGAAATTCTGAGCACTTTAGAATACCAGTGTTTTCTTAAAAGAACATTGCTGTGACACTTTCTTTCCTGTGATTGCTGCACAATGTGTTTGGGCTAACTGCAAAATTATACACAAAAGGTGAACAAAAGCATATTACAATTTACACCAGGAAAAAAACATTTAATCTCATAATTTAAAACCAAAATAACTGAGATCATGCCTTCTTTACTGTCATCAGCAGTGCATCAATCCACTTCTGGGAGTCTCATACAGGCACAATAGTGACTGGGAGATGTGTGCACTTGCCCATATATAGGATGAAGAGAAGATAGCTGAGATAACCCAAGAACCACCTGAAATGGTCACAAGATTTGCCCATCAATCTGCCAGTTCTTCCTCAACCAGATGTTTGATCTGTGCTAGGCACTGAAGTGCAAGATAAATACTATTGATGGTCAGAGACTGGGCACACAATGTTGACTGGAGAAGCTAAGGTAGGAGCCTGGAAATCTGCTAAACTCATGGCAGAGATAAAGTGAATCAGGAGAATGAAAATTACAACTCTTCACTGTACCTTGTATAAGTCACTAAATATTACTCCTTGTTTCCTGGCATATTTGGTCTGAACTCATCTTCTCCATCAGTTAAAATGCAATTTCTTCAATTATAAGCTTTCATGAAAGTCTGACAATTGTTTCTTCCCACTTTGGAAGCTCATGTTCTTACATTCCAATACAGGAGGCAACATCAGAGGGCACTGACCTAACCAGCCCTAATGAGTCTGCACTGATAGAAATTCATCCACACACTCCCAGGCTTTCCAAGTGCAGTGTGTTCAGTTCAGGAGATCAAGGTGGCCCCCAGATGCTTCTGACCAACTTGCAATTCTTTTTCTAATCCTGTAGTTCTTCTAACCTGTCTTAGTCTAAATGGCATTCTTACTGCTGTAGAGCAATACCATTAATTAATACTGCCATAACAAATTAGTAAAAGAGGGGTGCCTGGATTTCAAAGGAACCTAAATTAGAAAAGAATAGGTGTGAAAATCGCATTCACTCTGCTTTGAAATGGCTTAACACTGCTGTTGCTTGTTCACATCCAAAGCCTCCAGAGCAGTGGTTGTCTATTTATTTTAACAAAACCTCATTGTGTTTTGTGTGTGTATCATCAAAAAGAAGCAGGGTTTCTCTCTTTGGCAAATACAGCTAACCTTTTGGATCCAGTTAAATCCCCTATTTGCCAAAAGCTTCATCTGCAACAAAGCTAAAATTTTGAGGCTAAAGCAACTTTGAGGCTAAAGCAACCTCAATCCCACATTGCAGTGCTTTGAGCAAGTCAAGGATTCCTGCCAGTTAACTTCAGTGCCACCTTGGTGAGAAGGTGGCATCATCATAGGAAGAGCAACCACCATGTCAGGGAAAGCCACATACCCCACACTTCTCACCCACCCCCCTCCAGAAACCTGTTGCCCTGCGTTGCAGAGCTGGTTCATTTTCATGCAGTGCCAGTTGTTTCTGCCTCCTTAACTTTATTTCTCTCACTATCCTCATTTACCAACTTCCTGACAACTATCGCCTCTCGCCCATGTCATGGTTAAGCCAGGACTGAGGTTGGCAGTGATATATTTGACTCCAGTGGGAAGAGCAGCAGCACATGGAGCAGGCATTGAGCTTTAAGCTGTTCCAACAGGTTTCTGTGAAGAGCTTTGTCTGGTTAACTGAGCAGGTACATAGTTTTATAAACTTCTCTGTTTTCTCCTGCACAAAGAGAAACAGCTGATAGGGATGTGTGTGTCGTTCCTGACAGGAGAATGCTAGAAAGAGAAATGGTGGGGACCAGAGAGATGCCTCTGCAATGCAAATAACATTTGATTTTCAGCCATCTATTTCTTACTCTGTAGGTGGGGAAAGTTGCTTTTATAATCAGAGCTACAGGCAATCAAGAAATTTATAGGATTAGAGTTTCTTAAGCAAAACAATGGCAAAAGAACCAATTTAGAGGCGCAGCATTAGTTTACTGGATACTGTTATTATCTGGGCTGCTAATTGGATTGTAGTCACTTCTAGGCTCACAGCTGAGTAACAAGGACCACCTCCTCACCCTTCATACAAGAGCAATATAAAAGGTATTTATTGCCCCAGAGAGATTACAGCTTGAGTCTCAGATGAAGAAATTATTTTGGTTTAATGTATATAATCCATGCAAGATCAAACGGAGATGCAGAATGGCTACCTACATGGAATTACAGGAAATAAATTAACAGGGTAGGAAGGACTCTGGTTACTTGCTCTCACAGCATCAGCACATATATATAGACACATTAAGGAGTTTGCACATGGAAAGCAATCATCACTGCAAAACAACACATAACTTTGCATCAGCTGAGCTCCAATAATCCTGCAGTTCTCTGCTGCAGAAATAAGTTGGTGTATCCATCTCCACACTCCCTGCCTCTCTCTTTTGCTCCTGAGTTGCTGTTCTGTGTAACTCCCAGCCATAGATAACTCCAATCCCCAAAAGATTCCCCTGCACTCGTCTTTAAGTCCTATGTGATGCAGAGCATGCTCAGGGCTTCCAGAGCATTAGGTATGCTAAACAAAACTCTCCTAAATGAGATGTTACATTCTAAATGTACCGCTCACCTAATTAATAATACTTAGAAGAACTGCAATAATCGTGGTAATTAGTTAATGAATGGCCAATCTTAATTTACAGAAGTGAAAAAATAATTGTAATATCTTCAAGGAAAAAATCTATAAGGCTGAAAGGTATTTTTCTATGTAATTTAAGCTTATAAGCAATCCAAACCTCTTCTTCCTCTGTAAAGAAAGGAAAATCAAAAGTTTCTAATTTTCCCTTATAAAAACTGTAAGGGTCCATGGTGATTACAGTGCATTCAGAGTAGGGTAAATCACATTTTACCATCTAACTTGGCTGCTGGGTGCTCCTTTAGCTCTTTATTTGTTGAAAATACTTCATACCATCCATGCATCGACAGATACAGCATTTGATTTCCTCCCTTCAGATTCTAGGTTGCATATTAAACATGGCTAGCAAGACCCAGCATGGATTCTGCTGACCTGTGCTATTTACCTCAATAAACCAGCCTTGTCTGTCCATGAAGCTGATGGTGTGGATCTGATTTGTGAAGAATTATTATTTGTGCAACTCATTAGGGTGAGAGAGTTTGTGCAGAATGGTTAGGGCTCCAGCAGACCTAGTTAGTACATGAAAGCTGAATCCCAGTCTGGTGTCATCCAGACATAAAACCTTCTTCTAAACCAGACACTCTCGCAGCTGTCAGAGTTGCTTCTGTTGTTTTCTGGCTTTGTAAGTGAGCTAGGGACACTTCAAAAAGCTCCCAGCAAGCTGGACCTTGTTAAAGCTGCTGCTTAATCTTGGACTTGCATCCTGACTTTGTTTATGATGCTTCATTATTACCTACTAAATACAGCCATGATCGTTCTGCTCCGCTAAATGGAGCTGTAATACAAGCGCCCGGAGTGAATTTTTCTTTGGTTGACTTCCATGAAAAGCCTTTTCTGTTTGAGCTGGAGTGTTAAATTCATGCCAAAACCACGTTCTTTATTTATTTTTATCTGTATTCACATCTAGGAAGCCTTAATTATTCAAGCAGAATTTTCCTTCTATGTAGAGTGCGAGAGGCAAGCTCCTAGCATTTATTTTACGATGACTACCTCCCTCTTGTGGTCCTTGTGCCAGCCCTGTGGCAGGCAGATCCATCGTCATGTGAGGGGGAAACTAACAACATAAAATGCCTGTGCAGGGCTGTGGCTCAAAGCCTCCCAGTGATGCTGCTGAGAATCCCAGTGCCACATGTAGCAGAGGGACCACTCCCTCCCACTGAAAAGGGAACATCTTTGTCCATTTTATTTTTCTCTCAAGTGTTAGCCTTTAAATAGTGAATTTATGTAGTAGTCATGGAGAAAACCAACATTTCTCTTGCCCTTTTATCTCAGCTAAAATGTCCACATATAGTGCAATGTGAAATGATTATGTACATACACACACAAAATAGTATGCAGGTCATAAAATTCAGTAAGGGAAAAGTATTTAGGGCTTAATCTTAGGACTGCTGAGAAGTAATGGACAGAACAAACTTTGGACTTGTTATATTGGATGTAAAATGTGATTCATGTGTTTAGATGTTTATATAACCAGAGAGAAGTGGCTGAAGTTCTTTGAGATAGTAAAATCCTTTGTTGTCCACATAGTGTTCTCTTAACAAGAAAATCTTTCTAGTGAGTTTGGATTTTTAATGGAAGCAAAACTTTAGAGCAAGGGTTCTCTTGGTTTTTTTCTTTTTGCACATACATGATGCATGATGTGAACTTTTGTTAAGATAAAATATTTTTAGAAATTTCTGAGAAATAGAAAGGGGAGACAAATACATGTAAGCACCGGAAAAGTGGGTAAGTTATCTATCTCCATTCATCACATTTTATTCAGGGAAAGCAATCAACATTGCCTATGTCTCATGATATCCATCAACTTCTTAGACGGTATTCTAAGAGACATAAAATATTAATGCATCCATTCAACTTTTCTCCTCTACCTTTAATAATACAATACTATTTTGCTTAGACAAATTCATATTCCTTTTTCAGCCTTTCTAGTTTTCTAATTGACAAGTCAGAGTCTACTTCCAAGTGAGCAGTTATTTCCTATTTGTCGTCTGAACTGGGGTAGACATTTGATATGAAAATACCTAAGCATGATTGCTCTTAACCTACTTGTCATCATGTCTGCTGCAGACACCAGCCCCATAATCAGACCTGAATTCACACAATGGTACCTTAAAATCAGTGCTACAATGAGATGTCATCCAAATGAGCCCATGCTACGGAAGACATGCTAATTTGCAATTCCTTTTGTGCTGTCTCTTCTTGCTCTCTTTATCCAGTTCATCTTTAAAATCTAAAGGTGGAAAGAGTACATTCTCTGAGCAAACATAGTCAATTAACAAAATGAATGCAGTTTGGTTTGTTCAGAAAAATAATCTAAGCATCCCATGGTTTCCCAATTTTCTGTTCTTGTTGAGTGCTCTTACTGAGTTCCTATTTTTAGGCCATCTTCTATGAACTGGGCACTAATGCTCACAGAAATAATTATAATCAACTCCTTTCCCTCTTATGTGGGTCATTGCTTTAACAGGTTAAACACAAGGAATAATGTGCGTCCCTAAGGTCTGGTGGGGAGGGTGGAGACAGCTACACTGCCTTCATTTCTTGTTTGATAATTAGTTCTTATCCAAATCAACTTTGCCCTGTACTTTTAAGGAATAATCCTCACAGGGATATTGGAGAACAAACTCATTACTCCTGAATGAGACCCCTCTTTTCTTCTACTCTCCTTGAAATACACACAAGTAATTCTAACTCCCAGTGCCTAATGACCCTTGTGTACCCGTCCTATGGAGAACAGCTCAGAACAGCATCACAAAGATACTGTTAGGCCTTGGTTGTCCTGGTCTTTGCAGAGAAACAGTGTCCAAGAGAGGAATAGAAGTGCTTGTTTAATCCTGACCAAGCTACACAGAAACCCTCTGCAAACCAAGCCAGTGGCCATCAACATGAAGCAGACAAAAAAAAAAAGCAAGCTAGGAAAAACCAGGGAGCAGTGGTTAGTTTCTTTCCAGACAGCAGTCAAGTTTCTTGAAGACTCATGGTTATGGCAGCAATGAGGGGCAGATGTGCTGATTGATGCACACTACAGGACACAGATCAGAGACACACTGAAGTTTTTTGTGCCTGAGTATCAGCAATTTGCACAAGAAAAGAAACATATCACATAGCTGTTAAAACTGTTGTCTGAGCCAAAAGTTAGCAGGCACCACTTGGAAAGCAGCATGGAAAGAGTGTCCCATAATAATGTTTATAGCAGCTTATAACACAATCACATGGAGAAAAGAGGAATTGCCCATGAGAGCCACCAGACTGGAAAACTCCTTCAGAGATGCTAAAGGCAGTTATCAGCTCTTACCAAAAAAAACCAAAAAAAAGCCATAGCACATTGATTCCTATGGATCCTATGGATTACTGAGCTTGCAACTCGGCCCAAGGGTTTTGCTATTCCCAGCAAGGAGTGACAACACATTAAAACACTGTCATATTTTGCTGCCTTTTGTGGCATTGCATGTTCTCCCTTCAGTGCTCAATTAAATCCAAACAGGACTTTTTCCTGTATGGATTTATGTGGACATTACCAGAACAGGGGCATGAGTTGTTGATACAAAGATATCTCCATCCATTCTGTGCCTGACTTCTTCAAAGATGCACCTTCATTGCTGCAGCAAATTCCTGCTGAACATAATTCATGGCTCTCTGATGGTTTGGGCATAGCCTAAACTATCAACATTTACTCTGGCAAGTATCTCAGCATGTCTGGAGGAGTCTGGACTGTACTTCCCTTCCACCTAGTGCTGGCTATTAATCAGAGAC
>VXBC01010263.1:262186-319823 GCA_013399945.1 Ploceus nigricollis | reverse complement strand
CCAAAAAAAAAAAAAAACAACCTATTTTAAGCTATTTTACTCAAATTCACAAAAAAAAATTCTAAAAACAAAGCCACAAAGTACTGTCAAGAAAAGTTTACTTTTCCCTTCCCTTTTTTTTTCTTTATTTAAATGTATGATATTTTTGGTCACAATCATAATACTACTGATAGGAGATGCCCTCTGCTTTTGAAGGGCAAAAGCTACATATTTTATATTTTGACTTTGACAGACATCAAAGTACAAGAAGGATAGGCTACTGCTGTCACCATGCTCTGGAGAACACTGATGGGAAGAAATTAATAGCATTCCCCAAAACACTGACAAGCTTCAGTGCATAGATTTTTCTTTCAAATCCTAGATTCATGGAAAAAAAAAAAAAGAAACATGACTTTCAAATTTACTAGTCTTTGATATAGATATTTTGAAATTTTTCCCCTTATGAATAGGCAGGAGCCTAAATTTATATCTTTGCCTGCATCTCTTCTTGGACATTTGTGAACTTAGAGAGATCTTAAGCCCTTCTCTCTCCAAAAGAACAAAAAGTTTAAAAAATAGCATTCTCCTTTATATAACAAAAATCAATCAAGCAAGCCAAACTAGATAGTCTTTGCAGGCACATCCTTGCCATGAAACAGAGCTAAAATCTGGAAGATATCTGAGCAAAGCTGCCCCGTGGCAGACCAGGAGCAACTTGTGCAAATCCAAGGGATCTGTTGGGGAGCCCTTGATAACAAGAGGTCACCAGTTAAAACAACCAGCCAATGGGGCTGAACTGAGCAGGGGAAGAGAAAGAAATTTTGCAAAGACAAGCTGGAGGGGAGGAAAAAAAAGCTTCCAGGCTGCCTTTGACATAAATTGATCCAAACAATCTAAACACTCCTACTGTAGTGGTTAGCAGCAGCTGGGTTTTTCTTCTCCCTTTCAAACCATGAGATGCCAACAGGGAGATCAGCACGGGCCACTTGTCTCTCCTAGGCTGTGGCATCCACTGTGCAGGAGCAGGGCTGCTCCCAGCTGCAGATATGAGGGCACTTGCTGGAGTCAGGAATAGAAGTTTGTAATACAGAAATTACTCCCTTGAGGACCTGGGAACAGTTTTTATGGAGTGAGGGGTAGAATTGAGCCCCTTGGTGAAAATCAAGCAAAAACCACAAGTGTGGGAAGGAAACTGTTGGAGTTACAGCACAGTCTTGAAGTTAAATCCTTGCAAAGGCATGCATAGGGAAATTCTTTGACAGTAATTTAAGCTGTGTTTTGCTACCTATGCCATGTGCTGTATTCTGGGAGCTTATTTTGTTGCACATATACCTGCTACCATAACAAATATTAAAAGTCCTTTTTGTGGTTGGAAGATTATGGTGAATAACTGAACCAACATAAACTAAATTTTCTCTGACATACATAGGCATGAAGCCACAAAACAATGTGGGCAGATAATGCCTTTATTCCATATTCCCACAGGCATAAATCAGAGCAGAATTTGAACCTGTGGATTTATAGCAAATAAAACTTACACTGAAATATGTTGCAGCTGCTTCTCATTCCATCATGCAGCTGATAAATAGCTAATCTCCAGTTCAGGCCTCTCTATTTAAATAAGCACACTAAAAAGTTGAGCTATCTCTGACTGAACTGCTTCAGCTGAATATCCTTAGCTCACTGCTTCTGGCCTCTATTTAATGCAATTCAGATAAATTCTGGTTTCTACTAGTATTTGTTTCTCTCTTGACACAGTTGGTATCAGGTCCTGCTTAAAGCTTTCAGACTGGAAGAAAAATCTGAAAAAATACATTATTTAGTAAGCATAAGTAAGCATCACTAATACTAGGAAGACAAAGGATTTCTTCTGTATTAGCTGTGAACAAATTCATTGCTCTCCACGTGCAGCCTCACCCCCACCATTAAAACTGATGATTTTGCAGAGCTGTGACCAAAGAGGGACTACATCTTTCCCTGAAGCACAGCTGACAAACAAGAGCTGTCAGACACCCTGGACTTGCTGCATATCCTGCTTACCTGCTCCTCTGCTTTAGAGCTGCCTCTCCCTGCTGGTGTCAGGCAGCAGCCTGGCTGCAGGCAGGGACTGGGCAGCTCTGCCCCTGCCAGGGACAGGCTCACAGGTGTCTCCCGAGGTACTCAGCCTTATTTCCCTTCCTGGCTCTGACTGCCCCGTTGCTGGTTTCCCTTTTCTGACAGCTCCTTTATCAGGAGCGATCTCCTCTCTCCCAGCACACCTCATCCAGGCAGCAGCAGGCTGGAGCTGTGAGAACAATTCAGTGCAATTTTAGGTTAAATGTCAGCTGCCCCGTCCTTGTGATAATAGCTGGCATTAGAGCACATTAACACAATTGCACTTGCTGCAAATTAACAGCGATCGGTGCAGAGGCACAGTATCAAGTGCAATAATAATACACATGTATGAAAAGCAACATGATCGCTACCTAATTAATTAATAACTGGTTACTGATTAAAAGGGGAGCATTTGGAGCTAAATGTGTCCTTGACAACACTAACAGGATTGGTTTAGCACTGATTGTATTTTCCAATAAGACACATAAGTGCAAATAATTGCTTCCACTATATCATGGAATTAGTTCCATGACAGTTCAGCTGATTACTTCAAGGTTTTATCTGTGTTTTGTAGCTGCAAGATCTGCTACCATTTTGCACGTTACCAGCTGGCAGTGAAACACTTTTCTGTTTACATGTATTGCATGTAATGTAGCAGGAGAAGCAGAATCAATACTGTAGATATATACAGTACCTGCATCACAAAGGTTACCACGCTCGGAAAACAGCTGATGAAAACTTGAGGTAATGAGCTGAAACATCCTGCAAGTAATTCCTAGCAGCACTAAAAACAATAATATAACTTTGCCTGACATGGGTAATCCTCCACAGACTGAGGGAAGCATAATTTCTTCTGGAAGGGAGTTTTGTGGTCCACTGAGGGTTTGAGTGAGATATGGGATATACCTTATAAGTGAGGAGTGGCTCATAACTCAGGAGAGGTGGAACCTAAATGAAGTCACAAAGGTCATTCTTATTTTATCACTGGGAAAAATGTGCCCTGTATATCACAGCTTTTTCATACATTTTGTTAGTGGAATAATTCTAGGTACAACAAAATGTTCTTTTTTTTTCATTTTTTCATCTTTCTTTTTCATCTTTTCATAAACAACTAAACACTAAACAACTAAAAACAATTGCAGAGGGACCATTTGCTATGCAAGTCCAAAGTTAGGCTTCTTTATGTGAGTTTAATGAAGTACATGGGAACTCTGTGGTTTGTTTAGGGTATGGAGCTCTCAGCTAAATATTTTTGCACATTTTTCCATATATTTTTTGCAGCGCCTGCAGTGCAGAATCTAGAAGGGCCAATGAAGCAATCAGAGAAGTTTGCCCATCCTTTTATCTCTCTTCATGATAGCAGCCATTCATGTGATGTGAATATTCTGCAAAAGAGATTTCTGTGCATGTTTTCAGGCTGCTTTCCAAATTAGTTTTTTGTGATCAGCTTTCTGCTGCTCTTAGCAATCCTTGAGACTGTTCAACTATATTTGATTGCATAAGATATCTCAAGGCATTCATTCATCTATACAGTTTAAAAATAGGGACTTTGAAGGAGCAAGAGCAATCCAAACTTGTCCTGCACAGGACACAATGCAGTCACCCCCGAGGCAGCAGCAAGCAAGCCAGGCAGCATGGTGGCAAGACATACCAAGACATTATGGTGTCTCCATTTTGTCTTATTTCTTCTCTTCTTAGTGCAGGGGGCCTGGTCACTCTCTTTGTAGAAGTATGATTTAATTTGAGCCTGAAGTATCACAGAAGGCAATGGGTTCTGGTGGATGGAGAGGCTGAGCCCATGTGTTGGTCTGGGACAAATCCTGAAAGTGCAAATATGAGGGCAGTCATCTCAGTGCTTGCCTGGTGGGGCCAAGGGAGCAGGCAAGGAAAAAAACAGTGCTTCTTTTATTTGTACCTATGTAGGTAACCCAAAAGTGATCGTCAGAGTTTAAAGGTATTGTAGTAACAGCTGTGAACAATTTCATTGTTTCTCAATGCAGTGTGTTGCCAGGTTAAAAGACTGTCAGTAATTGTAACAAATTCTCCTTTTCTCAGACAGTTAGGTAAACTCAGACCTAGAATGGTTACATTATCCTTTTTTCCTAACATATCTAGTTTTGATTGCTGACAGGTTTTATTAGCAAGAAGGAGAAAGGTTGAGAAATGGTTGATTAGAGGTTCAGCTGTGAACTGGAAATATCCTTAGTCAGATGTCCGTTGATGAATCTGCTGTGGTACATTTGTTGTAGGATAGATGGGGCAGGTGTTAAAATCCTTATTTAACAAAATTGAAGCCAATGAATGTTGACACTGGATTAAACAGGAGTACTTGTTGCATTTGGCAGCTGTGAAGGGGGTTGCAGTTTGTTAGGGAAAGGCAGAAGTCCACAATGCATCTGTGGGGGTTATGAGGTTATCTCATGATACATGGGGTTATGAGCCATTATCATGAGATGAATGAGCCAGTGTTAGGAGGAAATTGAGTGGGTGTCTGCTTTTGGCTGGGATAGGCTTAATTTTCTTCATAGCAGCTTTTATGGTGCTGTGTTTTGAATTTGTGAACAAAACGATGTTGATAAAACACCAATGTCTTACCTGTGGTTGGGCAGGACTTACACAGCATAAGGCTTCTTTGCTTCTCACCCCACCCCACCAGCAAAAATGCTGGGGTGCACAAGAAATTGGAAGGGGACATAGCCAGGACAGCTGACCCCAACTGACCAAAGGGGTATCCCACACTGTGTAACATCATACTCTGCAATAGCAGCCTGGGGAAGAAGGAGGAAGGGGGAAAACTCAAGAGTTAAGGCATTAATATTAGACCAAATAAACTGTCTTCAACTCAAGCTGTGAATTTTCTCACTTCTACCCTTCTGATTCTCTTCCATATCCAACTGGGAGAGAGAGAGGAAGGAAGTAGCTGTGTGTGACTGAGCTGCCTGCCAGGGTAAACCCATAGCAGTAGCACAGGGACACAACTGTGGGAGGTAGATAGAGTCACCATTTATAAATCTGCATTGACATGCTGGCTTTCACTGAAGCTAGTGGAAAAATTTTGTTTGGTACAGGTTCCATGTTAAAAAACTACACTTAGGGAATACTTGTACAAGAAAATGCTGAGATGGTGTAACTTAAAACCCACATTGATGGCTGTCCTTAGAAAGCTGCCTGGTTTCCATTCAAACATTGAGGGGCTAATCAATAAAGCATAATTATCTCCTCTGTTTATAGGGTGACGTTTGTTCTCAGTTTGAATTGAGAACTATTGAAAGGACATATGAGGAAGACCTGAATGTATGTGTCAGGATCAATTCAGAGTTTAAATTGCTTATAATGGCTTTTTAATGTCAATGCAGATATCTCTGAGTAGCCTAAAGAGAGGATGACAAAAAAAGTAACTGGCTGTGTCACCAGCTAGTTTTGCTTTTTTTAATTTAAAGGGATATTGTCAATAGGAAACCTAGGCACAGAGCTTAGTATAGGTCTAAATATAGCACTTTGCATCTTGGTGATGCAGCCTGTGATTTTTTTATTAATTTTAGCTTTCTCTTCTCCCTGATTGCTATTGGAAGATTCAAATAAGAAAAAAAAGGAAATATGATCACTAATTACACTAATTATGGAATTTGTTGAAAGTAGGAAGTGGGTTATAAAAGGTTTTGATAAATGGGATCACAGAACAGCTGAGGTAGGAAGGAATCTCTGGAGATCATCTAGTCCAGTCCCTGCCCAAGCAGGACCAGGTACAGCAGCTGTCCAGGCTCATGTCCACTTGTGGTTTTGAGTATGACAACAGATGGAGACTCCACAACTTCTCTGTACAGCCTTCTTGCAGTCAGATTGAATTTAAGGTTTTAATTTGTGCCCATTGCCTCTTGTCCTGTCTCTGGGCACTACCAAGAAGAGTCTGGCCCTTCATTCCCTCCCATCAGGTATTTCTGTACATTAATGATATCCCACTGAGCCTTCTCTTCTCCAGGCTGGACAATCCATCTCTTGCAGCCTCTCCTCCTATGAGATACTCCAGTCTTTTGATCATGGCCCTTTGTCAGGCTCAGTCCAGTATGTCCATCTCTCCCCTTTACTGGGAAGCCCAGCACCAGCCCCAGCACTCCCAGTGTGCTTCACCAATGCTGAGCAGAGGGAAGGATCATCTCCCTCGACCTGCTGACAGCACTCTTTCTAATGCAGCTCAGGAGGCTGTTTGCCTTCTTTGTCATGAAGTCACACTGCTGGCTCGTGGTCAGCTTGTTATCCACCAGGACCCCAAGGTTCTTCTCAGCAAATCCAATCTTTGTCTGGTCAGCCCTCAGTCCGTCTGGGTACCTGGGGTTGCTGTTCCGCACGTGCAGGACTTGACATATCTCCTTGAGAAATTCATTAGGTCCTTGTCAGCCCATTCCTCCAGCCTGGATGGCAGCATGGCCCTTTCATGTATCAGCCACTCCTCCCAGTGTTGGGAGGCCACTCCTCCCAAACTTGCTGAGGGTACACTGCCCCATCATCCAGATGACTTATGAAGAGGTTAGTAGCACTGTGTCGACCCTTAGGTACACCGTTAGTGACATGCCTACGGGTGGACTTTGTGACACTGTTCCTAGCCTTCAGCTCCCAGGCTTTCAGCCAATTTTCAGTCCAATTTGCTGCCCACTAGCCACCTAACCAATATATTGTCAGCTTGTGCATTATGGTGCTGTGGGAGATGGTGTCAAAGGCATTAATAAAGCCAAGGTAAGCAACATCCACTGCTCTCCCCTCATCCACCAAGCCAGTCACTTCTCTCAAGCTCAGTTTCCCTTTCATAAATCAGTGTATACTGTTCCTCATTCTCTTTCTTGTCCTTCATTTTGGAGAAACTTTGGAGGAGGATTTTGTCCACCGCCTTCTTGGAGGTTGAGGTGAGACTGCAAGGCTTGCCATTCCCAGGTTCTTCCTTGTCCTTCTTGAAGACAGGAGTGACATTTGCTCTTCTCTAGTCTTCAGAAAACTCTATCAGTTGCCATGAGCAGGATCAGGATAGAGCAGGGTATTTTTGATTTGGTTTTCCTCTCAGCAGCAAGTTACTGAGCTACTTGCAACATGACAACACTTCCATGGTCAGTGCTGTGCTGGAAGCTGGATGAGGAGATCAAAACAGCCCTCTCTGACTTTAAAACCTTTGGGTTTGAAATTAGTAATAATACTGTCAAGTCAAATACAACTGATAAAAATACAGCACCTTTTTTGTAAGTGGATCATGTCTCTTTAGCATGGTTATTCAGTAGTCCTAAACACTCTTGTTAATAATGTGTGACAGGCAACTGTGATGGGAATGCTTCATGATTGCTCCTTATGCGATATCATGCTGGGATTGCAGACCCATGCTCTGCTGTTTTGTTATCTGTACTTCACTTCAGACATGTTTTATTATAGTACTTTAAAAGGAAGAATGGAACATTTTATATTTTCCTGCCAAACCCCTTCTGTCTGTTTTTTTTTTCCTTAAAGAATTGTTTTTATCATCTATCTTTTACTGTGTATCATATCATTATCTTCACCTGTTAGGGGGAAAAATGAATGGACTTACAGTGTACAACAGACTGACAGCAAATCATAGCATGGATGTTCCCTTCAGAATGACAGTTATACCCTAGATGGCACAGTGACTAAATAACTCATTGTGAGAAACTCCTTCTCACAGACAGTTGTTAAATTGAAGGTATTACCAAAACAGAATGCAAGAATTATTGCTTGTTCTATGGTCATTTTTCTCTAGGTAAGAATATAAGCTTCTTTTTTTTTCTTTCTATTAGAAACAAACTGAAAGAACCAATCCAGCCCTCAGCATCATTACAGCACCATTATTGTTTATGCTGACCTAGTATTTTCACTATAAATCCTGTTTTCCACATGACTCCTGAGACCAGGGTTCATTTGCAGTCCAGACTTGCTTCAGGGAAAATATTTTTTAATGCACTTTGAGGGCTTAGCGTGGACCTTTTAAATTTTTCAAGTGACATAAAAATAAAAATTAATTATTTCAGATGTTTTCTAGTATTGCTCTTTCGTTCCTGTAGCAAAGAACCTAGAGCTCAGTTTGAAGCTGAGATTTTCCTAAAATTTAATGGGGAATTACTATAGGTCTGAATGATAATTATCAACCCATTAAGATGAATATCTTAATTTATTTAGAAAAGGGCATATTTTTTCATAAGGCATTCAGAAACTTTATAAATACAATAACTCAGGCACCCCTGGTACTCCAGAGACTCACTGCAAGGTGTTTTGTTTCATTAGGAGATCAGCAGCTGACTTGTAGGGCAGATGAGCAGATCTACCTACTTTAAATCCAATATGAATAAAATAAATTAATAAAACAGTGTCCACTCAAAGAGGAGAAAAGCAAACACATCTTGTTCCTGCTGAGACACACAGCAGGAGTGCCCTAAGTGCCTGCAGTGGAGGTGACTGAAGCCTGTGCTTTGGGACAAGGACCTGCTGCCAGCAGAGCTGGCACTGCTGGGGAGCTGCTGGGGACATCTCCAGCCAGCAGGGCTGGCTCTGGTAGAGGAGGCCTGACCATCACTCCAGCTCATGTTATGGCCCACACCATGTAGCTCCAGGGAGGAAAAATGTGCTTTTAAGCCTATTTCCAGCAGAGCCCAGCATTTGCCCACCAGCTCTGTGGCAACTGAGAGGGGCTGTGGTCCTCTCTGTGTCACTGTGCCCAGCAGGTCCTGGCCAAGTGCCACCATGGAACTATGTGTGAAGGCCCTGGCAGCAGACAGGAGTAGGCTCCTACCACAAACACCAGCTAAGCCAGGCTCCAGCCCAGCCCACTCCCACCAGGACAGGAATACAGGTTGGACAGGCTCTGTCAGGGCCCTGGCTTAGTCTATCTCTCTGTCTTACCAAGCAGAATGCCCTAGCTAAGGCTGTGCTGGATGGTGTAAGCCATCTGGATTTAGTCTAGCTTGTTCCTATTGCCCATGGTGTGCTGGACCAGCAGTGTCTGTACGCAGGGACAGGAAGGGGACAGGAAGCAGTTTTGCTCAGTCCCTGTGCACTGGGAGAGCTCCCACTGGGCAGCGAGCTCTGTGTCACCCTCACTCTAGTGCTCAAACACAGAAACTGGCCCAGCAGCAAAACCGGAGTCATCCTCTAGGATGACTGAGCCTTGTCAGTCCAATTTTTGGCTTTCCAGAGCCTGAAGGTGAAATTATCATTGACTCTTACTTAAAAAATGGGAAGGGAAGGGGAGAACAGAGCTCCCATTCCTGTCTCCCCACTGGTTTGTAAGTACATGACAATTACACAGCCACACATGGGCTGTGTTTAGCTGGTTTAGCTTCATACAGAAACTAACAGCTGATTTAAATTCAGCAGGTGCAAGTTTTCTGTGTGGACAAGACTCAAGTTGATAGGAAATCAATGTGTTTAGACATTTCTGAATTCTTCCCTGGCACCAGGCAGTATGAAATTCTGTAGCCCTGGGGTAAGTGACTATACAATGTGCAGGTCAACACCGAGTCAGGCCAGCTGGATGATTCTGATAAAATCAGTTTTCTGCCTCCCATTTCACATCTCCTTTCTTTTCATTTTATTTTCAGATACCAGCATTAAAATTACTTCAGGATCCTAGTTTTATCTGGCAAAGATTAGGGACAGAGAGAGAGATTGAGAGGGCTGTTTGCAAAACTGTCAAGAACACGGAGCAGCCCAAGTGTGAAAGCTATTCACCTTCACTTTATACCATTGATGGGTATAATAAAATATTTTTCATTCATCCATCAAAAAATTTTGAGCTATTTACACATATATATGCAGAATGCCCAATGTGATTTGGCATAAATGCTTTAATCACATGCATTTCAGATGTAACCTATTGTAGCTGCACAACTGAGAGTTTGAGACATCTGTCTTAAGTGCTGGCTGATAAAAAGCATCATGAATCTTCCCTCCAGATCCTGCAGCACTTCCCAGACAAGGAGTTTGATTTGGCCTGGGCTTTCATGCAAAGCTTTCACTGAAGGCAAAAGGAATTCCACGTGCAGAAGAGCCCACTGCACTACAGAGACAGTGACTTGTGGGGGGTGAAGCACTGCAGCTTGAGCCAGAGCTTTGTTCTTGTGAGAATAGTCTTTCCTCCCCTAAAATACCTGAGCCAGAAATGTTAAAGAGTCGTGATAACATCAATGTCCAAACAAAGACAGAGGACATGTTCTGTGAGACTCCTCTGTAAAATTTGTATAGCTTTATCATGCCTTCAAAGAAAAGAAAAAAGGCATCTGCTGCTCCAGCACACTGCAAAAAGACTCATGTGGAGGATGATACAAAAGCACAGAATAGTCTTTTGTGGTGTGTGGAATGGACAAAAAGTCAGTAAAGGAAGAAACAGTGCCCATTTGTAAATGGAGGATCATTTTATTTCCATGTATTTATATCCATAAAATATTTTATTTTCTGGTTTGGCACTGAAAGGGAGAAGTAGCTTAATTCTGATATTGTGGTGTTAACCATATGAAAAGCAGCTTTGTTGTAATTGATTTTGCTCAATTTCACATGTACACCCACAGCCATACATATGCTTGTAAATGCAGAGGGATACAACAGGCAAATTTGTGAGGTAAACTCACTTTCTGAAATAAATCTTTTAAAACAAGTATTTTTAATAAAATCTCAAACAGGAAAAATAGATGTTAGAGCTATCTGGAAATAAAATTTTGAATTTTAAATACCTTCTAAAAATATTTGTAAAATTGTCAGAAATGTTCCTTGAGTCTAGTCAAAGAGTGATTGGAGGGAATTTTTTCATTACTGCCACTTGAATTTCATCTGGCCATATTTGCATGAATGGATCACATTTGAAGAGGGAAACATACATTTGGTTTTCAAGATTGTCAAGTTTTGATTTTTTTGTCTTAGCTTTACAGATATTTACGTAGAAAGATTTTTTGCTTGAAAATCATGAATATAAAATTCAGTATATTTACACATTCTGAATGAAGCCCATGGAAGTGCTACGAAGTAAAGTTCATATACAGTGAAAATCTCTAGCATTAATTACTCCTGAATGTTTGTGAGTACCCAAAATCCTGACATAAAAGCTGTAATTTCTATGCAAAGTAGATAGGATGATTGAGTTATAATTAAAATGGTAATTATACCCTTAATGCTCTGTATTTGACTTTTCAAAAAAAAATGTTATGCTCCAAGAAAAGCTATTTAAAGATCAGAGAAAAATGTTTGAAAAATGAATGTATTCAAGACAGTCTAGATCTTTTAAAATCCAGTTACTGATTTTTACATGCTTTCATGTATAGTCTGAAACATTTTCTTCATTTATTTTGGTCCATAGAAATAATAAAAAATCATTGGAACGTGAAAAGTTTAAATGAACGCAATATTCTCCAAGCTGATATTTAACGTGATAAATATTTGAAATGTTGGAGGGCAGGCAGCAGTACTCACTTGCTGACTAAAATCCTGGCCTTCATCCTCTTAACTGGGCGATGCCAAGGAAAGAGCTGGTGGGAATTTGGCAGCCCTGTGGCTCCCCCCTGGCCGTTTTGAGCGCATTGACAGGACAAATACATTTCCTTCGATCCCTCATTGACTCTAGAATTAAAGCAAGGGCACCTAAAGCTATACATTAAATGTCAGCAGTGGCAGTCTAGGGGAGCTGTGTCAATATTTGATGATGTATGGCTTGCTGCGAGGCACTGGGAACGCTGGCCCTGGCGGAGGTGACACCCAGCTGCTTTGCGCTCGCCCAGCCACGGTGCGTGCCCAGGCGGTGGGAAGGGGGAGGAGAACAGCACCCACGGGGTGGGAGGTGCCTGCAGATCCAAGAGGATCCATGCAGCAGAGCAGAGCCATTTCCCAGCTGCTGCCAAACTCGTGTTATTTGCACACGTGCACCCATCTGCCCGTGCAATTGGTATGTCCATACTGGGACTCCGAGCATCTTGATTCACTCTGCAGTTGGTACAGCAGCCCCTTCTGCTCCTCAGCTAAGCACTCCTCAGGGCAAAGTAAAAGGAGGGTCTTAGGAAGCTAAAAACCAAGTAAAATTGGTAAAGTTGCGCAGTCTTAGATACCTGTTTTTTTTGCAGCACGTCTCAGCAAAGCCCCTTTGCCTCCATCCATCTAACCCCCATACACATCACTTATCTTGGACTTCAGGACTTTTCTTTCTTATTAATTTTTAAATATGATTGAAAGTTTTTCCTTGTGTCCCACAAAAAGCACAATAAGGAGGACTTAGGACAGAATTTTCCAATATTTGTAAACTACAGAGCAGTTTCCTAGTTTCTAGGCAGCTTTCTCTAGCATTAAAAAAAATAAAAAGAGAGCCAAGGACTTTCCTGCTGCTGGTCTATTTTTCTGCTCACCAATGGGTGGTGGTGAGAAACTGTGAGCAGGCTCTGAAATTGGGGTAAAGCTGAAAAGTTACTGAAGGAAATGAGCTTAATTCTTGTTACATGCTGTCCCTCCTCGTCCAGTACCTGATCCAAAGCCAGGGCTAACAGGTAGACCTCCTCTGAGGACCAACAATACCCCTGATATTAATCTGTTTGGAAATGTCTCATGCCTGATAACAGGGATGATCACATTCTCCAGTGTGTGCTCTGAGTGTCATCCTTGGCTCCATGTGTGGCAGGTTCTGTCTCTGTCCAACACCAGGCTGTACACCCAGATTTTTCATTCCCATGTACCTGTAATGCTCAAGATCCTCCTCTACTCCAAGCAGACTAGAAATGGTAGCAGGAGAAAAAAGAAATGAAAAACTCATCTGGAGGGTAAGAGGGGAAGGAGCTTGTGTGTGATAACAAAATAAACCTTTGTAAAGAGCATCAGTGTTATTCAGAAGAAGCAGTAAAAAGCTGTAGAGGAAAAACAATGATAAACAAGGAAGTAGTACATGAGGAAGAAGGGAAAAATCTGTAAGGAAAGGTAGGAGACAAGGATTATTGGCTGTCATCTCCTCTTGCTTTTTTCAAGAGGCATTTGTGAAGTCTTTTCTTCTTGAGTGAGTCTGTTTCTATACCCCACCCCTTGTTTCATATGGTGGTTTATAGTCTCTCTGCAATCTGTAATTGAGAGCTGCTATTTGCAATCCCCTGCAGTAAGTTCTGAGTCACTGATTTTTAGTCATTGAGATTTTTAGAAATAGTGTTAGTTAGCAAAAGACATGCTACAGGTATTTATCAATGCTAGTTGGGCTGAAAAAATGCATTGGTAGGCATCACTGATAGCCACTAGCTATTCTAAATTCCTACAGCTGTAAAATGAAATAAAATGCACAAGAAAAATTTTAAAAGCTTTGCATAAAAAGCTGAACTCATAAAATAGCAGAAGTGTTCCATTTTTAAAGACACAGGAAGTCTAAACCAAAGCCTGCTTAAGCAAAGGTAAAAGTCTCAATAGATTTCTGAGCCAAAGTTTGGCTCAGATTCTGAATTCTTTCCTTAGTAACATGACTGCACTCTTGCAGAAAGACATTGAGGGAGGGGGAAAGAAAAAACTTTCTGAAATTATTGGTGATGGTGGATTTAGGAGTTGGTTTTATAAGTGCTTTGTCCACTAAAATTAGAGCATGTTGGATGGCAGTCTCAGCCACATACAACTGGGCTTGCCACATGAAAATGGATGTGGCTCACCCTACTCTTACTAACTGGGGGCATTAGCAGCTGTGGCTCCTTTGCCAAACGTGGCACAAACATGTGTCAATCCTTAATAAGTGTTTATTTCTTCTTCACATGATGCTAGTCCATGCTTTTTGAACTGGGTTTGACATTTGAGGTTTCTAAAGTAAAATTCTTAGCATAGATTGTGTAGTGTTTCTTGGCTTTGCTAATCTCTTAAGAGATTGTTAGAAAATTTTGTGTTATGAATGTTCCTGGATCCTTGACTTTCCAGGGGGAAAAAACCAAGATCAGCAGCAAAGAGAGGTCTTCCTGTATTCTTGCAGTATGTAGAATCATAGAAACATAGAATGATTTGGGTTGGAATAGACCTTAAAGTTCATCAGTTCCAAACTCCTTGTCATAAGCAGGGATGCCACCCACAAACCAAGCCCCATCCAGCCTGGCCTTGAGCACTTCCGTGGATGCCTGTGAAGCTGCTGCAAGCTGCAAAAACTCTCTTGCCAGGCACTAAACCAGAACAAGAATCAGCCCACAGTCTCCTTAAGGCCAAGAAAGCTATTTTCTCCTTAAAACAAGTCCTTAATGGCACTGGTGTTGCTGGCTGTGATGGAGCCCCATGCCCAAATACTTTTGCTGAGGGGCTTTCTCTGACCAGTGACATCTGGTCAAAGTCTGCTGTATTTCTGGTAGGACAGGTGTGTAACTCCCTGGAGAGCTCACAGATGATGGTTTTCTATCAGCCAGTACAAAAAGCCAGAGGCTGCTGCTGGAGCTACATAGTGAAAAGTGGTTGTCCCCTCTCCTGTAAGGTGTTGCCAGCCCATGCAGTCCTCTGCTTTCCTTGTAGGGCAACCAAGAAGGCAAAATTAGTACCACAGCTCATTTATTTTAAACCCAGGAGTGTTGCCGCAGGCCCCCAGACGGGTAATAATTAGCATTGACTCCATGATTCAGAAGGCTGACCAATTGCTTTATTATATCATCTTATAGTATATTTTATTATACTTATATCACACTTTATTGCTGTAACAAGAGCTCTCACTAACTACTAACTAACAAGAAAAGCCGTGACTCTCTCTGCTGAGAGTCCAGACACAGCTGCGGACCCAATAGGTCAGTGAACTCAAACACCATCACCAGAATTCAATCAAGCAACCACCTTGGGTAAAAAATCTTCAGAGCACATTCCACATGGGCACAACAACCAGCAGAGATAATAATTGTTTTGATTCTCCTCTCTGCCTCTCTCAGGAAAAATCCTGAGAAAGCCTGTGCCTGCTCTCTGTGGCCAGAGAGCTGCTGCCACACCAGGAGGACACAGATAGAAGGATATGTTTGGGGTGTCATCTCCCATTGGCGTTGAATGTGTTGTATTACTGGTTTTATAGCTGATTTACACCTGCAAAGAAAATAAATGTTCATTTTGTCTCTTTGATGACCTGTCCCATGCTGCTGACATACCAACACTGTAATTGCAATGCTTTGCTTTGCCCCAGAGATTACTTACTGAGGCCACAAGAGAGGTGATCTTTGGGGAGCTGCAGGCAGATTAATGCAGGTAGAGAAACTGAGGCACAGGAGTTCCATAGCTGTTTCAAAGTGATTGCAGCTTCTGTCCAGGTCTGTCATGCCTATACCAAAAAGCATTAGATGCTAAACATCCTTGGTATCTCATAACATAAAAGGACAGCCTTACATCTCGTTTGTGCCTGTAGTGAGAATGAACTCTTCAAAGACCTCCAACCATCTCCCTCTGCAAGCCTGATACTTAAAAAACACAAGGGAAGCTCATGTTTTGTCCTTTTCTGTGGTATGACAATAATTTCCCTCAAGGCTCCCGTTGTCCCATGAGAGATTTACCATCATCCTTGCCTTGAAAAACCTCTCTATACTTCTTTGATTGGAGTTTGTTCTGTAGGTTTTTTCAGTTCTAACTAGACAAAAAATATTAAGGACAAAACACAAATAGTAAAGTCTGAGATGTGAAAGTTTGGTTAGAGAAAAATGGTAACACTGCTACATCTCTGTTAGAAGCTGGTGTTAGTCTGCCAACAGTTAAACCCTATATGTGCTAAAGAAACCATAAAATACATGATACATAACATAGATTTTAGCAAAACATTTGCTGAGATGTGATGGAAATGTCATCTATAAAAAGCCTCCTTAACCACCTTAATATATATAAAATGGCAATCTACAATTTGGCATGACATATGCATATATAGATAGATAGAGATATATATATGCTCATACATATAAAGTATGTGACAAAATACAGCTGTACCACATCATTTTAGCCAGCAAGGGTAAGCCTTTCTTACTCTGTTTGTTTTTCAGGTCAGAGGGTCTGTGATAATTTCATTAGCTGCTGAAACATATTTTTACTGTGTTCCAAGGACAGTGTTAAGTGCATAGGACTCCTGTTACTGGCAATGAAAATTAATATCTAGGACATTGCAATAGGATCTGAACATTTCTCTATGAAAGCATGGCAATGTGATAAATGTAGAGCTAAATGCTGTGTAGGTGAGGGGATTTTATTCCATTTCCAGGTGTAAGGAAATCACTTTATTCTGATCTCTTACTACTGGTACCTATTCAGTATTACTGCAGCACTCAGACTGAAGGGGTAGACAACCAATTTAATCTGCTGCTGAGCCAGTAGATCAGGATTCTTCCTGCAGTCAGTGGGAAAAATAATCTCATATGGGAAGAGATGACCAAAATATGGCCATCACTCAGGGGTTTGCATGACTCTGTGGACTGACCACTGGAAATGAGGGTAGCTCATGAATGTACACCTCGAAATAACAACTCCAAACATTCAAGAAAAGAAGTAGAATGCTCAGTTTTCTAAATCCACCTCTCCTAACAAGATTGTCCCAGTATAGCCTTCTCCCTAGGGATCATTGCATTGCTTTTCCATCAGGGCACTCTGCCCCTCCAGACTAAAGCTTGCTGTCTTTGACAGAGACATGTTACAGTTCACCATGCTGTTTGTATTACTAATCAAGGAGACAAACATTTGTGACATAAATTGCATCCTTTCACAGCACAATCTGAACTGAACCATCTCTTGATTGCCCATGGCAACAGAGGGGTGTGGTACCCTAAGACTCAGCTAAAACAGACTAACATGCAGGTTAGGTTTTAAGAACATGCTGGATTATAGAAACAAGGAAGAAGAAATCTGAGGGAGGAGGAATGTAAGAAAGAAGACGTAAAGAAAGCTTGTGTTGGCCATGGGGGACAGAGAGACTGAGATACAATTGTGTTGCCCAGCCATGTATTACCCAACCATTTGTCAAGACAGATATCTTGGGGCACAATGTGGGAGTGGTGAGAAACCATCAAAAAAAAAAAAAGTGGCTCTGTGAAGCTCAGGCAGGGCTTGAAGGTTTATGTCTTTGGTGAAAGGATATCTTGGTACTGACACTAGACCCACAGAATCATGTTTCCCAGTTTAGTGACCTTGTAGTGCACTGTCTGCATTGCATAAAAGAAAATGTGCTTACATGTTATTATTACTGCATTACTTCACAATTAACTAAATGTTAAAACGCAGTAGATACCCACCATTTCCCTGCCAAGAGATGTGACTTTTCTCTCTGTCTCTCATGGTCTCTTTTTCTTGTTTTTAATCACTTTCATTTCTAAACATACACAGACATTGTGTGAATCAGACCAGCAGTGCTCAAGCTTGCAGAGAAACCCAGAGGTTTTTGATGTTTTGTCAGTTGTAATCAATGAGAGCCAGTCTGATGCTTTTAAATTCCTGCCTGAGGTTTCCTTCCATTCACCTTGCAAAGCACAGGAGTTAGACCTGCAGCACACAACTCTGCAGTGAGAAAGGAGCAAATGACTGGCCAGGTCAGTGTGTTGTGTGCCATATTCATACACACATACCTGCATGCTTTCATACCCACACTGTTCTGAAGAGAAAAAAAGAAAAAAAAAAAAAAAAAAAAAAAAAAAACAACAAACCCACAAACCACTGCTAGAGGAGACTGTGCCAACCTGCTACTCACCTGTGGAAGTGAACTACCCAGATTAATTACCTGACAAAGGCTGGACTGCAGCTGTCAGCTCAGAACAAGAATAGTCTGTCAACGAGAAACAAAACTGGAGACGTGCTGGAAGGGCTTT
This sequence comes from Ploceus nigricollis, assembly GCA_013399945.1. NCBI lineage: Eukaryota > Metazoa > Chordata > Aves > Passeriformes > Ploceidae > Ploceus > Ploceus nigricollis. The sequence goes on along the minus strand of VXBC01010263.1, from coordinate 301,974 downwards.
TTGTACGCCAGGTTTTTTCTTTTTTCTTTGCTTTTTACTTCTGAGAATTTCCCCACTATTGCTATCACTTTTATTTGCCTTGCAGTCATACCAAGGTGCACTGCAACATGCCTGCATTGGGATAAACTCTGCACAGACATGGAGCAAGATTGCTGCCAACCACAAAGCCACACAATTCTAACAGAATCAGGAATACCAGTGAAATGGCTGCAGTGTTAGCCATATCACACAGGTGGTGGTTAAAAGGACATTAGCTGCATGAGCTAGCAGCTGGAGCTTTTTATTCTTCCTGGTTCCCTTGCAGGACTCAGAAGTGGCACCAAGAACGAGCAGTTTTTCTCCTGGTGTAGGCACCTTCCATGCTCATGTTGCTGGGTGCAGGATCCAGCTGCTCTCAGGGCTCACCATGGCCACACAGCCAGTGCTGGTTGTGGCTTTTCTGCTTGTCACCCTGTACTGCCTACATCTAAAGCTAGGTGCTGTGCAGAGTGGAGGGGTGGGCACGACAGAGATGGGCCATAAACTGAAGTAAACAGTACTTTGACTCTCACCTGTATCAAAGAATTCAGATGCATGACTTCTTGAGTGTTCCCATTTTACAGACTGGAAATTGAGGCAGGGGCTGGTGGCATGCCTGGCATCATCAGGCTGCAGGGGATTCAGGCACAGGGGCAGAAACTCACCCCACATCCCTGAGCCTTCACCCTCCCCATTCCCTGCCTGCCATTCACACTCATAAATGCTTCTTTGTGCTAATTTGACCACAGCAAAACCAGCATTATGAGGTGTTGCAATTTGAAGCCTATACACAGACTCAGGAAGGGTCCTGATCTGTAGATAAAATACTTGCAATGCAGGCAAGAGTGACCAGGCCAGCAGTGAGAGTGTAAATCACTGCTCACCCCAGAGCTGCCTGAGCTGTGACCTCATCCCTTACACCTCCAGTTGTTTGCAAAGCCTTTCTCCACCCAGAGGGAACTTTCAGTCACATGTGTGTAGAAATTCTCAGACTAATTTGATTTTTGGGAGGAGGCAGGGGGATTTAAGTGAGAGGGTTTTTTGTTTGTGTTTATTTCTCCCCTCAGATCTGCCTTTCATTGCACATTTACTAGTTCTGGAAGACAACACCCTGCTGACACTTAGAGAAGCATCAGTGAATAAAGTCTGTTGTACAGGCTGCAAAGCCATCTGGACTTTCTGCTGAAAAGGTTGGACATGGTTTTAGGCAAGATTTTATCACATCTGAAAAAAAAACCTTCTGTACTCAGTACCTCTTCCAAGGTTGATGTCAGGGTGTTTTTTTTCTTTTGTCAGTTGCAAAGCAAAAAAAAATGACAAACAGTTGGAAGGCAGTAAGGATGGAGATATAAATCTCTAGAGGAAGCTTTGTCAAAGGTAGTGGAGTATAAACAAAAAATAAATTAGTTTTGGTGTTATCAGAAACTGGACAGCCTTCGATTTGTATAATAGTTTGTCTGGGTTTCCACACCACCTATGCAATGCCTCTGTGAGGCAAAGTACAGAGTCACTCGACAGAAGAAGTGAAGAAAATGATTAAACAACAATCATAGGAGGAGAAAGGAAGAAAGACAGGAAGACAAAGGTGCAATGGCAGACAGCCTTGAAATCCTTCATTTTTTTGCTTGTATTATTTTCAGAAATTCCAAGCAGAATGTTTTACCTTGCTGTCCATATTAATCAGTTCTTGAGTCCAAGAATTTTGTGTATCCCTTGTGTTCTACACCCCCCTTGCTCAGGTTTTGGCAGGACAATTTCATAGACTGAAAAGGGTAGCACAAGGCTTGTGTGCCAGCTCCTCCTGGCTGAGGATCCCTGTGAGCAGAGCAGGAGAGAGAAACATGCTGAAAGTAATTTATTGGAGTGCCCTTTAGGTTATGTGCAGCTTAACAAGTGAGCTAACAACCAGCGATTACCTTAGAAACACAGACTGGTGAGACAGTTTTATATATTCTGAGAGCTGGGTATGAAGGTGGATATTCCTCTTTTCTCACCAAAATTGCTGTCTGAATTTCAGGAGATTTTTTCTTACCCCACATCTGTAAAAAGGAGCCCAGATGTGTAATGCCAGACCCCTTAGAGATACTTTGAGATATCCTTCCTCAAGTACAGTGTGCTGGTAAAAGAAATGTATTCATACTTGTTTTAGCTTTTTTCTTTTTTTCTGTAAAGGAACAATTGTACATTTCTTGGCTTTAACACTGACTTACCTGAGCAAAATATTAGAGCAGATTATCTCTCAATTTAATGATCAATTTATGGGAATAAATATATTTACATATCTTACGTAAATTTTAAAGGGTTTGGTCAATTTGTAGGTAAATTGCTTTGATATTTTTCTGTAAGTACAAAAATAAATAGAAATAATTTTCAACATAATTACTGGTTTTATCCATTTATTCTTTTTCTTCTTCACAAAAAGCTCTTATTTTACTGCCCACTGAGAATAAATCACTTAAAACAACTTTCCCATGATGAGGAATTTTTCTAAAAGATTTTATTTGCTGTAAGAAATCTGAGCTCTAGCTGAAAACTGTGACATTGCACTTAACTGCAGGCAGATATTTTACACCTCTTTCACAGGAATGGTCACAAGGGAAGGTCATCCTGTGGAGGATGTCCTGTGGACAGCCCACACAGTGCCTCATGGCCTCAGGCTCCTGAGTTCTTGCTTAAAGGCAAGTCTATTGAGGCAACAGGTTTTGCCCAAGAGTATTGTCACAAGGTTTAAAAATTACATTCTCAGGTTTTAGGTGTGAACGCTTGGTTAGGAGGTTCTTGAGTGGAGGGGAAGGTGATGAGACAGCAATGTTTGGGATTTAGAACATGGGCTAAAAGTAAGATTGATTTTCTGACTTCACATGCATGTTCTTGGCAGGTATTAAGAAAAAAAAAACCTCTTTATTTCAGCATTGTTGTGTTAATTATTTATGTATATCCAGTAAGGAACAGCAAATCAGGGAAGGGCTGTTTTAACTGGTGCCAAGCACACACCAGTCCCAAATTACTCTGAGGGTGCCTGAGTGGCAATTGGGATTCAGGAGAAATCATGGTTCTGCCTCTCCTAGCACAAAGCCACCCTGGATGATGATAACTATCCCTGGTAATTACACATTTGAGAAGAAGCCCAGAGAAGGGTGAGGTAACGTGAAATGCAGTTTCCCTTACCACCCCTCAAAGACAAGGGAAAGTTTATTGTCAAGGTTACAGCCAGATTTTGAGAACCATTACAGCAAATGACAGCAAGCTCTTTAACAAGAAGAAAGGAAAAAATCCAATGTCTGTATAGCAATTGCCACCCAAAGTATTACATGCCTTGCTCTGCAGTGATTCAGAAAGTTGAGTGGTGCCGTGCCTTGCTGGGATCAGCAGTTCAGAATAGATTAAATTTGTTTTGGACACTGGCTGCTCCCTGCTTTATCTAACAAAGCACACGTGTGACAGGAAAGGCGCTTAATAGCACAGACCATTAATGAGAACCATAAACACAGATAGATTTTCAAAATGATGGTCAAGGGATTTGAGCAAGCACTGTTCTCTCCCTGCTTTGAGCACTTACCCAAGAGCTGCTAACTGCTTAAGCTTTGGAAAGAGAGTGGACCTCGAACAGCCAGGAGAATTGTATGTGACAAAGGCTTTGCCACCATCAGTTTCCAAAGGATATTCATTTTAATGCACCTAAGCAAGATACAGCAAGGAAACTGAAAACTGAAAAGACATTTCTCAGATAACAGATTGATTTTATTAAAGAGAGGCAACTCACAATATTAATCTAAAATCTAGATTTTTTTATAGAAACCATAAAAGCATTTTTACAGAGTTAGCTGTTCCTTGACACTGGTGGCTTTAGAGAGCTTTTATCTAGTTAAAGAAAACCCATTGGTGCTAATTTAATATCTGTAGTGTACAACAGCTTGACACCTGAGGCATGTCCTAAAGCAGGCAAAAGGCTGCAAAGTGAACACTACTTCATTTTTTGAATTATTCAGCACTTGCAGCCAACCTTATGTGTGCCTCTCTAGGAAGAAGGCTTTTGGATTAATGATCAGTAAAAGAAAAGTAAAAAGGCAAACAAACAACCATTCCTTTCTGGTGTTTGCTAGCAGGTGCAGTATTGACCTCAGGAATGATTCTGCAAAATTGCTGTGGACATTCTTCATTACCAGAGCTGTATGCAGAAGGAGCAAAGCTGGTAACTTAGCACAGCCTCCTTTAGGGAACAACTGTTCATGTCAGTGGAAAAGCTTGTTTTCTCTAAATTCATTGAAATGCTACCTATTGGTAGCATCTCTTTAGAGCAAGATGAATGCAGACAGCAATGAATCAACCTCAAATAGAGGGGCCCATACATTAGCATCCTAACATTAGCACACTAATGTAAATTTAAAGATTCTAATTAAACCTTTATGCAAAATGTTTTCCTACTAAATAGAAAACCTTGCTTTTTGGAGGAGCTGAGGAATTTGGATTTGACAGGATTTCCTTTTTCAACAGTATGCTTATTTTATGTGTTCTATTTTCTTTCAGTCACTCCAGGGGTTTCTGAAACAAATAAAAAGATACGTTATATTGTTTGATTGATTCCCTGTAGTCAAGGGATATATTGAGAAAACAGACCAATTTTTTTTCACTGAGCTTGTAGAATAAATTTCACTTTGATCTTTATACTTCCTACTGTGGCTACACATTTCTTTTGAGATATTTAACTCTGATTAATCTCATATACAGGATCCCATAGTGGTACTCAGGTACAAATTCAGAAACTTTTTCATTATGGAAGAACTGGTATTGCAGCTTTTGGTTTCTAAATTTGTCCCTTCCCATTAACCCCAAATGCCCCAATAAAACTTGGGGTGTGTTTCCCCCATTTTAAACTTGATATTTGTGTTTAAAAATTCAATATTTTAAGGAAAAGTTCTGTGAACTTCCAAACAGTACCTCTTTGCCAGTTATGATTAAAAAATTCACTGAAAATATTTAAAACAGATTTTATCAGGAGACTTTTGTGGTCCCCAGTGAAAGAGTTTCAGGTGCAGTGGAGGTCGTTCAGCTGACATTTAGACACTCAAGAAACATAATAAGTGAGAAACCTGTCACTGCTTTTAAGCATTGCTGAAGCATATGCTGGGTGTATGAAAAATTCAGCAAAATCTGATTATATGTTTTTTAGCAGACCTCCCATTCATTAAAATAGGGTCAAATCTAAAATGTAAAGAGGTCATTGGGAAACCTAATGCCAAGTTTTACCAAAGATGGACCTTAACCAATCCTCCCATTCCACCTTTTTCTTAATTTTTCCATGTATACTGTATCCTCCCAACTCCAGCACAAGCAGTGCTATAGTTTCCATAAAGCCCTAAGTTTACTGTGAGTTACAAAAGAAAGATGGGTGAGAGAAGGAATTCTTTTTGTAATCCCATTGTTGGATCTTTTGGAGCATTTCATCATTCTTCTGTCTGCCACGCAGGGACTACGTTCAAAGTCTGCTTCACACAGCAGCCAGCACAGTGCTGATATTTAGTAAATGATCACTAATGATAGAAGCAGCAGCGTGGAGGCAAATATGTTTTGTGGGGCCTGGGAAATTAGCAGAGCAATCAGCCTCCAGCCAGGGTGAGGGAGGAGAGGGAAGTAGACAGCAAATAATCGTTCTGAGCCCAGGAGCCGGTCGCAGAGTCTGGGCAAGCTGGCCAAGCCAGCCGAGGTCAGCTAAGCCACTGAGAAGCAAATCTGGGACATTTGATGATCACAGAAATAAGGATTTCATTGAGGTAGCTCAGCATCATATGTAGCTAAAACATTTGTAATAGGACTATGAACAGATGGGGGAGGGTGGTGAGTGATTCTTTTGACTGAAGCAATAGGACCAGTTGATCTTCCTCATCAATCTTGATAAGAAAACTGTGAGGATACTTAGTGTCAGAAGTGTTTTATTGGAGTTTTCATTAAAAGCTCCATGAGGAAATGTGTACCCAGCTGCTGCCACATGCAGCCTGTGCAGCATAAGCCCCATCCCCCTCTAAAAAGCACAACTGAGAAGACCTCTCTGAATCAGGATGTACACAGGATATATCAGCATGTTCAGCTAAAATGAAACGTACAGCCAGACAAAATAAAACCACGGCCATCTAAGATAAAACAAAGCCCATATACACTGACCCTGAGGGGTAAGCCAGAACCAGACATAATGATCGATACTGTAGGAGTTATGATCAGTGAGAAATAATTACTGCACATCTCAAGGAAAAAACCACGATGAATTCCCTGGCAGAGCCTTGTTCCTTGAGTAATAATCTGCAAATGCCTGCACATGGTGAAGGAAGGCTGAGTTATGATAGGCTGTGGACTGCAGCCTCCAGTCTGGCTGTGTGACTCTGCTTGGAGAGTCTTATCACTGACAGTGCCATTTGCTTCCCAGTTTCCCTGAAATGTGGGTAAAAATTGTCCCCTTTTACCTCTGGATAAAGGGTGCTCATGGCAAACAAGTGGTTTGCACCACCTGGCCACCAGGAAGGAGGGCAAAGAATGAGCCCAGCCTCCAGCCCCCTGCCTGTGACCAGCTTCCTTCCTTCCTTCCTTCCTTCCTTCCTTCCTTCCTTCCTTCCTTCCTTCCTTCCTTCCTTCCACAGGTCATCCTGCCTCTCCATTCCTCTAGGTCCTTGTTCAGTTCTCTCCACTGTGCTGGGGGAGCCCCTGGCACTAAATTGATTTCAGAAGACTGATGATGGAAGGCAACCCACGACCCTCAGCTATTTCTCTGCTCAAGGCTGCATCTTGAAGATGATGTAGTACCTGGGAAGAGCCTGACTAATTCATTGACTTGAGGGTACAATCACTTATCAATGAATCTCCAACCAACTACAGCAAACTTATTTACAAGCCTGGGAAAAAAATGTGTAGCAATTTGCTATACAGCCTGACCAGGAGCAGATCTTCAGGATTGATCTCTGTGCTGTGTTCTCCTCCCCTCCCATTTAGACAGTGAGAGTTCTCTGCAGGAAAAACATACAAACTCCCACTGTCAATGAGTGTGTGTTTCCCACTCGGACAGTGAAAAGAACTAGGTGTGCATCTCCTTTTATCTGAAGAGAGTTGTGAACTTAATTCAACCTGATCCTCATTCATCGTGTTCAACATTTAGCCCCCAAATGTCAGTGAGATTCTGGAAATAAAGTACTTGGGAGAGAGCAAAAACAGAGCCCTTAGTGATATCTGTATAGTAGAATATTTCTTCCCATCCATATGCAAATCTAACCTTTTTGATATTTCAACCCTATAAACCCTAAGACAGGATTTCAATAGAAAATGTTTACTAAAGGCTTTCTCCTTTATAATCTATTGATTTTAATATCCTTACTATTCCTGCTGAATGTCAGTCTTACCCTGAAGACTCCCATTGCAAACTTGAACACATTTAATTATTTATACCATTTGAAATATTACTGCTGAGAAATCCCTAAAAGTTTTTGGTTCTCTAATGGTGTGATCTAAAGTTTGATTTTTCTTTTGTGAATAACAGAAGTAATTTGATATACTAATCAAGGACAGATGAATACTTCAGACATCACAATGCAGTTATAATAGTAATGACATCTATTTTTCATCTTTCCAGACTCCTTGTATATGTTAAAATACAGCTCATTAAGTACTGTAGGATCTCTCAGTGAACAATTTAGCATTATGTTTTTTTTTCTTCTGCCAGCAGCCTGAGCAAGAAACTTGTTTCCCATCAGAGGCAGAGAGCATTTAGGCAATATTCAATGTTTGACTGCAACCTAGGGCAGATTTGCCCTTGGATGGGGGTCAAGCAGTCTTCTTTGCCTTACTTGTATCACTCACTGTATTCACAAGTCTGACCTTGTCTCTCTGAGACAATTATTTTTTGTACAGAAGAATTTATGTGAGGACCTATGAAAAGATTTTGATAGCAGGCAAATCAAAGCAGGGGATTTTAAAAAAACTCAGCACCTTGAAGGTCAGTTCTTCCCCTGACTCCTGTTTTTTACTCTCAACATCCCCCCAAAGCCAGAGGGATGGAGCTCACCCTGCCTGGCCAGGGTATGGGCACGCTTGAGCTCCCATCCCTGCCACTTGAGCTTTGTCTGGAACACGTAAGAGTCAGGAATACTTCCACTGGCTTCAGTGGTGGTTTGTACCAGACCCCAGTGTTCCAAGGGGATTAAACCCCTAGGCATGTCCCTCCTCGGTTCAGCACTCAAGAAGCATTTGAGCATTTGTTCTTCCACATCTATTGGAAAAAATTTTCAAATTTCTGACTGTCTATATCTTTCTATTTTCTTCACCCCTGTCCCCCTGCCCTGAGCTGCAATTTCTCTGCCATTACATGATCAGAGCAACTGCATTCACCTCTGTTAATTGCACTGAATTTCTCTTTCACAAGGTAAGTTTCTACTCTTATTTCAGAAACTTTCTCTTTTTCTTCTCCCAACCTGATAGCTGTTCAGAAGCTGCCAAGATGTATTTGGCTCTTGTATTTACTCCAGATGGAGACTTTTATTTTCACTCGTATCTGGCAGTAGGAACTGTGGTATCACCAAACACAACTTTTCTCTGAGATTGTTTTGATAGAAGAAAAGAACCGTTCCTTTTGCAGATGGTTTATAAGTTACTTCTGATGGCAGATAATATAGTCTAGCCTGGATCCTTAAAGTTCAACAAGACTCACAATAGCTGTAAATAGTTGGATTTTTCTGGTTTATATCCCCTCAGGAATAACCATCTGGATATGTATCCTTTAGTAGTCTAGGATTATTGTTTAAAAGTAAGGCTAGAAAATATCTGGAATGAAATCTGTGGTTCTACACTGAGCAGGGATAAATGCAGCCACTCTTATCTCCACCATATCTGTCCTGTGTGCACTAGATAAGTCTGTAACCAGTTGAGGTTTCCTAAGAAGCATTGAGAACCAGTCTAAAGGCTCTAAGTTGGCAGAAATGCTGTCACTGATTTCATTTCACAGAACTAGGTCAAGCCAAATAGCTGCTCTGGTGTGTGCTAGAGGGAAGACAGAGTGCTGCATGGATGAGTATAGGTGAGGAACCCAATGCCACACGCAGCTCTGCCACTGGGCCAACTTACAGGACCAGAGTATTCAAAGGTCTGAAATTAATGCTGCACAAGGAGCAATCTTCAGAGTACCAAATCTCTTACGGGGCTGAGCCATGCACATCTTCCTTATTTTTCTCCATCTGAAAAAATAAACTGCTTCTTTTCCTCCTTTCCATTTTCCTTTGGAATATCCATTTGGAAATTTAGGGCAATATGATATCCTGGAAATGACCTCTCAGATTAGACACTCTTCCTGGTTTTTTCCAGCGTTCTACATGTATTCATCTTTGTTACTCCTTTGCTTCCATGAGTTTCACTGGCATCCATTTAGGCAATGGAATCAAGACAAAAAAATGTTCGCCTGACTTATTTTAGCTAAGAGGCTTCATATTTAATGGATTTGCTGTTCTTTAATGTCCCAGGTCACTCCCTGAGATCAGCAAATGCTGAATTTCTTATCGCCCTTATATGTTATCTGAAGTTATGTCGCTATTTCGCCTTTAGTGAGTCTCTTTGCTCTCTGGCTTTGGAACCCACTGCCAAATGAAGTAAAGAAAGCTCTGTCTGTGGGGAATTTCTAAATCCAAAGTTAAAAGTTATTTGTTCTGTTTAGCATTTTTAAAATTATTCTTTTAGGAATTGTATGTGCCTCTGAGCTAATTAACTCTTAATGAGCGCAAAATGCCCAGGGATGCAGATTTGGACGGTGCAGTAGAAATGCAGGCATGGATTGGACTGCAGTACTGCAGCAGATGACATTTATGATTTTATTCTTTTTTAAATGATGGTACAGATATTTTTATTGAGATATTCCCCCCCCCCATCCCCCGCCCCCCCCCCCCCATCTTTCTAGTCTAAATAAAGCTGATCAGATTTTCAGTCCACCATATGGGGCCCAGTTATATCAGTTCTGCAAATACACTTTAGTTTTTCATTATGGATGAAGTCACTCTTCAGCAGGGAAAACAAGTTGAGAAACAAACTTTCATATTATGAAAGACAGGCAGTGTTCCAGCACTGAGCACTTAACCAGAGCATCAGGAAATCAGAACACCTGGCTGTGCCCAGCTCTGTGCTATTCCCCTGGACCAGTCCCTCACCCTTTTAGTGCCTTCACTCATTCATCTGTAAAGCGACTGTAATTGCATTTATATCACAAGGGTGCCTTGATGCTTGGCAAATGAGAATTGACCCAAAATTCATCCTTCAGAAGCACTGTGTGAGCAGTACCTCGCTCACATGGTAATTGTGGACAATTAGATTAGAAGATGTATAAATGCAGTGAAAGTGAAATTCCATTTAGGAACTGTCAAACTGTTCTTGATAATTTTTCTTAGTTTTCATCTAATTCTAGTGTGGAATTTTGCATGCATCTCCCAGAAAGACTTTATATGCATCTTTTCTTCTTCTGCAACAAGACAGCATATTTTATTCCTTGTTATATTAAACTGTATTTTGGGCAAGTGGTTTGTTCCCAGAACAGTACCTTGGAAAGCTAGGTTTAGAGAAACAAAGAAAAATTATTGTGTCAAAGAAATCCTATCTTCTATGTATTTGAGCAAACTGCAATCACTGACAAGGATTGTACACAGAAAAAAATATTCCAGGTTTTATGAAAAGGGGTTTGCCTAAGTGTTATGTTTTATTTAATTAGATTTTTTTATGCTTGCCATAATAATGTTTTAAAATTAAGCTGAATTTCCACAACAAACTGTAGAAACATATGGTGTACAGCCTGCAGAGGCACTTAATGGCAGTAGCATTACTGATATTTGTGAGTTAGAACCTGCTTTCCTCTGAGAAATAGCTGTGTGTTCTCCCAATTTAAAACACTGTTTTACACCAACCTTTTTTCGTCGCAATTAACAGTTTGGGGAGGAAAAGAATGAATGTGATCTTCTTAAATACATTTCCTCATTTCCACATGGCTGTGGATATTTCAGGGTGAGGGAAGTTGTGTATCAGACTCAGCCTCTCCTCCATGTGTGTCACAAACACACTTAATGAAACCAAGTGAATTAAACAATAGGGGCCTGTNTATATATATATATGTATCTCTATCTCCCCCAGCATATCCCAACACCAGAAGAAAAAAATGGAATTGTTGCTTGCTTGAGCCACTTTTCCTTACCAAGGCACAATCACTTGGGGCAAACCAGATTTCAGGATGCCAGGAGGTCTCTGTCAGCACCCCAGAGTAAACTCCAGCTCCCAGGAACTGCTTCCAGGAGGATTTGTAGCTACAGCTTGGTTCCCTACAAGAAATCGTATGTCTGGAAAAAAAATCCTTTGGATGTCACTTTTTTATGTTCAGACTTGCAAAGCACTTTAAGAACAACTCATGCTCACAAAGAGTGTTCCACTGACTTATCTCTAATGTATGCTTGAGAGGCTCAGTGCAAAACAAAGTGCAGAGATTAAGTAAATGAAAAGATACCAAACATTGCAGCAGGGAATCATTCCAAGCCATGGTGTTCTCAGGAGCACCAGAGCTGGTTCATGCTCATCCATGCAGAGTCTGCAGAATTCACTTTTTAGACCTTTTTAATCTGCTCTGTTTTAGTAACCAGGTTCCCAAGGCTCTCCCTGGTGATTGGACTCTATCATACCTGAGGGTTCAGACCACACACACTCCAGTGCCAGTCCATGGGAAAATTTGACCTTTCAAAAAGGACGCCATGCTCAGGAAGAGACATGGCAGACCAGTCCCTCCCAGACCACTGCACACCCATGAACTGCAAGCAACATCTTTGGCAGGATATGCAAGCAAAGATTCCCCATCACCCCAGTGCCTGTCAAGATAGAAGCAGGACAGATCATGGTGCTCCTCTGGCAGAGTCCTGAGCTGATTGCTTTGCCTTGGTAGCTGTGAGTCATTAAAAACTCACTTTGAATGCAGAAATAGGTGATTTTCAGCTCTCAGTCTTCAGTGGGCTAATGGAAATTTTCAGTGGGCTCACAGAAATAAATAGTTTTGTAAGACACAGGTCCACCTCTTTAGCTTACTATAATAAAGTGCTTTAAGTTCCTGTGAACTGGTGATGGACCAATGCCTTAACAAACTGGAAAAAGGTTCAGCCTTTCAATCTTCTCCTTTTACCCCCAGTCCTAGTCAATATGGGTCTCTTGGCTCTCATGCTGTTAATTTGCTATTTCTGAGGATGACGTAGGAAGTCGAAGGAGGGACGCTTGTTTTATCTTTGCTCAGATAGGTGGTGTTTAATTCTAAAGTGGACTTCTCAGCAGCTGATATCAGGTGACTAATCTGCAGAAATGCCCAGGTTCCTCAGTCAAAGAAGTGAAAAAATTCTTTCTGTCTCTTTCAGGATTTTGCTGACTCCGTATACCAAATGGTTGCACAGAAGTTCCAGGAACTGACAGACAATTTCACTTCCATGCATGCACGCCACAAAACTCTTGCAGGCATTGTGATGACCAAAGGTAAGATATCCTCTCATTTATTTTCCTCTGGCATTTTTCATGACTAAGTAATACATTATTTACCTGGTTCCCAATACTGAAGGATGACTTTACTCCTACACAGAAAAATGAATAGTAATGCAGTGAAAAGAAGCATTAAATATTTACACCTCAAGTAACTTCACAGAAAAAATATTGGCAACAGAGTTGAAGATTTATTCAGAAATATGTTGCTACATTTCTTTGTTTACAGGACAAAATGCAGCCCTCTCTGATTTTTCATTTCCTTACAGATGAGGGAGAGAGTTATCAATAAAAGTAGTATTATTTATTAATTACTTTCTTAGGTCTGAATACACCAGGTTCTTGTTGTACAACATAAACTTTGTTTTAGGCTGGCAACAGAAACAAATGTGCTTTCCAGTCAAAAGAAACAAACCCAGAGTGTGTGTAATTTTAGTTCTGCTCTTCTCTAGCCATGGGAAATACACTTACCAGCAGGGCCAAAATTTGGTATTCACTCATGTTAAGACTTGACTGATTGACACTGTGTGGAAATCTTCAGTGCTTTGATGAAACAGTTGCATAGATGGTCCTTCTTTGCAAGCACACCTCAGGTGGGGCACCTCAGTATTTATGAGGATGTCAGCAGTGGAGATGCTTCCATAAACTTCATTCTCTCTCTGACACATGGAGCAGTGGGTCCAGTACAGAAATGAGAAGATAAGCTCAGAGGGAAAAGGCATATATAATTCATCCAGGCTTGTCTCACTCCTTCCTTTCAACAATTACATTAGTTAGGTTCAGTAGGGACAGTTGTGAATATTGCAAGACAGCAGGATGGAGACAGGATTTTCTGATGGATCTTTTCCAACCATAGAGCCTAAATGCAGATAAGATTTCTGTGCTGAGCATCTCCTTTCTGATGTGAAAAGAATAAGTAATCATATTCAGTATGAAGGAAAATAAAAAGGAAGTGTGATTGACTTTGGGATGTGAAAGATGCACACTAGACCCAGCATACCAGCTGCCTTGTCATTGTCAGATTTCTTGACTGTGGCTCTCATCAGATTTAAACAAAGTGCTATAGTTTATTTAGAGGAGCTCTTTCCAAGCAGAAGCAAGTTTAAATATACTTTTTATAAGAAGCTAAGCTACAGGAGCCAAGAACTGTTGCTATAACCACATGTAGGGGGAGAGCACAGGGGAGGTTACTCAGTGTAAGAATTGTAAGAAATGCCTGTAGGAATTTCATCCCATTCTACTTTGCCAAGGAGCTACTCCTACATTCTTTAGCCCAGGTCTAGACCAGCTTTATAAAGCATGATTGAGCCACTGCAGCCTTATTTTTACATGTCCAAAGAAGCAGATTAAAGACCCACAATATATGAGAACAGCAGCAACTGGAAGGAGTCATAATTCCCAAAGTCATGGCTGCTGAGTGCATGCAGTGCTAGGGGAAGAAGAGGGCACTTGCAGACTTTCTTAGCCTTTCTGGGCAGTTAGGGCTGTCTATGTCTCTTCTTTAGGGAAGGGCTGAAAGTGTCCTTACGCTGTTTGTTTCTTTTGGTGGGTCCCATGCCCTTAGTGGAGTTTTACAAATTTGTGTTTCATATTTCATCTTAGTCAGCATTAAGACAAAGTATAATTTTACTTATGTTCACAAACTATTTCCCTCAAGGCGTCTTTTTCATTTCTGAATTCCCTCTTATGAATTTGTTCAATCTGTCAGCCATCCAATTTGTCAATATCTCACTGGTCTTGTGGAACCCAGAAAAGAAACTTGCAGATATAAGGTGATTCACAGAAGATGCAAAGCTAGAAACAGCCTTCTCTTACTATATTCTCCAGGAAGATTTGAGTTCTTTCCAGCATAAGAATCTCAGCCAACCAAGGCAAGATGAATCATCTGTCATTTGTGTCATTATTTTCTGTACTAAAGTTGTAGATTTGTTGTCTCTTCCTCATCGTCATTCCCAGAAGTAGCAAGGACCTCGACACACACTTTTCAAAGATGGCACAGGCAGGTTTTCCACATCAAGCACTCAAATGAGTACCAATTCCCTTTGTTTTTAACAAAAAAAATGGCAGAAGCTGTCTTAGATCTCTGCAAACAATTTACTAATGACATCAACAAAAACAAATCTGGAAATGTCTTGTTGCATTCAGTACCATAAGTGACAAAAACTGATTTGTTTTTACCTTCATTTCAATTTACTGTCATCCTGACTAGAAGCAGATTTATCTGTGCTTGTACAGTTTCCAGGCAAAGCTGGTAAAAAGCACAATGAGATTCTGTGATAACTGCTGTTAAGATAATGCAAGATCTCTACAGACAAAAAAGAAGTATGCTAGATTGGTTTTCTTTTTCTGAACTCTGACATTTTTTCTGTCATTTCAATTTCCCAGGGAAACCAAAGAGAATTACGTTTGGCCACTGTAATTGACTTATGCTGTAGCACCCGGGGCAAATTCCAATGTGTAAGAAAGAAAAAAAAATGTGGAAAATTATGTTATTGACGGACTGAGAATGTTCTACAGTAATAAATTGCTAGTCAGTGAAACAGGCAGTCCAAAGCATTTAGAAATGTTTTGCTCTGAATTGTGATGACAATTAAAATCTCCATGCTTTTTTGTGAAAGTAAGTTTAGTTGTTTAGCAGGCATCAAGATAATCTTAAAAATATTGGCCTAGCCAGGAGCAATTTACCACACTCAATGCCAGCTGATGTGATCTAATCTGATGTAACACAATAATTGAATATAATAATAACTAAAAAACTCACATAACTGATCTTGAACTAAATGTTTCAAAAGATTGAAGAGTTTAAGTCAATTATTTAATAGTTATAATATATAATGTTATAATGTATTTGAAATCTGTCCTCTAACATATTCTAATTTTGTTGAAACACACTCAGAGAAGATTGTTCTCTCAAAAATTGTTTGATCAATTCTAAGAAAAATTGTTTAACAAGGAAGTGCATTCAAGTCTTCCTCATACAGCAAGCTATAATCCAGAGACTATCTTCAAGTAGAACAATAAGTATACTTATTATTGTAGCATAATATTTAAATGAGGACCTATACTTTACTGCACATTGACTCTCCACAGCAGATCTGCTGATTTCTCTGAAGATATGATCAATCCACACATGGTAAATTAAGAACATCAGCTCACCTGTACAAAAAACATTCTGGATAACACCATGTCAAACACAAGCCATCAGCTCAGAGCTTGCATCATGTGATGCAAGTTATCTTCCCTTATCATGTTTTGCATTAATGGTTAAAACACAGTTGATAACACAACATTTTGGCTAAGTGCTTGCAAAGTGCCAAGACTGTCTCTCTCTCCTATCCCCATCCCCAACAAGTAAGCTGGAGGTGAGCAAGAGGCTGAGAGGGGACATAGTCAGAACAGGTGTCCTCAGCTGATGGAGGGAGTATTTCTTGCCATAGGACACTGTGCTCAGCAGTAAAAATTTGGGGAGAGGGAAAGGGGGGGGATAATTGCATTTATGGCATTTGTCTTGCCAAGCATCCATGAACTATCATTATATCAATGCATCAGTCTTGCCTTTCTTCTGTTTCTTCCCAGTCCCACAGGGGAGTGGAATGAGCAAGAGGCTGTGTGGGTGTTTGGCTGATGGCCAGGATCAACCAATATTTCATTTCAGCAGCAGCTGTTTCTTGATGTTTCTTGTTGTTAGGGAAAGATGACCCACCAGCTCCCCATCCTCCTGTCTCTCAGGTGCAATTTGGACATCTTATTTTGACTCACTGGTCTGCTGTATCTTTCTATTGAAAAGTTTTCAGAGAGAAGTAGTTTTCAATATTGTTGTTGTTATTGTTATGTCAGTTGATACATTTGAAAAAATGAAGGGCAAGCAAGCTATTATTTTCTAACACAAGGCAACAAATGCAAAACCAGAGCACTCTCACATACCTCTGGGCCTGATGCCCAGAGTCACAGATTGTGGGGTGACAGGAGGAGCCCCTGTGGTCCCACCACGGGTCACCAGGCAGGGTAGCTGCCCTTACCAGCACACAGGGCGTTGAGGGGACAGTGTGGCAGTGCTGCCTGTCCCTCAGAGCTGGGAGGTAGGAAGTCCCAGAGCAGGGTGGGAGGTGTGAGCCTCACACTGAGTGCTGTGATCTAGAGCCTGGTGGCATTCACACTGTTTATGGGCATCACAGAGAGAATTTGGCCTTTGCTCTACCTGAAATCACCAGGCACAGCAAAGAATTCCTGTCACTCAGTAAAGACTTGATCTATTATTGCTGAGGTCCTCTTTGCAAAAAAAACCCTGCCATAATGATTAGGGACAAAATGAAACTTCTATTTAAACACAATTTTCCCATTTGTTTGACAAATCTTAGCAGTTTAAATACTGATAGGAACTTTTTGTCATGCTTTCTGTTAAAAATGAGGCATTAAGAAAGTTCAGTCCTTTTCACGGCAGTGTAACATTCATAGAAAAAGATTATGAGTTGATTCCTCGCTTCAATTTTCTCTCTTCTATATATATATTTTTTTTTTAAGGCTGACAATCATTTTGATGTTAAAAGCAAATTAGGAGGTCTTCTCAGTTATCTTGTGTGAAATAAAGATGAACTGGACAAAAGAGCCCTAAATAGAAATTTCATGCTGTGATAAAAGATGGGAAATTATCACCCATATCTCATGGAATGGATCTTAATCATTGCTAAGTGGAATAACAGAAAAAAGTAAAGTTGACGATATGTCTCCATGGATCTTTCCAGTCACATTAAGATTCACAAAGTCTGGCGTTTAAGTGCAATCAGAAATACTGCTGTCCAATTGATTTCTAATCCTCAGTATGAGCAGGGAAGTTGCAAAGCAGTAGAATACAGCAGAACATTCAGGCCACATGTAGAGTACCAATCTGCCCCATCCCATGCTGCACTCGAGTAGCCAAACCAGTTAGAGAAAATGTGAATGATCTACAGATTAGTGTCCAGACCGGATTCCCTCAGGAAGAGAGGCACAGGAGGAATTTAGGCTCCCAGATCCCATTTGCATTGTTAGATGGATGCTAAAAGCCTGGTCCCTGTGAGATTCAGTGTTTCCATGAGAATTGAAACTTCTGAAATCAAAATTGAATGCCCAAACTGCTGACATCCTTTTGAAGATCTCAGAAGGTCTCTTCACCTACTGCTGTCTGATGCTCTCAAGGACATGGCACAAAGTCATTTGACATTCTCGTAAACATTATTGACTTCTTACATACGCCAAGGCTGACACTTCACCAGTAGATGACAGTTTTTCTCAAAATAATTTAAAATAGGTAAATAGATATGTAGTTAGGAACCATATATGTCCCTCTTTCTCAGAAATCTGGTTTCCTCTGCTTAGAAACCCTAAACCAATAATCTTCAGACTCTCTCTAAATAGTTTTGAAGACTATAAGACTATCCCTTTTCTACAGATGCAACTCTATTCCTGGATTTTGTATGTGCACCTATAATGGGCATAATCTCATATTCCTGTAGCTCAAGGTACTTAGGTTTCCAAATTCCAGCTCAAAGGACACTTGAGGTTTTGCAGTTAAAACTCTGGCCCCACCAGAGCCATCATTTCTATTAAAATGTGGGTTTAGGCATTGTGGGGACTCCCCCTACAAGGGCAACTTTGAGTGTTTCATCATCATTTCTGTTAAACAAGGGCTAAGGAACAGAAGGTAGTTGAAGACAGATTACTTAGAAACAGAAATTATGAGATGGCACACAATCCTGAAGCCTTGAACAGAGTAGGAAAAACACAGCTTCAGGGACAGCTCTCCAGGCCAGGTTATATGTTTTGCATTAAAAAAAAAAAAAAAAAAAAAAAACCCAGGGAGAAATGCAAGCACCAGCTGGGAGTAAGTACAGAACCAGAGCTTCACTTTTGGAGATGAGCACCCCAACCTGCACACACACAGCCTCTCATTGCTGTTATTGTCTAACCTAATTCCATCCTCTTACCTGTTTGGTGGCACAGGTTCAGAAAGAAGAGGACAAAACACCCCTCTCATATCAGCAGTTTTAGGCACTTCCACAGGAAAATGACCCCAGTGGGAAGGGAACTGAGTGCCTCATTTCTCACCAGCTGCAGCAGCTGCAGGTGTCTCCAGCACATTGCACTGCTGCCTTCTGGGCAGCTTCAGCTCCCCACTGGTTACTCAGGTTCCCATCTCTTCTCAGACACTGAGCCTTTTTACCTCCCTGAACATTTACTGTCTCTGGATTTAGTTTTCCATTCCTGCTGTTCAAAGTATTTTTCTGATTAAACACCTCTCAAAACCTGGATGCAGACAAGGCCCTGGCTTTGTGTCACATTTAATTGCATTGGGCACAAGGATGGGTGTAATAATTAGCATAAAACATGGAAATTAAAAATAGGCACTTCTGTTTCCTAAATGTGTCAAGCAAGGAGTTGGCAAGGTCAGGCTTTCATTCTGCTCTGTGATAAGGCAAACTGGAAGCTGTCCCGATGTCAATACCAAGAGTGCATCTCACCCTAAAAAAAGAAATTTCTTTGGTGAATAAAGGCTTGGAAACCATTGCTTTCACTTTACCAACCTAGTAAAACACATAGGAAGATGTCTTTAGATGCAAGTACACCGAAGAATATTTTAAAAAAATACAATTTTAAAAAGATCCCACATTAAATTAAGTTCCTCCTGCACTTAACTGCCAAAATTCATATTCAGGATTTCATTCTTTCTCACTGCAATTTAGAATGTTACTAGCATCTAAAACTGTCAATTTACTTAACACTAAGATATCAGTGGCATAACATTTATTAGAGAAACACAGATATCTGCAGTCAGGACATGGCAGGAAAGTAGAATTCAGTCCTGCTTTAAAATTAAGAATTATGTGCAAGCTCTCTTCTTGAGGAGAGTATTCAAATTCACATGAAAGGAAAAAACCCTCAAATAACTTTAATACTACCACTATGAATTTAGATTTTTTTTAAAATCCTCAAGGATATGGTGAGGGGGTGAAGCATGCAGGGGCCTGGGCTGGCTGACCCTCCTCCCTCTCTGGATTTCCAAAGGCCACATTGAGGAAGGGAAGGGAAGGTAAAGGGCACTGGTGCTCACAAACACAGCACTGTCTCCTTCCACACTCCTCCAAAGCAAAGCTGATGGGATTTCATCCTTTTGGTCCACTGAGGGGAGGGAAGAAATGGACCATAGAAATTAGAACTGGGAGAGACCACTAAGTCATCCAGTCCATTTCCCTGCAAGCATAAGATTGTCCCCAAGTGCTCTTTCCAGTCTAGATTTAAATTAATCAATTAACAATGGGGCTTTCAACAGTACCTTGGGAGACCATTCTAGCCTAATGGATCTCATTGTTAATAATTTTCACCAGTTATTCAGCCTGACTTTTATTTTCTTTGATGTCATCTCAGGACCTCAGTTCTGCTGCTCTAAATTTAGTGCCCTCTTCTCTCCTTGGGGTTTGTACCTTTCAGATACTCAGAAACATGCACACCATGTTCTTAGTTTGATATTCAATTTTTGTACTCTCTCTTGCTGGGTCACTCTTCTCTGCAGCCCCCAGCAGCCTTGCCTTTGTTTTCTGATTCCCATCCACTTGGGCAACCTGTGGATCATCATTCTTTCCACACTGGAAATCCACCTTTTGAATGAGGATTGATGGAAAGACCTGCACAAAACTATCTTGTAAAATGGATTAACACAAGAATCCTTTCTCAGGCATCCCATGATGTGATCAAACAGTACAAAATGGGCTTGTGTCAGAAAGGGATTTTTGTTTCAGAGGAACTGAATTTGGAACTTATTTACAAGTGCCCTCCCCACCCCCGTGGGTTTGGGAAAAATTTACTGTGAAAGGAGAGCCATGGCCACTGTCAGACAATACCCTGGCTCTTGCTTCCAGCACAGAGGGGTCAGAGATCAGGGTAGAGAGGACTGTGACTCTGTCCCTGCTCCTTCACTGATGAAGATGAAGAGCTCTGCAAAGAATAGCTATCCCTAGGCAGCACAGTCAGAGGGAGGATTACTCAACACACTAATAAGGGAAGAAAATATAAGGCTCACAGAGACCCACTCTGGACCCTCTCTTTCCACAAAAATATCATATACTCAGTTACACATAACCCACATTTTGATGTAAGGAAAGGAAATCCCTGTGCAACTCCAGTGTTTCAAAGACTATTCCATTTATACCCCTAAATATCTGTAACCTCACTGCTAGCCACTTCTTTGTTTCTATTATTTGCTAGCTGTCTATCTGCCTTTTGTTCAGACTTCTGCTATTCTGTTTCCTAAGCCCTCAACATGCTTCTTTCTTCCCATATTTTAGTCAGCTACTTCACATCAGCTGCTCCCATCCACCTCAGGGGTGTTCTTTGGAACATCCAGTGTGAGCTAGGGGTTACAGCCAGAGTGCTCACTGAAGTCACAGGTTCCTGTTTGTCATGAAATTACCACAATCACTAACACAGGTACGATATAAAATGGAGAGGAAAAAAATGAGCTGCAGCAGTCTTTATGGCTGGCAGATAAATGCATACTGTGGATTGATATATGCATACTATTAATCATCCCTGCTGTACACAGTTCTTCTCTTATGGGTACACAATATTTTTATTTTTGTTTAGTCATGAGTGTGGTTTTGTTCCCCATGCAGAGCTGGGGACAGCAGAGCTCTCTGTGTCAGGAGTGCATATTCTACATCAAAACTGAAGAGCAAGGTACACCATGCCACGCACCAGCCCCTTAATCCTCAGCTCCCTCCTTGCACATACACCTTGATTTCACTCCTCTTGAAGCCTCAGAATAGAGGGAGTTGTAGATGCATCACCAAGTTGTGGGGAAAATGGACTGATGGACCTGGGTAAACACATCCCTCACTTCTAACCATAGACCTACCCCTCGTGTAAGCATAACATACAGGGGCAATGGTTTCAATTTTCAGAGAAATATGTCCTTTTCCTGGTGTTTTTTTGAGGGAGAAGATGGGGAGAAGAGCTCTTTGCCTCTTTGGCTGTATTTTCTGAAGTGGCAGGCAGCAGCCTGGCAGCTCAGTGCCCACAGGGCTCTGCACAGGTTCAAGGATCTGCCTTGGGACAGTGGGGTGCAGGACTGTGCCCACAGCACATCCCTGCAGACAGCTTTTCCAGCATCACTGCCCTTTCATGTCTTGACTATCTCTTATTACAAAATTAAAGCCATTCTAAGAATGTGATAGGGCTGCCAGGGAAGAAGATAAGAGAAAATAATGCAGGACTTGTCAGTGCTATGTAATATCAAGAAATTTTCCTTCCCTAAACAAACCTGAAATGGAAACCTGAACTTATTCAGTGTGAGTAGAGGGTATTAAAAAAAAACAAACAACCCTCCTCTGTGATCAGAGCTCAATTAAGCTGCCTTGAAAATTATTCCAAATACACTTTTTTCAGATGACAATAGACAATCCTTTTGACTGATTTGTTAAAAAAGGTAAAGAAAGAGCATAAAATTATTGCTTATCAGAGAGAGAAGCAGCACCATTTAAAATAACATGAAATTGTATCCCATGAATTATTCAGGAGGCCTGATGTTACACTATCATTATTTCTGGCTTTCCTTTTTACTGCGTCGCATTTTGTGTAAGTTGTCTCCCACCCAATAAAAGAGGTGTGGATTTTCTTAATTAATCAAACCTGATTTTTCTGATTTTTTTTTTCTAATTTAAAATTAATATATTTCAAGCAGTGAGCTGTCTTCACAGTGTCATGCTGAAAAAGAAGATGGATTTCACTACCACTAGCAGGGTCTAAAACATGCAGTGCAATAGTCACTTGCATACTGACTGGTGCTTGCAGTGTCATGCCAGCTGCTGGGAAACCAAAGTGTGATCCCAGTTGTATTCTGGCATTAGCAGTTGTAAACTCCATCCTGTTCTGTGTGAATTAGGCTCTCTGAATTTCTCAGCTCTCTGATGCACAGCCTGTGTGATTCAGTTTGCTGAGTGCAGGTACCAGTCTACACCTCCTGCAATTTCCTCATGATTTTGATTTTCCTTTTCCAACACAAAAATATGCAAGGCTACAAACTCATTCTTATGGAAGGTCCTAATGATCATAGCCCACTGCAAGAATAACTCTTTTAAAATCAGTGGAAGCATTGACTAGACTAGGCAAAACTCACTTGTTTTATTGGTAGAGCTGTGTCTCCAAGCAGACGAGTGTAGGCATTTTGTGTTTATGGCCACGACTGACTTAAAAGCCCAGCTCACAACCATAGTCCATAAGATGTCAGCCAGTTCTCCACATCCAGCTTATCTGCTGAGCAAACCTTCATATTTTTGCTTGCTTACTCTCTCTTTTGTCAACATCTTTCTCAACCATTTCTGTTACAAGCTCTGTGGCTGCAAGCCTGGTGTTTTGGGAGGTCACATAGCCCTGTTTGCTTTCTGTGTGTAATAGTTCAGCTCAAGGCAAAATGAGCATCCTTGAAAACAGTAACATTGATACAATTATCCTTAATTGTTGTGGGGGAAAAAAGCTGAAAAAAAAATCTCACAAAGTTTAAACATAAGGGAAAAAAAGTGTAAAGGCTCTAGATTTGTTCTGCTTGCCCTCTTATGATTTGGGGAGTTTTGATCAGTATTTTGCTGCTTGGAAGAGAAATCTTACTAAGAACATATCTCCACAATGTAGAAAGGTTTATTCTTCTGGCTGTCTATAGGTCTTCAGAGTTCATGAAGAGAAGCTGGCAATACTGAGATGTAATGTAGACTATCAAAAAGCAAATATCTAAACTAGGCCAGATGAATCACCTCCTAGGAAAATCCCACTCCTTTGACTATAAAGAGAGTCTACAACAATTAGCTCAGCCACGGACATCTAAACTCTAGTTATCCAGAACAGCTGAAATGAATCTCCCTGCTGGTGTCAGCAAACTGGAAATGGCTTATCATAAAAGCCAATTTCTTTTCAACAGCTCAGCTATGACGTGAAAGTCTGCACAATCACTGACAGACAAAAAATGAACACTGGGGGTTCGAGGTTCCCCCTGCCTGGCTGTGAGAGGATTTCCTGCCTCTAGACCCAGGGTGGGCTCAGGCTTCCAGCAGAGCATCAGAAAGGATTGTTACCTCACTGGGTCATTAGACTGGATATGTGGTCAAAGGCAATGTGCCATTTATGTGTACATTCTTGTTTTATAATGCAACTAATTAATTGACAGAATTTGTCAAGATAAAATGTAGTGAATTCCCTCCCTGCTCTCTCAGCTGTCCTCAACAACAGGGTGTTAGCCAGGACCCAGCCACTATGCTGACACAGCTTCCCAATTTCCTTTCCCCTGCTCCATTTCCTTTCCAAATTGAAAACTATTAGAAGTCTTTAGGCAAATAATAGAAACATAATGCAGGTGCCTGTTATAAATTGTTCACTAGTTGCTTTTAACCTAATGTCTCTTCAAACATTACATTGCAGAAGGCAGCGAGGGTAGGAAATGCCTCATGAACTCTGACAATCAGTGGGTCAGGAGTTAAGGTCATAATAATGTAGCCCATTTCTCCTTGTTTGTCAAATAACCTGGATGCAGTTACATCCCTGGATCTTTCACCTGAGATTGACTCCCCTCAGCAAGAGCATGAGCCTTGTGGGGAGCAATCTTTGTCCTGGGTCAAACCCTCTGTACAACCCTAAGCGGGGTAGGTGCCATAAGGCTGGTGGTGCCAGTTACTGTTCATGCTCTGCCACTCACAAAGCCACAGCTTTCCTAGGCATGGCTTGAGGATGTGCACAGTCTGGATCTGCTACATGTCTGAGGTTAAATTAATCAATGTTTGTGAGGGAGCTCGACTTTCATAAATAGAAATTGCTTGAGAAATTTGAAGTATTCTGCAAGCAAAATAAAATAGGAAGTAAACATTAATAACAAGAGTTAGTAATTACTGGTTTAATGCAAAATAGACAAATGTACAGAAGTGCCTATTAATTCTGAATCACTGAAGCAAATATCTAGGCTCCAGAGCTGGAAATGTTGCCTAAAATGCCAGTGTGATTAGTCAATGCTAAAATCTGCCTTCATCAGCTAAGCATCACGTCTTGTTCTCAGAGAAAAATTCCTCCCATGTTCACTGGCAATAATATCAAACATTACACAGGGGATAAACCTCCAGCTCTGTGTGTGTACCAAACAAGGCATGCAAGAGGACAATCTGTTAGCATGTATGCTCCTGAACACAGCAGACATGTCAGGTTGTTGGAAGTATTTCTCATCATGCTGGGTGCCCTCACAGGCAGCATTGAACAGTGCTACGTTGGTCACAGATCACTTTCTCCATTTGGCTCCCCAGTGAGGTGTAAATATTTCAGAGCTAATGCATAAGTCATGTACACCTGGGTTTCCAAGTGCCACAGCAGCGAGACATAACTCTTGGGTATTTCTGAGCATAGAGGAGCATGGATTATTTTCTGACACTGCAAATGGAAAATACATGGAGATCTTTAATGTTTAAAACTCAGACTGGTTCTGCAAATTCTTGGAAGCCATTGCCTCCCAGCCCCAGGCAACATCTAAGTGCTGTTCTGCAAACACATGCACCTTGCCAGGACTGGCAAACACCCCAGGCTGTGTCCACACATGGTACCCACTGGGGCCCCATGTCACTGGAAGCCAACATATGGAGTTAATTCACCCGAACATGAACACCCCCAGCACACTGGGTATTGCTGTGCAGGTGGACATTGTGATAGCAAACAACATCAGAGGGATTCATATTATTGCTGCACCTGATAGGTGTTGGGTGCCTTTCTGTTTCATTTGTGGATAAATCCAGACCTTACAGAAAAACCTGAGTGCATTCATCAGCTTACCCTCATCTGAGAGGAGAAAAAGAGTTAAGTTTATTTGTGGATAAAATGATTGAAAAAATAAAAGACATCACCCTGTGTACTGGCCTGATTGGAGGGGTGAGGAAGGTGTAGATCCCGGAGAGCAGGAGGGCTTACCCAGGTGGTTTGCTCCATATTTTCAGAGCCTGCTGCTTTGGCTATGAGATGAAGGGGGAGAGGAGGAGGCACACCAGGGGCTTGCTAATGTTAGGAGAAGGAAGCAGTTGGTCTCTCTGCCTTGAGAAGGAGTATTGACAGAGGTCCTCAGGGGCAGACAGAGAAGCTCACAGGTTTCTGTAGGAGGGAATTGCCTCCTGGTGTACTCCTGCTGTGCTGAGGTAAATAAGGCTCTACCTGTAGTGGTAAATAAATAAAATAGAACAAAAAAAATAGCTGATTCTTTTCATGGACCTTCCAACCAAGGAAAATATTACATACTGTTGAGGAAAATATACATTGCTTTTTGAGATGCTGAGTGGGACTCAAACACCTCAGTGGCAGGCAGTGGCCCATGAAATGTTTGATGTTAGTCCATGTGAAAGACACTGTTAACTAGATGGACATGTCACAATCTAAGATACCTATTATTTTTCTCATGAAAGCAGTGACCCTAAAGTAAAGCAATTTCAATGTACAGACTATAAGCACATTTCTTTGTAGGGAACGAGTAATTTTTCCACCTCAACTTTTTGCCTAGTAATAAAACTGGAATAAACACAAAGGATTTTTCTCCTCTCCATTTCTCCCATGTGTTCCCATCTTCACTTCTTGGGTTTTCAAAATTTCCAACTCTTTTTTTTTCCTCCCCAATAAATACTCCAAAACACTTTTTTAGGGCCACATCTATAGTAACAAATAGAGATTAAGCTCTCAGCACAGGCATACAGTGATGTGTACTTTGTCACTAGTACCTGTAACAACTTCTGTATGAAATTCTCATAACCAGGGGCTCAGATGGGATCAACTGAATTTTTCACAATACCTACCCCTCTTCTACAAATGCCACAATGCTGCGATGCCACATTACTTCTAAACCTTTTGGATTACTGGTGTAGCTTTTGTATTGATATAGGCATGAAATAATTTTGATATCATTTGCAATTATATTCATTAAGCATGGCTACAGCATGTCATCCACCACTAGTCTCAGTGCTCTGTGGAGATTATGAAGGGCTGTTGATTATTTAATAAATATAAGCTAATAATATTAATAATATTAATAAATAATATTAATAATATTAAAAAATAATAATAAACCTGGTATTTACTAACTGGGAAATCATTGGCAGCACCAATCCTTCTGTTTAAAATATTATTTTCTTCTCCATTCAACTCTTTTGTCATTTAACACCAATAGATTTTATAAGGGAACATGGCCCCAAACATGCTAAGCCAAAAAAATCTCTGCAGTTTTTCAGTTTTTCTGCTATTCAATAGACCTCATAAGAGGAAAAAATATTTTTGCTGACTCTATGAAACTATTCCTAAAGATTTTCTAAAGCTAAAGTAATACCATAGAAACAGCATCACCACGGCCCACAGGAAGATTGTTTCCATTCCTCCTGTGGGTATTTGCAGTCTCAGACCTGTCTTCATTTGACTTGTCACACTTTGAGGTCTTGATTCAGTTACCTAAACATGGGTGTGTGTTTTCACTGAGTCTCTCTATGGATTTCCATGTGAAATGCATGGGGAGTGTACAGAACCTCCTGGGCTTCCCAGACTGCAGCCAGATATTAGGCAGGACATCAAGGGCATCTCAGGTGACACTACCTGGGCAGAGCCACACCAACAGCAGCAGTGTGAGCCACTGTGCTGCACTGTGCAGGTGTTTGCTCACACACAGCCATTGTGTCAAACACAGCCCTACACCCAGAAGCTACTTTGTCACTTCTAGAGGAAGCACCTATAAGGCAAAAAAGTTCTTTTTCCCAAGAGCTGCTCCCTTGCTCTTTGGTATTCAGAGAGATGAGTCCACAGATGTGTTTCTCAAGAGATCATTTCATTTTGGGCTCAGTTCATTCTAAATTCTACTTTGAAATTGTCCACAGGGCTGAATGAGCTATGTTTCAGAGTGAAACCCAGGTCCTCTTGAAATCTCTAAGCATTTTGCAACCGTCTCCAAATAAATTAGGATTTATTCCTAGAAAGTGTCTATCTGGACCAAGTAAGGGACATCTTTCAATTGCTATCAACATTATGTAGATAGGCAACAGGTGAACAAAGCTGGTCTCAGTGATAAATGCTCCATCCCAGAGACCACTCTGAAAAGAGCACTGATGTAGCTGCTCTTGGAGAAACTAAAAGGAAACTGGACTGAAAGTCAAATCTGTTAGGGTATTTTCTTCATGATTTTTAAAGAACAGCCCCAGAAGCATTTCTTCCATTTTTTTAGTACTTAGAATGCAACTGCAATGAAACCTAACATTACAGGGAGTATGTGCTCCCACCAGAAAATGTCTTCAACAACTCATAAAAACCTGGCCATTTATCAGCACTGCAGGAGATCTTTATTACCTCCCTACAGCATATGCTCTGCTATGATGTAGTTATTGATTTAACAAGTAAACTTCATGGCGAGCTTTTATCCTGGAATTAGCAGCAAGACTGAAATACAGAGCTTATTATTCTAATAACACAGAGATGTGAGATTCCTGCATATTCCAAAGGCCATATCATCACCTTAACAAGCATCCTATTAGGGCTATCTGGCTGCCACATCAAAGCGTGTGCTGTGAGGACTTTAACAATCATGATATCATACTCACCCCCAGCAATTTCACAGCACTTTTGTTTTTCTTCCTACAGGTTTGGACATCAGGCAAGCTCAGGTTATTGTGCTGTCATCGGGTACCAAATGTATAAATGGGGAATACATAAATGACCAAGGGCTTGTGGTCAACGACTGCCATGCAGAAATTGTGGCAAGAAGGGCATTTGTTCACTTCCTCTACTCACAGCTGGAGCTACACTTAAGGTAACTGAATTCTGTTGATTTTTGGGGGCTGTTAGATGGCCTTCAGTGGAACAGATCCATCCTCCAGACAACTGAACTATTTGTTTCTTTATGTCTTTTCTGAGTGTCTAGGTGATGAAGGAAAAATACACTGCACAAAAAAATTTTGAGAGTTAGGTAGTCTAAAGTGTTGGGTCATGAGCTGCTTTACTTCAGCTGATTCTCTTTCAGTAGTGATTAGATATGACTCATAAAGCTGGGCTTTATGAAGCCTGATGATTTTGTACAAATCTTTACGTGCAGGCTTATTAGCATCATTCACTGACCAGAGACTTGAAGGGAGTCATTTTGCTTAATGCAGCCATTTTCCTGTCTTCCTTGCTGCTGCTGAAAGATCTCAAAGAAGTGATTTATTGATCATTAATGTCTTCATTGACTCACTACAGAACCAATGAGTGTTAACAGCACAGCAAACTTTGTGCCAAAGTGTAAGATGCTATCACTTACTCCTTCTTTATGATGTTTTAAAATGTTATAGCATGTAGAATCATCACAGTGGAATTATTGTTCTTGTCTTCAGCCAAATCCACCTTGTTACCATTTAAATGGCTAATGGGTCATACACTGCCTGGAAGATGGTAGTAAGTGGGATACCTCACCTCAGAATGCTGTCTTTTCTCTGATCATGTCTATCAATAATCTGGAAGAGGTTACGTAGTGCTTGGTTATAAGCTTTGCAGAGGACACCAAAATGTGGGAAGGACCAGTCACTGTGCTTGAGGGCTGGTCTGTCATCCCAGCAGGCTGGAGGGCTGGACCAGCAGGAGCTTTGACAGAAAACTTAGCAAGGACAAATGCAAAGTCCCACACCAAGGAAGAAAGAATGATCTTCCTCCTTGCCACCTACAAGGAAAGAAATACAGGCTGGGGAGCAGCTCTGCTGCAAAGGGACAGGGCTTGTAGGCAGACAGGAGCCAGGACATTAGCTAGTGGTGTGCCTAACAGCAGGGAGGGTCAGCAGGATCCTGGGAAGTATGAAGAGTCTGTCAAGGGATGTGTGCATCCACCACTAACCAGCACCCATTAGAGCCCATGTACAATGCTGTGTGCAGTTTTGTGGAAGGATAGATATCAATCGTCTGGCACAGATCCAGCAGAGGCTGCCCAGAGTCTCAGGGGCCAGAGCACCTGGGCTGTGTGGAAGTGCTGACAGCTCTGGACCTGGTCAGCCTGCAGGTGGGATGGCAGAGCCAGCAAAGCATGTCAACAGCACAGTGGAGCTTACATCTTTACCAAGGTGTGCATGGGAAGGTGACAGACAAGAGGCACATGCTGAAACAAGAGAAGCTCAGTCTCAGTGAGTATGAGGACTGATTTTCTCCATGGGGATAGGCTAGCAGTGGGACAGATCACTCAGAAGGGTTGTACAGCCTCCCTCCTGCCCTGCACATTTTCAAAATCTGAGTGCATAGAATCTTGAGCAGTCTGTCAAACTGCTTTGAGAAGGAGGTTGGGATAGAGAGTTAAGGACTTTACCAGCCTGAATTATCCTATGATGTGAAAACTAAGCAGAAGTGAAGCTGAGGTGGCATTTATTATATAGAAGGAACCAAGAAATGAAGGAAAACAAACAAAAAACCTCTTTCTCTATAGGTCATTCTTCTGCCCTCCATTCTTGAGTGCATATTCATGTGACTTTTTCTGAAGGCCATTAAAGTCAGTGCAAAAACTTCCTTTGACTTCAGAAGGTTTTGCATCAGGTCACAGACACAAGGGGTAACTAAGCAGGATTGTGTGTTCTTGTGAGCACCTGTGATACTGTTGCACCTAAGGAACAATAACAGGAATAATGGTTATTTTAACTTCAGGCTGAAGTTGAAGACAAGAGAGTATATTGAGTACATGGGTTTGGCTAACAAAGGGGGACAAGAGCATTGAAGGGTTTAATCAAAAACAATATTCTCTCTATTTCATTCTGAATTGCTTTCAAGTTTACATTAAATTATTATGTTTTCAGCAGTGTAGCAGCCCTAGTACTTGCTTTGTGCTATGGTCTCTTGGGAAACAAGTGCTAACACTGTATCTTAAACTATTGTATTGATCCGCCTCCCTAACATGTTCAGTCATATTATTACTTTATTTGGATCAATGTTAACAGCCTTTTGTTAAGAGAATCCTCAGTACAGCATGAGCTCTGTTCACAGTAACTCCAAATCATTCTCTGTTCAGCCAGGACCAGGCACCACCGCTTGCCTGACCAGCACACACCATAAAAATCTCAACCAAAATTGTCAAGGCTAAGCACCTTTGAATGGCAGAGCTGAAGTTACTGTCAAATCACATTCTGCTTCCTTAAAGTCCATGGAGAAGCAAAACTGTGTGTTGTGATATATTCTTCAATTTTAATATTTATTGCTACACACAGTTTTCTGCCATCATCAGGAGCTTTGTCCTGTGGTGACAAAATGAGGGGGTTCAAAATGAAATAAAAAATGCATTTTCTGCACATTAAAATCATATTTACTCCTTTTTCTCTGGAAAAAGAAAGATCTTTTTCATAGAGAAAGCACAGGATGCTGCCACATAGCTACAAGGACAGAGTTTTTAGGACTGATATGGTAGCTCAGCTTCACCGTGACTATATGTACACCATCTCCTCAGGCTTGGGGGAAACACAAAGCTATTGTAATGCATTTGCATTAACCTAGCCCAAATTAAACTCCTCTCCTAGGTCAGGAAATTGTTGTACAAAGTAATAAATGAACTGAAACCAAAAGGATGGTTTTCTTTTGAGAGCATCATTCTTGACTCAAAGAACTTAAATTTTCCATCATTCACTATGGAACAGGCAAGTTTGTCCTGTGGAGAGTATTTCCTATTTTCCACATACCTTCCTCCCACCAAGCCTACCTGCTGAGAGTGGTCTCTGCAGCTGGATTTCAAACTTCAGGACCTTCCAGTGCAAGAAATATTTTTCTGTGTGATGCTGTCTTTGAAAAGGAACCTCTTTTCCACAATTTACAAATACTACCATTGATCTCAGTGAACGCAAAACACATATTTGACTCAGTGTAGCATGAAGGCTTCTAAGAGCAAGGGCAAGCAGGTTGGAGAAAGCAAGGGCCAGGATATAAAATTAATGGCCAGGAGACAGGGATTCACTGAATTGAATTTACTTTTTGTCAGTCAAGTGTCCCCCAGATCCCCAAGGCTCCTTTGATCACCAGTGGAGGGAGATGGGCATCTCTGATGTGGAGCTCAGCAGACCTGTTCAGGTATCTGTTGGGGGTGTAATGAACTGCCATGTGCTGGGGCAATTTTTTTTCCATTTCTCTAAAAAGAGAATACAGCAACTTTTTCACATATTTAAGCTGCAGGACAATTCCATCCACAAGCCAATGTTGCAGCAATATGCAAATTACTTTTTTTTCCCCTTCTCTTCTTATTGCTAAATGTTAGAGGTGTGATTTCCCTGACTTTTCTTGGAAAAGAGTTCCAGAAATGGAACTTTATCCTCTTAAGAAGCAAGAGTGACAAATACTTCAAAAGGAAACTTCTTTCAACAATTCATTGTCTATAGCTTAAGTTAAATAAAAGCTAAAAGCACAACTAAAACCTGTCAGCTTTTAACCAGTGTGATTAAAACTCTTAGCCCTCCCAGATTTCATTTTTATGACAACCATAATCCTCCAGTTCTCCAGACTTTCACAAAAAAGATGAGAAGATGAAAATTTTCTGATGTACAAAAGAAGGACAAGAAAGACCTTTTGAGAAGCTTTTTCTAAGAATCACCATCAAAAAGCACACAAATTCGATAGTCTGATTCTCTTGCAATGGTGATAGGAAAATTGACATCATTTTCAGTGGTAGTATTTATATCAACTGACCAATAGGGAAGAAAAGAAAATACAACTCCTCTTTTTTAAAGAAAAACAAAATTATTAGAGTATCCTTAAAATAAATCACCACCATAGTAGGCTTGCTGCTGTAGTGCACCCTTCAGGTGCCAGGGAGATGATTTTACCAGAAGGTAAGCTCTTTCAGCAGGTCAGATGCAAACCTCTGTTTATTTTATACATAAAAAGCAAGGAATAGTCTTAATCCAGTCAAGTTACATTGTCCAGGAAAATCAGCTACCTGTTACACAGCTACTAAGCCTGCTGTTAGTTTCTCTGGGATGCTCTCTTGCAGTATGTAGTACTAGAAACTTCCTGTTTAGCATTTACATGCTAAGAAACTGCTCCTCTGCTTGTCAGACTTTGTTTCACCAAAATGCTTCATATATATTAAACCATAACCATGTGCTAAAGTGTCTTCTTCGAGTCAGCTCAAAACATGGGCATGTGTTATGCTGAATAGTGAAATTAAGGAAAAGATTAGAATTTAGCACGTTCTTAAATGTTCCACTTGAATGAGCCTCAAATCCTAACTCCCACAGAAATTCATAACAGGCAAAGGTTTAGGGATGAATTCTGCCCTTTTAGCCACTGCTAGTATGCAGAAATGACACTTTAATGCCACCCCCAGAGAGAATGGGATCTGTAGGCTCACTGTGGGTTCCTCTCTCCATTGCTTTGTGCAGGTTGTGTATGGCTGTGCAAAGGACATTGTAAAGAACAGCTGCAAAGTCATCTTCCCTCTCACGGTTCAAAATGCCTGTCCCAGAGGCAAGGCACGAGGTACTGGTGCTGGAGTAGAGGTGACTTTGCAGAAGTACATCTCATGCTCTACCTGGACCATTTTTCAACCCCCTGGGTTTTGAAATACACCAAACATCCCATGCACAATAATCTTTACTTAGCCATGGCAGATGATGTTGTAACCCAAGCTCTTTTCCAACAATACTCACTGAGTTTTGTAATGAATCCTATTCAGCAACAATGCAAGAATGAACCTCATGTCTGAGTTCAGCTCCTAAAAAACCATCCCAAAGGCAGGTCAGGACCCTATGTGATATGAAGAACCTCAGCCTGCTGGAGGAGAGAGTCAAGCTGCCTTGCCCTCCAGCCCTGCCAACTATTTTTAGAGCAGCTGTCTATCATCCAACCTGGCAGCCACACTGGCCACAAGATCCTTGTTTTGTGCTCATGAAGAGGTAAGAGAGCAAGGTTAATCAGTGAAAAACAATGACCAGTGGAAACAGGACGAAAGCTGAACTCCTGAAATCCAGCCCAAAGCATGACTCCAACCCTACATAGCAACTGTCTCCAAGTACTGTAAGCTGCCTCCCCCCACACTCTGGTGAGATTTAATGTAATAATAGCAGGCATTTGGACTGCACAGCTTTGTATTCTCCCAGCTGATTTTGCAGTGAATTATTTAAAACTACCTGCAATTGCTCTAAGGTCCAAGCAGCAGGACTTACAGAGATTTTATTATTTCAGAGGCTTGTATCAGGGCGATAATATAATTAGTGCAGTTGGGAAGTTCCACCACAGCCAGCAGAAAATGAAGGAGCAGCATGTGGCAGCCCCAGCTCGGCAGCCAGTGTGACTCCCTGTCCCTGACAGGCGAGCTAATGTGCCTGTAAATTCCTCCTGACAGCAAACGCATCCTGGCATCAAGAAATGACAAAACACCCAAACCATGGAAGAGTGACAGCCAAACAGCTTCAATAGCACAGAGGCTGCACTGGGAGAAAACAGGCAGAGGCAGCTTGGATGAAAGCCAAGGACTCGCTCAAAGGCTGAGTAAAAAGCACCCCTGTTTGCACTATCAGGAGGCAGAGAGACAGGCAGAAATCGCCTTGGTTAATGAGCTGTCCTGTAGTGAATTAAACGGGTGGGATTCTGCCTTATTAACAGCATCCTAGGAAAATCATTACCTGCAGGTGCTGTTCTGTTCAGAGATATTCCTCCAAAAAGACCCTTGAGTTTTTGAGGGAAGGACCAGGCCACCAGAGGGAAAGGAGTCTCATCATAATTTCACCAATCACATTTTCACCTTCAAAATTATAATCGTGACCATCACCCAGGCACACATATTAGAGGCAGCTGTCTGTCAGAGAAATCACCCATATCTTCCCAAATGTAACTCATTGGAGGAGCTGCACAGCAGCAGAGCCTTAATGCTGTGCTGCTGCTGCAAACGGCAGCACTGGGAGGGTTTGGCCTCCCGGGCAGCTGTTGCTAATGGAATATGTGCACTGCATCCCCATCTAGCTGCTGAACCACTGCAAAGATAAAAGCTTCATCTCAATAAGTATCTTTTTCAACTCGGCTGAGAAAATCCCACACAACTTTTGTCCACCCTTCTTAAGATTTCTTCTGATTTCCAAAAATGCCAAGTGACCAAGAGGACCCTGCTGGCCTAGGTGGAGCATCTTGTAGGTGGCTCTGGTTGAATGGGGGAAAAGAGCAACACCTGGGGAGCAGGAAGGGCTGGCAGTGGTCATAAAATTTGGGCGCTTCGTTAGAGGCTGTTTTCAGTGGGGCATATGAACACACATCTCAGCTGTGGTGATTGATGTTAATGGGATTCAAACATGTGCCTAGGCATTGTGATCAGCAGAACTGATGTGTTCACATGAGAGCCCAAGAGAACTCATTTTTTCATGCACCAAACCACTTTAAAATCAGTGTGTTTATGCATCCATGCATGTGAGGAAGGAGAGTTACCCTTCAAAAATCCACATTTTATCATTAGAACATATCTTAGGTAAGCAAGCCAAAAGCCCTTTGGCAGTTTTGACCTCCTTCACACATTTCTTCACCTGGAGAAGCTTATTGTTTTTCTTTTGCTGTCACTAGGCAAAATATATGATGCCGGGTGCTAATAAAAACAAACAAACAAGCAGAGGGAGAAAAGGAGAGAGAGAGAGCACAGAAATGTTTCTGATTTGGCATGTAACAAATGACCTGGAACCTCTTTTGTGATCATAGCAAACGGCGAGAAGACTGGGAGCGATCAATCTTCGTGCGATTAAAAGAAGGAGGCTACAGGCTGCGGGAGAACATCCTGTTCCATCTGTACGTGAGCACTTCACCCTGCGGAGACGCGCGCCTTAACTCCCCCTACGAAATCACAACCGACTGTAAGAGAAAAATCTTCCCTCTCCTTTTCCTCCTTTGTGTGCCTGTTGTCTTTTTTTTTGTTGGTGTTTTTTTTTTTTAAGNAAAAATCTTCCCTCTCCTTTTCCTCCTTTGTGTGCCTGTTGTCTTTTTTTTTGCTGGTGGTTTTTTTTTTTAAGATCCTTCTTGCTCTCTTTCTTTGCTGGCAGAAAGTGTTTCACTGGAGAGCAAAAACACTACAGGCTTTAGAGAGTGTGTGTCTGTCTGTGCAACTGGTGCTCAGTCCTGTGTGCAGGGAAAATCAGAGCTGGGCAAGGCAGCTCCGCACACCTGGGGCTCTGTGCTCCACTGGGGAATACATCCCTGCATTTCCTGCTCGATACATACAACCCTAAAAGTGAACAAGTGTTTTGGAAAGCATCCCCATGATCAAAAATATACTTGAAGCCACAGCCAGAGGCTGGACCAGAGGATCAGGGCTCTAACTGGAGATGCATAGACTCTTCTCAGGGCTCACGGAGTATGTATGGGTTGAAGGGTTGCATTTTCACAGGCTGCAGCAGTTGGAGTCTGAAGTAGAGCACTGATATGATACAATATATGATACAGCACATCTGTAGTGTTGATTGTTCATCAGACTCTCTCCAAATATCACCTGCACTTGCAGCAAATAGTGGCAAGACCCTTATGGAAGAGATCCTTCCGAAGCCGTCCTGCCCATGTCAAATATACTGCATGGTCACTGCATGGCAGGTGGGTTTGTTGGAGTCCACCAGGTCAGCTTTAGAGGCCCTGGAACCATACCTATGGCATTCAAGCAAACACGTGATTTCCAGGGATTTCTTCTCTCTCTAGAGGTGATCCTGCAAACGAGATGAACAAGTCAGGTCTTGAGCCAGTGTGTGCCACCAACAGACCTGCAGAGCTTGTTGTCCATGATGACAAATCCCACCTCCACCATGACCCAGCACTCTCACCTCATCACTCCCCAGACACGCCTGTCCCTGTCCTTGCCCTGCCGTGGCAGAGGCACGTCCTTGTTGCTTTCCCACTGCACCAGCTTTGTCCCTGCTTAGCCACATGGAATGCCCCCAGCAAGGGGCAGGGGACCCCAGAGATCTGTGGCTTGTTACCACATGCCTGTCACCCCATGATCCAATGCACAAGGCACTCTCTTATCTCTGCCCCAGCTACGGCTCCTCATACGTGCATTTTACACTGCTGCAAAGCCCAGAGTGCTGGCTGCCAAATGTACACATAATGAGAAATGGTCCTTGCCTTGACTACCTTGAATGTGAGGCAAGCAAGACAAAAGAATGGATGGAGGAGGAACATAGACATGGGAATGTAAAATTAATCACCCAAGGTCACACAACAACCTCACTTCCTCACAGGCAGATCCATCAGATGGTAGTTTCACTCCTTTGTGATTTCTTATTTGGATAAGTTATTTATTAAAGATTAGGTATTATTCTGTCCAGACTAGAATTTTTTTTTCACATGTGAAACAGCAGCTTGCTGGGGCAAGAAGGCAGAGTACACCTATTCAGGAAGGAAATGTGGTCCTTGCCTGACATGATTTCTGCGTTGTGTCTGCAGGGTTTATAAAATGAACAAAATGAAGTAAATGCTTAAAACTCAAAATCAAATCAACAAATTTGTGATGAGTTAACAAAATGGAAAGACATAGCATCATCTTAAAATTGAAAATAAAAAAGGGAGTGCTTATGAATATCAAAAAACAATAGTGATCTTTGGCCTCCCACTGTATAGTTGTGTCAAGAGATATCTAAAAAGGCTTTATGTTTGGTTAAAGGCACTCATGTTTTCCAGAAGGCAGGTTTCCTGGGGCACCCCTTAGCTGACATCACAATTGAAAGCACCAAAATCTGTAATTATTTTTAAAATGTGGTCCACTCTCAAGAGCAACCAGAGGCTGTCCAGGCTGGATTCTGCTCCTCTTGGCATGAGGAAGTCGGTGCTTTGGGCAGCTGACAGCCTGTGCTGCCTGATTACAGGCAGCTGAACCCAGCCCTGGAGGTGAACCCTGCTTGGCTCATGCATTTCTTCACAGACCAGATAAATCTCCCAGCTAATGAGGGAACGCTTCTGTAGGTAACAAGATATACAAGGAGCTGTGTTTAAAAATATATAATCATGCAGTACATGACACAGACAGTAAACTTGTAGATAATCATGAAAATAACTTTCCTGATGGCTATTACACCAATTATTTTCCCAAGCAGAAGCTGAGGCAGAAAGGTCTGTGTGGCTTAGCCAAGGTTACACAGTGATTCAGTGGCAGGACCTGAAGAGATGCTACACCTGGCTCGTAATTCATTTTTTTTAAACAGATCCCTCTACCTTTGTCCTGTGCTCTTAAAATAATTTAACACTGTGTAGAAAGCCATGTTGCCAAAAGCTGTCCTTCAGAGAGATAAGCATTTCCTCTCAGCTCACATTATCCCAGAGACATCTGGGAAGATAAGTATTTTATAATGTTTATCATTCAGATCTTCTCTTTCCTCTTTTTTTTTTCCTAAAGAAATAACCTTTCTTTCATCCTGTAATGACAAGAAACTACAGATGAATGTTGTTTAATTTCTTAAACAACAAAGAAACCTCTCCTAGAGCTAGCACAAGCCATCAAACATTACTGATTATTCTCTAAAGATGCATTAACATTTAAAAACGTTGTCTCACCATGTGGTTCCTGGTTTTGAGAAGAAACATGATAAGCCTTTATCAATATAGGGAGTGAGTAAAATCCGCTTCTCAAATCTCCTTCCAAAAATTTCCTATTATCCACCGTGTCTTTCCAGCACCCTCAGGGAGGCCTCGCATTTCCTTCTTATGAGCTTTGTTCTGGTAAGGGAGAACGTAAGCTGGCATGCTTTTGAAACCCAGTTTACTTCTTGCAGGATAGAGCAGAGCACCAAGTTTGTGGCATGTGTAAAAGTCTGACAGCTGCAATGCAGAGGAGAGGTCCAGGGAGCCCACACCCATGCAGGAAAGTAAGAGATTAGGGACAAAGAGATAAAATCATACTTTAATTTGAAGAAATGGCCTTCCTGAATCAGAGGTAAACTGACTTGTTTGTTGATAACATCCTTAGGCAGCTCTAAAAGAGAGACTAAATCCAGTTGGACCAGGCTGCTTTGAGTAGGGAGAGGTATTCAAACTCTTTTTTGGTGCCTGTAGGTCAGGAGGTTGGATGAGCTTACAGGAAGTGAAGGCAGAGCTTTGGGAGAAGGTACAGTCTGAGAGAGCAGGGGAAGAGGCTGAGGGGAAAGAAGCAAGAGCAGCTGAGGCAGGAGAGACCAGCCAGGGCATTGCAGGAATGTGAGACTGGGAAATGCCACAGGGGTTTCAGATGCTTTTTATGTCTTTGTCCTGGCTCATTCTCTCCAGTCAGTGTCCTTCCCAAGGCTCTTTCCATCATTTTCCAAGGTCAGCCTCAAGGTTGTAGCACAGCTATATGACAAAAAGGCAGCATGTTCCTGGTGTCCTCACAGCTCTCACTGCTCCTTCACAGACACAGCTTCTTCCTCCCCTTCAGTTCAGTGCTGCAGGTCAGGGAGCCTGGGACATCTCCTTTTCTGGTGCCTTCTCCCTTCATGTACATCTGAGCCAGGTGTGCCTGGATTTCTGAGCTCTCCCAAGGGCAGGATCACAGCACCAAGTCACCGTGGGTTTCCTGAGGGAGCTGCTGTTTCCCATGATGGCACACACACTCCTGCTCATGAGGTGGAGCCCTGGGGGCAGCTCACCCTGTAGTATTTGTTGCATATTTTGCACTTTCTCCTAAATCTAGGGCAAACCACAGAGTAATCAAGCTCTTGATTTGCTACAGCACCATCCTAGCTAATTTAGTGCTTCTTGACTCATTGGCATTTTTTCTTTTTTTTTCTTTTTTTTTAAGTCTCTTGAAAAGCAAAATGAATTGCTTGAAAATTTGAGCTAAAAAAATCCCCTGTTTCTCCCACTCCTCCTTCCCTGGCAGTATTTTACCTCATTGCCCATCCTTTTTCTAGAGATGTGTTCTCTCTTTTTCACTACATGTATCACCAAAGAGACAAACAGAATCTGCCCCAGGGCTTGTCTCAGTTCTTCTCCCCTGGGCTGCCTTTCTATCTCTTGCTAACATGCTGTATTGCCTTGTGCCATTGACTCCCTGATAGCCCAGCTCCTGTTTTATCCCACACTTCCTTTAGGTCTGAAACACACCATTGCTTCTGCTCCACATGGGGTTTTTCTCCTGCTTGTCTATTAACCTACAGCTGTGCTGAAGCTCTCATGCACACACATTTGACAGAACTCTCATCTAAGCAGGACCCACTTGCAACCACGTGAGCCAGATCATTGCCCTGGTAGGTGATGTGATGAGGAGAAGATGTGCACTGCAGTTTTCAGAGAGTTGGGGAACTGAAGAGTACCCAGGAAGA
>VXBC01010263.1:209980-261898 GCA_013399945.1 Ploceus nigricollis | reverse complement strand
GGAGCAGCTTCCTCCTGGGCTGTAAAGTTGATTTTATGCTGATGAATGGCCCATCTGTGGAACTGGGATGAAGGTGCATTATTTTCCTATTTTTCAAATGACTGAGCAGAACAATACCTCGGGGGATCTCAGAAAAAAATTATCATAGAGAACCATGCCCAGAAGTAACAGGAAACTAAAAAAATGCATACACCACTGTAGGCTGTAGTGCTGAATACTGCCTCAGGAGAAGTAATCCTAGCACTGGATGAATTATTGTGGTCAGCCCAGATTGCTTTGTCATATAAAGGATGCTGCAGAAATTGCAGCTACAGCAAGAGGCTCTTGCATTACTTCACAGGCTAGGGAATTAGTATGAAAGAAGGTGGAAGGAAATTGTCCTTTCACTTCATTAAGACTGGACTGGGTCTTATCCAAAAGGTTTGGGTTCAGTTATGAGCACATAACTATGAGCCTTTGTCAGGCTCCTTTGAGGTCACGTTCCATGGAAGCAATGGCCCCTCCTGCTTGTGCCACTGACCCAGCCTCAATTTACCAAAGTAAACAGAGGAAATGCAGCAACTTTCTACAGCTGACTAGAGGCTGGTCTGTCAAGGAGATTGTGCCCCTGCTCAGGACTGTTAGCAGGCACTAGGTTTATATGTAATTGCCCTGTTTTCTAACTTGATCTTCCCAGGATGCTGAAATGCTGATTCAGTGTGAATGCTTGCACTCAAGTTAGCTTGGCAGGGAAAGCATGGTCACAGGACAGTTCCCTCTGGTTAATTCTCACCTTCACTGCACCCCTCAGCCATGGCTGGAGCAGAGGTGGAGTGTGCTCCTGGTCAGGATGGGCACAGATGACAGCAGAACCCAGCCCAGCTGTGGTGGTCCTCTGTCCCCACAAGTGCTGCAGGTCTGAGCAGTGCTCTGATTTGGCTCAGGGCTTTTCAGGTGTGGAAGTGGTGCTGTGTGTAGACAGTTCAAAGATTTCTTTCCAGCATCTAAAATAAATCCATGCTGGCACTGTGGGGGAGCTTTCTTCTTCTGGGGAAGGTGGGCAAAGGGATTTCAGGAGAAGAAAGTGTGGCTGAGAGGAATCAGTGGGACCCTGGGACAGGATGGGAAAGTTTGAGGGAGAGTGGGTCTGTGATGTTCAGCTGTGATGGGGAAGTGGGCGAGAGACAGCAACATAAAGCCTGTGAGGGGTGGAGAAACTCTCAGGATGAGTGAAGCCCCTCTGCTTCTTCCAATGCTCAACACCCACACAGGACCTGCAGGCACTGGCTGGAGCCATCTCCAGTGCTGCAAGAAGCTTTTCCTCCCCCAGCCTCTCCTACTCACTCTCTGCTCATCCAAGGCTGCAGGGAAGGGAAAGAATGGGAAAGGGGAGAAAGACTCCTGTCAGGGGTACCAGAATGGAGACAGTGACTGGCCCAAGCCCTTTGCTGTGAACCCTGAGCCCTTCTGAAGCCACCTGAGGAAAAAGCTGCAGCAGCAGCTGTTGCATCTTGATGCTCAGATGGACCCGTTGCTCAGACAGAGCAGCAGTGCCAGAGGGTCTGCAAATATATGGTTCACATGTTCTGGAAATCCCACCACTTTTGGTAACCCAAAGGAGAGATCTGATGCCTTGCATGACCTGTCATGCTAAACCTTTTGCCAATCCCAAAGGTCAGTTCTAGCCCCTAAACCTGCCAGAGAAACTAGTGGTGTCCAGGCTTAGGAGAGCTGTGAAAGCACTCACGGTTTTCTTGTTGGTATGATCATGTTAGAGCCCAGGAAGCACCTTGGAAAGAGGCTCTCATCTCACTACATTGAAGTCTTGAAGCTTTCAGTACAATTAATCAACCTGTACAAGTTTGCTGTTGCTTTATATTCCATTATTAATCTCCACCAGGCTGGGTAGTTAGGTTCTTAGTGGAGTTTTGCTAAATCTGACTGGTGAATAACAACTTCACTTCATGGACAGATCTTAGGTCTCAAAGAACTTACTGGCTGGGAAAAAAATCAAAACATTTCAGGCAAAATTTAAAAGAAAATAATTGTGTGAAACTGGGATCACATCTTATATTTTTCATATCTCCTGGTCATCAGTAACAAGGGTAGGAAAACCCTATTTCATTTCCTCCCACGCCCAGTTCAGGGTAGGTTTTTTCATTCAAGGCCACTTAGAATCAAATGAAAACTTGAATCTGTGTCTCTCAAGTCCTGGATCAGTGAATTCCCTCTCAGCTGAGCTAGACAGCTCCCTTTTTAAACTCTCTGTTTTAAAACTTTGTCAGAACTGACACATCATGAGAAAACTCTTTGCCTTTGACAATGCATTGAAAATGTCCCAATTCCTTCTCCTTGTGATATTCTTAGCTGCTTTTGCTTATTTGAGTTTTGTTGTTTCAGGGGGAGTTTAAAGTAGAAAATAAGATTTTTAGAAGTATACATCAGTGCAGTGTGTGTCTATCCAGGAAAAGAGAAAGAATATGCTGAAAACTATGGATTGCTTAGAGCCAGTATTGGCCACAGCTTTGAAAAGCTTTTATGTAAAGCAAAATATGTTTGTTAGGATTCAGGAAAACAGGTTTCCAGCTATAATCAGATTCTAATTTTAACAGAATGCTTGAATCGCCAAAGGGCATTGCACTGTATTTATTGATTCTGCTTTGTTATGGGTTTTGCTGCTTTGTAAAACACTGCATTTGGATGCAATGTTCAGATGTGATAAAAAGGCTACATTAATCAGCAAAAGACCATGCCTGAGAAGTTTTCAGAACAGCAGTAGAAAATTTCACCGAGAAAAGCTCCTTGTCCCCAGATTTGTCCAGCCCAAGGAATGATGGTGTCTCCACAGCCCTCTGCAACAGGGAAAAGAGGCCACATGCTCCTGGACATCCCCCCATTCCACCCCAGCATCCCATAGCCTACTACAGATATGCACCTAATTAAGGCACAGATTTTTTTGGGTGGAAAATATCAAACCATAGTTGGGAAAAATCTCTGTGGGTGAAAACTACACCCACTCATGTCTAATTTAGTCTAATTTGCTCTTTTACTGAGTGGAAATTACAGGTAAAACTCACAAGCTGTTTTAGAAAGTTTATCAGGCAGCTCCAGGTCTAGTTAAGATCTTTGTGGGACTTCTGGAAG
Source organism: Ploceus nigricollis (assembly GCA_013399945.1). Classification (NCBI taxonomy): domain Eukaryota; kingdom Metazoa; phylum Chordata; class Aves; order Passeriformes; family Ploceidae; genus Ploceus; species Ploceus nigricollis. Next base: position 258,775 of record VXBC01010263.1, on the reverse strand, counting down.
TCCTTAGTCTTCTGGGAGTTTCTTAGAGTCTTAGGAGAGAAATCTGAAGACATCTGTATGAGTAGCAAACAATTTAATTCTTACCATGATCCTTCAATCTGCCTTCTCTAGCCAGGCTGGGGCAACTCACCTCACTCTGGTAATTTCTATTTCTATACCTATAAAATAGGAATAAAAGGGATCCAGCAATCACAGCTCTGAGAAAGGGTAGTTAGTGCTGAGAGTAGAATACTAAAATGGAAAACATTGTATATTCTATGCACTGCTATAAAATTATTCAGAATAATTTAACAATTTAATCCACAGATTTTTAAGGCCAACTGGAACCACTCTCTGGTGATCAAGATTTAATTTCTTCAGCCAAAGACCATAGGACTCCAGAGCTCCAGAAGCTGAATTAGAATATATCTGGTGGTGCATCAGGAGCCACAGCCTCTCTAGACTCACACCAACCACAGTGTGGCTGAAAATCTCTCGCCATTATCAACAGATTGCTCTTGTTTCTGTCTCATGGGGTTCATTTTCTGTTTTCATATTTTGCTGACTTCTCCCACAACATTTTCCTTAAACCATCCTTGAAGATTTCAATTTCCAAACTGCAACAGAATCCCAAAGCCACATGAATAACAGCATGTTTTGTTGATAAAAGAAAGAGGGTTATGATGAATAACACATTCTCTTTATGTTTGTGTAAACTTCTTGATTAAAACATGGCAGGAAAGAGAATTGTCACCAAACAGGCAATTCCAGTGATGTTGATATCTTTTCCACATAAAGTATATTTAAAAGATAAAGCCTAGCTTTAAGAGAAAACATTTCTCATTAACAAAAAAATGAAAGCTACGATGATGCACAGCTTAGGACATGGGTAATAGCTGGTTCCCCCTGATCTCACCCTCCACTGGCTTTGATCAGCTGCTGACCTGGGAGCAAGCAGCATCTCTGTCAAATGTGAGCTGTGCCTTGCTGGAGACCAGCTAGTGGCCCTCTCTGCCTGGTGGCAAGCCTGATGGAGGCTTCAGAGGCAGAAGTCTTCTCCTCAGAGTTCACAGATCTCTCTCTCCTCTCTCCTCAGAGAGTTCTCAGCCCTTTGCCAGGTCTGTAGACTTTGCTCTGTGGGAGCAGCTGCACTTTCAAAGCCACGGCAGGACATGTCTGATTTTAGACAAGAGGAGCAATTAGTAATTAAAAATAATAATCTTGAAGTGTTTGAGTTGTATTTTCCTTGATTGCCACATGCACAGACTCCTAATCCCACTGATAAATCTTGTACTTTTGGCTTCAACATAGTAATGCTTTTCTACTCCAGAGCAGGCTGGAGTCCACAGCCTGGGTTTGTAGGTGGCACAAAGAATTTCCCTGACACCTGACCCAGTACTGCTCATTCCTCCTTGCCTGGAACAGTCATTTATAACTCTCAGAGGAAGCTGTGCATGACTTTGCTGCCAGCAAATTGTTTTAAAGTGAATTTTAACTAGTCACTCACATTTCGATCCCAGGCATTCCTCGAAGACAGACATTAGAGAAAACTTGTTTGTAGGCTTTGAGCTATTTCTCTCAGATTTTTTTTTTCCTCTCAGGGTATTAAAGCCTGCTGAGAGTCCAGGCTTACTTAGAAGTTAGTCTGATGGTAAAATGGATTTCATGTGTTAGAGTGTCATATTCTGCTCTAGCATAGGTTCAATGAAGGTATTTTGGCACCTCTCCCTAGGATGAGCTTTCAATAAATTTCATATTAACCTACAAAAATAATAAAAACTCACTTTAAAAGTGCTATGTTAATTGAACAGATGAATTTTTTCCCCTCAGTAATCATATATGGAGGCATTTTGATGGACCAAAATGAAAAGTTTTCATTAAAACGTTCACTGATAAACTTTAATATGCTGGAATCCCATTCTTACACCCTTCCTACAGTTACTGTCTCTAACATCACAATTCAATCAAAAAATAATAATTTAATTAATAGCTACTTAAAGCAGATAAAGAAAAGTAATGCAGTTATTTCTTTTCTGTTCTTGTGGATTCAAACTTCATGTTTTGTCTTCACTGCTTCTTCTGGATTAAATGCCACATATTGATAATCTGTGGATAGGCAAACTGACTTTGCTATCACACCTTGTCAGTGCATCACTAGAAATTATTGGCAGATGCAAAATTGTGGAAGAAGTAGAAAGAGTGAAAATTGTTATTTGAAGGTTAGTGAAAAGAAGGAAGAATAATATGCCAAAGGGAACATAATTTATCAGGTCATGGATTCTGTCAGGTTAGGGACTACAGTCCAAAGACAATATTTCAGCCAAGAAAGAGGCAGGGAGAAGGGAAAAGGTAAAGTTCAATCTCCAATTTTAATTTCAGTTCCAAAAATTATAGGTGTCCCAGGTTTGTAACATTGCCATATAAATTACATATTCATATTTTTATTTGTATATAGGGCTTAATGATACTGTCCAAACCATAGATCTGAACTGAAATCTGCTACAACGTGCTGGGTGCCACACTGCTCTGGGAGCAAGCAAATCTCTCCTAGGACTGCCTTCAGGTGCAAAATCCCTCATGGTCTATATTTAAAAGTCATATCTTGACTTTTAGGGATTCATCTCAACATGCTTTTATCCTGTTTAACCTGTACAAGACAGGATCTTGTGTTCCCTTCTGGGAAGGACACGTCCCTGAAGTCACTGGAGGGGCAGCTCTGTAGACCCTTCTTTTCACAAATTCAGACTTATTTCAGAATAGTCCTAAAGTTTCTTGTTTTCCAAAGCTGGCCCATGGCATTTCCTCCTGGCTCTGTGCTGGTCACCAAAGCACAGTGCAGCAGGGACTTATCTGACCAGCCACTCTGCCCAGCAGAGCAGGCACAGCCGAAGTGTTCACTGTGCTGTGATTCTCACTTCAACACTTCCAGAAATAGTAATGTTGTACATTTAGTCAGGATCTGGTTGAGGAAAGTGGATCTCTAATAACCATCAAAATACAAAGGCAGTCAAATGTTAACACTCTTCTTTCCACCCCTTTGTCTCACACTGCTCTAAGGAAGCTTTATAAACCATGCTGAGGAGGGGAGAATCCAGCACTGAAAAAAATGCAAGATAGGCTCTTTTATTTCTTCTTTCCTGAGGAGAGAACAGCCTCCACTGAAGCAGGGAAACAGAAAATGAACCTCTGAGGCAGTCATGCAAAATTTCAGACAGATCCTTACTCGTGTGATTCTGTTTAATCACCGTCCATTTCCTCTTCACGCTTTAACTAAATAATAAATATGGAGTGGCTTTTTTCATTACCATGTGAGCTAGAACTGGTCCTGGAGCAAATATGAAAATAAGGGTGAGGCTTGAAATCAGAGGGTTTCACTGATTTTCAATACAAGGCACCTGTCTGTGTACATTTCTAATCCAGTAATTAATCCAGCACCTTTTTATCTTAGGAACTCTCAGGAGTAATTTCCACATCTGAGTGTAGCACACATCATAAATCCACTCCAAATGATTTTTTAATTTGTCCTTTCCAATTCTGGTTTGAATTGACATTTTGTTCTGGTTGAAGTGGCATCCACAGATGCCTTCTCCCCTGCAATTAGCTGAGATTAAGCAGTTGGAGAACCAGCACAGCAAAGATCAGAAATGCTTATAGTTGCTGATGTTTTGATCATACTTAACAGCAGAACAGCAGTAGGCTGTAGTTTGTGACTTTAAGATGCATAAATAAATATATTTCTGTGACTGCATTAAAATGATCCATAGCAGGCTGTGCCAGCAAGTGGACCATGTTTTTTACTGCTAACAAGCAGCCTATGTGCTGGAGTCTGTCTGCAGCTTCAGTGCAAAACTCACAGAGCCTCATCTCTTCCTTTGGTTATATCTTCCTGTGCTGCTTAATGACATGCTAAAAAAGAACTCAGTGTGTTCCAGTTGCAGATTTGGATTTATTTAATCATTAGCAATCTGAAAGCATTCAGAGCTTTGGGTTATTAGTATCTTATATAAATGCCACAGATGAACCTTTGGAGCATGTGTCCCAACCACCCCAGCAATGTGAGCAGCCTGAGACAGGCAGCACAGCTCGAGGTTTGAGTCACACCCTATTCATTGAATTTAATAGCAGTTGAGCAGCTAAAACCCCCTATCAGAGCTGAGGGAGTGTGTCCTGGGGTGAGTGTACACTGGCCATAAATGCCTGAATCCTATCAGCCAGCACTGGCTGCTCAACTGCAGCCTGGGCAGGGCTCAGGGACAGGAGCAAAGCTGAGTCCATATGAGCATTCAGAAACTGAGACTATCAGTGCCCTTGCACACCTCAAGTGCTTTTTAGAAACTTTATTGTTCAGTTTCTGGCACTTGCAGTCCAGGGTTGAGATGCTGTGAGAACAGCCAGTTGTAGAGTGCTTTGGCCTTTGTGCTTCCTGCAGTCCCGGGAAGATCAGATAGACAAATGATAAATTAAATAAACAGACCCCCCCAAACTCACAGAAGTCTTTCCTATCCCTCTCCCCAAAAATTTTTGTCTATGTTTTAAATTCCCCAGCTGCTCAACAGCTGTTTGCAATCCTGCTGCTCTTTTTTCCCCTGAGTTTACTCCTTATCTCTGTCAGCATATTGTGGGATGCTTTGCCCCTCACTGAGGTAACATTTATGTACTGAAATCAAAGCCACACTAATAATGGGCTGCTTATCTTATCCTGCAGTCACTAAATTCCCTGACATGTGTCTTTGCATGTATGGGAAATCAACACACTGAATTGCTTGAATAAGAGAGTAATCTAGGAGATCAAGGCACCTACAGGGGAGGCTCAGAGCAGGAGCTGAGAAAGAGAGGAGAATCTAGAGAGATGGGAAATGGGAAAAGTGTAACAAGAGAAAATATTTTTCTTAAAAGTTGGAGAAGGAAACAGTAAAAAATCATTTTATCTTGAGGGATTTCCAGCAGGTGGACTTCTGTGGCAGATCTTTCCTGGAAGGATAGCATCTGTTTTTCATAAATAGTTGTTAAGCAGTACCTTTAAATGAATTTGCATAAGAAGGAAGCATCATTATCTTCATTATACCTGTGGGAAAGCTTAGGAAAAGAGAACTGGTTTGCTTAAAGTTACACTTTCCACCAGCCAAAACAGCAATAGCCTCTTGAGTCACTCCTCACTGCTTCCTTGGCAGAGATCTTGCTCTGCTGTGCCATTAATTCTCAGTATGTGCAGACAAAGGCAAAGTGGTTTTGGTAGACATTTCTCACTGTTGTTCAGCTAGATCTGTTTGCTAAGTGGAAGTGATCACTTTCTACTTTTGTTGTCCAAATGTCATGGTACCTTTCCCACAGCTCTGTAGTTTAATTATAAAAAATGCTGCTCACCACTGTTTCATGTTTTTAAACAATGTTTCCTCACAAAGTCCCAGGAAAAATATGGGCCAGTTCCCAGATGGCTAATACAGTCCAAAGAGCATCCTCTGAATGATCCTGCACTTTGCATCCCAGACAAGAGGGATGTGCAAGGGATCACCACACATGGTCATGGAAATGCTTTCCTGACAGTGTTGGCTCAACCAGAAAATTTGAGAACAGAAGGATCTGAGACATTTCTGAGACTTCCACATTTTTGCTTATTAAATTTTTTTATTTCTCTATTGGCTGTTCCCAGTTTCTCCCACAACTCAAGTTTGAAAAGCCACAATACTCCAAGTCAGGTGATTACTGCAGTGTCTCAATTTGTGAGGTGCTGACAACGGGGCACAAGGACCCTCCACATCCCCTGCTGCTGGGATGAGGTGGCTGCTGATGGGATGGCAGTGCAACAACCACTCTTCCCCAAACTGAGGTGCTGTAGCAGCATTACTGTAACAGTATTTGTGAACAATATTTTGTGTATGATGGAGATTGAGTTTGGGTGGAAACTGGTTTTGGTCATGGCCAAGCAATCCATTTGATACCTGTCCCAGCCCACTGCTGACACACATGCACTCATCTTAAATTCTAAAAAAGCAGGAATGAAGAGAAGAGGCAATGATTGCTGAGGGCTCAGCTGCCCATGTGCTGGCAGGTCACAGCTGACTTTGCTGCTCTACGTGTGTTTGCTGCCTCTGCTAATCCCAATAGGCTGAAGCAATTTATTATTCCTCTCCCTTTTTGCAAACCACCCACTGGCAGCAGCCAGTCAATCCATTGCTTCCAGCAGCACTGGGGACCGTGCACAGAGCCAGCTGCTCACAGCCAGAGGTGCCATCAGCCCCACAGCCTCTGGCACACTGGTGTTAGTCAGTGGCAGAAGCACTTAGCCCCATAGCCCACTGAGGACTGAGGAGCATCACCCTCACAAGTAGAAGCCTTCTGGTCCAGATGAGGAGCTGGCATGGAAAAAATACACAGGACAGTTGGCAATGTGGGCAAAAGCTTCATGTCTGTAAATGCAGCACTCCTTTTCCTTGAATGCAGAGGCCATCATGTACAGTCATGTGTTATTTTCCTTTGGGCTAGAGGGAAACTGTGGAAGGTCTGCTTCAGAGAGAAGGTGACCCCCAGTGAAACCCTCTGAGGGTGAGGCAGTGAGCAGACCCTGAGGATTTCCTTGCTGCTCCTTCCTGGTTTTTTACAGCCAAAATACCCAGGGGTAAAGTAGCAGTGTAAAGAGTGCAAGAGTGATTTTGATAATGAACTTCAGTTTTTCTCTTCTCATAATAATGAAGGTGAATTTCTTTTGAAATGTCATTATCTTCTGTATTTATTGCATATCTGCAGGAGTCAGTTCATCATGGTCCAGGACAAGTGCTTTAGGTTCTTGCCCTGTGCCACCCCAGGGACCGCTGCCTTGCACTCAAATATGTCATCACTTCTGTATGTAATATTATATGTAATATTACAGAATAATATGTAATATTACAGAAGTGATAAAAGATCTTGGTATGACACAAAGCAGGAAAGTACTTCACTTCAGGGAGACTGTAGGAGGAATTTCAGCCAGCAATGAACAACTAGCAAGTTTTGATTTGCCTTTGATCCTGAGTAAAAAGCTTTAGCTTTTCAGAATTTTTCAGCGAAATTTTATGACAACAAATCAAAACCTCACTTCTGAAATTATTCAGGAAATGTCACTGAATATCACAGTAAAGTATTGGACTGGTCTGCATCATGCAGCTGAGTCTTTGATGACACTCATTGAACCAAGCTTTTTCAAATATTCATCCATCACAACTCAATTCTAAAATGAGAAATTGTACTGGTTCTTAAAAAGACAGAGCACCTCTCTTCTTTTTAAATATATAAGGGAAATAGAAGGGGAACATGAGCTCAGTGTGTGCTTTGTGTAACCTTTGATGGATGCAAAAACAAAACTGTGCGAGAAGCTCCTTCCTTTCTGCACTGCGCTGCTTTCTTGGGCTGTTATCTAATTTTGCATCCAATTTAAAGGACCTTCAAAGCTGGTTCTGTAAATGCAAACTATGGCATCAACACAGCCTCTCAGGTCCTTTCAAAAAACATTCAATTACTGTCATTCTTGTGTTTATTTTGCCCAGTGAACAGCAGCAAGCACATAGTGAGGAAATACCGTGGGCACCTGCGGACAAAGATTGAGTCTGGCGAAGGGACCATTCCTGTCCGGTGTCACAACGCAGCGCAGACGTGGGACGGCGTCCTGCTGGGAGAGCAGCTCATCACCATGTCCTGCACAGACAAAATTGCCAGGTATGTGATGGGTATACATGGCAAAAGTCTTTGCCTGTGGAAGCTCGATGCCACGGAGGATTATGGTGACCAGTGGGAAGCAGCCAGCAGGTGCTGACAAGCCCTGAGGAAACAAAGATCTCCTTTGTATGCAAAAGCAGACCATGTAAATAGGAGGGAATGTAAATAGGGCGTTTTCCCAAATTCTCTGTGGGTCGTTAGCTGCTTATTACAGTGTGACAAAAAAATAAACTGTCTTTGCAGGTTTTTTTGCCAATAGAATTTCACTGTGCAAATAAAATACATCCATTTCGCTGTTCTTGGATCATTTACCCCAAAACTTGCAAACCAACTGTCTTACAGATAAACTTAGCTGGTCTGCACCAAATTGAATAAAGTGCCCTAAAAGCCACCAGGAATATTTCTACTGTTTTGAATGTCATTGAAGAGCTCTCATGTCACAGCCTCCTCTGTGGGTTTCTGCTATGTCCTGTAAATACAACATATATTTGTGTAGAATAATTTCCATGTAATAAATATTTCATAATTATTCCCCGGTGACAAATAAAATGTAAACACCTTCTCAGTTAAGGTGTTAATTAATAGCAAGTGATGGCTAACACAATCCAAAATCAAAATGTGTGTGCTTGGTTGCACAGTTATTGCATTATTAGTACATATCTATAGATGTATGTATATTTATCTTCATAATTTATATATATATATATATATAATGTACATTATACATAGATGCAGTTCTACATATAAAATAAATCACATTAGAGCTATAAAAACATATTCTCTGCTAGAATATCATGCCTAAGAACTCAGTTAAGTTACATCAGTCAAAAATTTGGCCCAATTATTAAAGGCCAACATAGACAGAATCTTTCCAAAAAAATCATAGAAATTTTGTTTCATCCAAATGTATAAATTCTGCTCTTAGCTTTAACTGGATGACTGACCAAAGCTACATTAGTCTGTCAACTTAGCAAAGCCTGCCATTTTGTCACAAAAGTATAGAAGTGAACCAGCAAATGGAAATACGACCAGACTCACAAAATCCACCCTCTGCTAAGCGTAATCATCACAACTGTTGTGCTTGCATGAAGGAAAAGAGCAACTTCTGCTGTAATGTTTTCATTCACTCAAAAGGAGATAACAGAAAACCCAGACTGTGTTCGGTGGATCTCCTCCACTGCATGTAGATGCAGTTGGGTTTTCCAAATTCAGACACATATGGACTCAAAAAACTAAACAATTTTAAGTTCAAGGATAGAAATATTGCACTCTCTGTGGTTTTTAATGTCATTAGCCAGTGAATTAAGTATCAGCTTTGTGAACACTATTACATTTCCTATTGATGGGGATGTTGACAGTAATGCACAGTCTCAGGAGCTGGGTTTTCTCCAAGCACATCTGCTAAGCACTTTGAGTGAATCCTTTCAATGTTGACACACATCTAAACAGCTTTGAAGTCTTTGAAGAACAGAAGAATCTACCACAAAGTTTTTCCAAGATAAAAAATTTTGTATCTCTCATCATTGACAGTATTATTTCAATATTGTAAGAAAAATGACACTTTTTATTATTTTATTTTTATTATTTATTTTCAATGTAATTCAAATGAGCTTGGGATTTTTATAGGTTAAAAAAATTTTAAACCAGCAGTCATTATTCCCTAATGCAACAGCATATATTGCAGTTAAAAAAGAGGCTGGAAAAATTTGCATTATACTTTATCCCAAATTTCAGTTTACCACATTAAATGCCACCTACAGTAATTTTTATTCATTATTATCCTCATGTGTCAGGGGGAGAAATCAAAGGTTTCTTCACCTGTCCTTTGTTTCAGCACATGTAGGATTGTGTTCTGCCTTCTTCTCCTCTAGAGAGCAGAGGCAGGAAAGGAGTTCAGTGGAAAAGGAGATTTCTCTATGAGGGCCTTTCCCACTCCTGCCCCACTGGAGAGATCAGTGGGTGGTGCCCATACATCATTTCAAACTGTAAATATTTGCCCTACCACATAGGTAGCTGACTCTTTAAATGTCTGCAGGATGCAGGAATCTGGTTGCACATTATCTGAGCTTGTCTTGCAGTGATAAGAAAAGAGATCTCTGAAGCTGAAACTCATGTTTGTATAAGCAAGATTTGACAAAAAAATCTCGCTTGTATGCTTTGGGTTTTATTGCTTGTAAAAGTCCCTCAGGAGCACTGTGCTATTAGAGAATGTTTCCTCTTGAGAACCTAGCCAGTAGCTGCTAAAATATACATCATTTTGCATTATTTGCAAAGGGCATTGCTACTGGAATATCAAAGACCCAAGAATGCACAGAGTTACTGAGAAAAGTGAATAATATTCTATAAATCATGTATCTAACGATTTCTGTTCTTTCTTGCTCACAGGAAAGCTATAAGCACAGAGTGGTTTAATCAGATTTATTTGTTATTCAAAGACATTTAGCCATTTTTATTACTATCACCACAAGTTTGAGAGAGTTTGATGCTTGGCATGCATTATTTGGGCTCTGTGGCTTTGTTGAGATTCAGGATAAACACCCTGGTATCATACCTGTTCCCTCACTGAATTAAAGCACAAGCTCTATAGTATGAATAGTCATTTTATTTGGCTCAGGCAAGAAACTACGAGGTGAAATTCTGCAACTTTGTTACAAAGAAGGTCACCCTAGATCTTGGTTGTTCCTTCTGGCTTTAAAACCTATGCATTTATATGTGTAAATTTAAAGTTCAGGGTCTGTGAGTCCCCAAATAAACCACCCTAAGAGAGTGTCAGCTTTTTACACACATGACTCCTGTGAGCCTCACAGTGCAGCTGGAGTGACTTCAGGCTCTCAGTGCCATAGGATTTAGGATTGAACCACATTTTTTAGCCCACAGTTCATTAATTACACTAACACCTTTTGCCCTTCGTTCTCATCTGTAACATACATTGTAAACATTTGCAAAAAAAAGCAGCAATAGAATGGGAAAAATAATTTTGAAAATAATAATCTGTTTGGGAAAAAAATTATGTAATTTAATGTTTTCTTGATGCTAATCATAATCTATATTAAAACCTTTATGTCGACAGAGACATTGCAGCCCTAAGAGAATTTCAGCTTTTTGTGACAGCAAAATTCATACAATGGGCCAAATTAAACCTGTTTTCATCTCCCTGTCTCACACTAAGGCTGGATGCAGGACTAGCTCATACCTTGCTTATTACAAGGTCAGTGCAAGGTTAATGCTGCTGCTAATGGAAGTCTCTGCAGTCGCTGTTTGGGACCAGACAAATGTTTGAAGGAAAATTGTCATATGCACCCACACACATACACAGGCATGCACACAGGCACACAAACACACGCATATGCGGGGAGAGAAAGAAGGATATCCCTAGATCTCAGCTCTTCTTTGAGGATCTAAACACAGTAACCAAACGTTCGGGAGGCTCAGCGCTACATTCTGTTTCTGACCCTCAGAAATGTTCAGGACTGATATGTGTTCAGCTGATATGTGCCAGCTGCAGGGGTGGGGTTTGCAGCACCCCCTTGGTGCCCCAGGGCCTCAGGGGCACTGGCTCTCTGTGTCCCTTCAGTGACATGGTCTCCAGGTGCACAAAGGCAGCCCAGCACTGAGTGTCTCCTCCCTGCTGGCTTCCCACAGCACAGAGCATGTACCTGTGTGCCAGGTTTGCAGGTAACAGTTCACATGTTGCATATATAAAATCAGCATTTCCAAATGTCTCTACTTCTTATTCCTACAGCAGAAGAAATATTAAAGTCTGGGCAAAATATCAAAGATTTATGCACTTCTCTTTAGTCCATCACCCCTCTGGACAGACTTTTAAGGGAAATTTAGAGTCTGTCACGGAGGAGAGAAACCACCTTCCCTTTGATACACTTTGTCCTCTGACTTATGGAAACACTGTCTGAGCTTCAGGCCAGTCTCCTTCCACCATGGCTCATCCTCTAGGCTCACCATAACTCAGATTTAGCAGTACACACACCTCCCTTCTGTATAAAGTTTCCTGTTCCATGCTCTGAGCTCACCAAGTTTATTTATCTCATCACCAGCACCTGGGTTCCTTCTTCTTCCATGCAGAAAACTAGAGAAATCATTTCCCCCACTGTCAGCCCTTCTGAAATAGCAGGGTGCTCTGCCCTGCTCTGCACAGAGAGGTTTGGTGCTTGCCATTGCCAGTGGTTTGGCAGAGCCTGGCAGTGGTGCTGGGAGCACAGGGAGGAGAGAACCACGGCTCCCCAGAGCACGGCAGACCTGTGGCGTGAACAGGCATTCCCAGGTCCTGGGTCACCACCTCACCTGGATGTGTGCAAGTCATTTTAGGATCTTGGTGCAAGCATTCAACACTAGGGTTCATTCCAAGAATTAGTTCTTATCTGGGTGTCCCAGGAGAGAGTTCTGCATTGCACTACTCTTCCCCAAACTCTCTTCCTTGACAGGCCTCAGCCAGGGGACTGGACACCTCACACTCTGGCCAGGGCAGAGCACATTGTGGCTCAGTAAATGTCGTGTTGATGTAGTTATTTTGGAGAGATGCCAGCATTCTGTCAGCAAATTTGCATCTAAACACACGAAGATTGTATAAACTTATTCGTAAATGGATGAGCAGTGGCACTTGGCCTCTTTCAGAGTCCCCTTGCAGGATCCAGGCTGAGGAATGTACTTTGCATTGTGCAGGATTTGCAGGGAGCAATCCTCATAAACACTGTCTTTAAACAGCACATAAAAGCCAGAATTCAGTGTTTGTTTTATAAGCTCTGGCCTTAAAATTGTTTTCTTACTACCACTTCTGAAAAGGTCACCTTTAAAAGACTGTGTATTTTCTTGCCACCAGGTTAATGGTCATCTACTTCCTCAAACTTCACCAAAAAAGTGACATTCAGCCCAGAAGTAAAAAAAGAATATCTAAATTACCTCACCTACAAAACAACACAAACAGTAACAGAGGACCTCTAAACTTTGCATTACATCATGAGCAGTCTACCCATGTCCTATGGCTAAGATTTGTGGATTATTTGGGTCCCACAAGCTAGAGAATAGGAAGAAATCTTTATTGAGAATATGTTCAGAGTACTGCAAGGTAGTGTAGCCTTAAGGCACTGTTTCAGGATTTATCAGTGGGAGTCTGAAGTAGCATTTTATAGGATGAGTTGAGCACATTAAGCTGTATTTAAATGTAGCATATAAAAATGCAGAACTAAAAGTCAGTGTTAGAAATTGGCATTCTTAGATCTATTTTAGTTAGCCTGTCGACCAGAGCCATTGTTAACAGAAGGCTGAGCCTGACAAGGTAACTCTTAAGAAAAGCTACTTCAAAGGCTACATATTAATGCAAATGAAAATCAATTAACACAGCTAGATCTTCAATTAGAGATGATTTGTGCACAGGGTTTGTAATTCGCTCTCTTAACCCCTTTCTGTGTGACTGAGAGTTCAATTTCAATCTTTCACCACAAGGTATGTTCCAGAAAACATATATAAACCACCCACTGTTAAAATACAGATCAAAAACTAATGCACTAGTTCCAGTTTCCAAACCAATAATAGCTAAATGGTCGTATAAATAGGAGCACCACAGGTGTCCTTCTGAGCACATGCCACCCTGAATAACAATTTATGTTGTGTGAAGCATAGCTGGAAATATTGGTAATAGAAACTGTGGTACAGGAGGTTAGCAACACACCAAGTGGATAAGACTTAAAGCTCTGAAAAAAAAAAAGTCTTTTACAAAAAAGCCTTATCAAAATAAGATTTTAAATTCCTCAGAAATGCTTTTTAAGGGGCAAGGCTTACAGAGGTCCTGAGGAGACATTTCAGTCTCTGAGTATCCGTGGCAGGAGGACTCAGTTCCCTGAGATGTTTTGAAGCATCAGGCGAATTTCTCCACATCCCAGTTACAAAGGTGCTCAAAGGTTGGTCTAACTACGTCCAAGTCAATGCTAGAAACACCAGCAAAGGGGCTCCAGCTGTCACATCACATCTCAGCAATGGGCAGGGAGCCTTGTACTGAGCTGAGCAAGGCTGCAGCCCTCTGCATCCCCGTGGGCTTGCCTGCAAACCCCTTCTTCAGTATTTTCATCATCTCTTCTTCTGTTGGTCCAAGGGAGGGGCCACAGACAACTCATGTGGTGAGGTGATGCTCCAGCACATGGAGGCTGTGGCGTGGTTATGATGTGGGGACACATTTCCCTGCACACCTCACTGTGGTCCCGAGCTGTCAGGTGCCTGGGAACTGGGGGGGCTCTGCAGGGAGGTCATGCCCTGCCCTCTGCTCATCCAGGACTGGGGGAGAACAGCATTTAATTAAAGAAAGGCTGCCTGCTCTGGGATGCCTCCCAGCTTGTCACTGGCATTTCTGTGATTGACAAACAGGCAAAAATATATTTGTTTAAGGATTATCTATATTGAAAACTGGACGCAGGATTTTGTCTTTGTAAACAGTGCAGCAATATCTGCTGTTTGAACAAAAGGAAGGGTATACTTTCCTTCCATTTAAAGCTACAAAAGCTCCCATATTTGAGTGAAAAGGGGAGACATTCTGTTTTGTTTATCCTGCCTGCTGAAGATTTGGGGATTTTTAAATAAGATCTGTGACTAAGGGAGCAGTAGGTTGATTTTCACTTTATTGGAAGGGTTATTAGAGAGCGAATAGCATATGAGTTATTAGAGAGATGCGTGTCCTTGAAAACAGCCCTTAAAATCTTGCACAATTTGGAAAATTCAGAACGATCCAGCATATTTCCTCATAGCAAGAAAAGTCACTTTGATATATTGAGAAGCCAAAATGTAACACTGCATTGCTTTGAATAATAATTTTATTTTGAAAAGCCATATTTGAAAAGAGCTCTTTGTTACAGATGGGAGCACGGCTACTTTCATGGACCTAAATTAGGCTACAGAGAAATAACTCCTTCAAAATTAACACCCTTATTGATAGTTTCTCTGTTGCTCAGATGGATCCTTCCCTACCATCTACCTACAAATAATTTCATAGATGTTCATATATCAAGGATCAAATCAGTACATTAGCCATGTGTGTTGGTTAAGGGATTAATAATACACGGGATAAAAGACCTTCCCCCAAATATATGTCAGTAAAATCTAATGTTTCTGCACAATACTACACTGCCTGCTCTCCAAGGCAGGCCTTTTTATCCACAGAGCAGCACCAGCATGAGGAACTGAAAATTTTCCCCAACATGAGTGTGTTTTTCCTGTGCTCTGAAGAACAACAGCAGCAGAGCAAGGGTCTGGTTTTGGCCAGCTCAGTACAGGACCCATCTTTCCCTAGGACTTTTGCTGAGTTAGTGGAAATCACACACAGGATCAGGACTGCGTTCCAGAGAGAAACTGTCTAAACATTCTAGCAAACCTGGGCTAGATTGGAAAACAAAGCTCCTTCTTTGCTTTTTCCCATTTCTCTGACCAGACGCTGCTAAACCAGGGCTGAAGCAGGAAGCAGCCACTGTACAGGTGGCAGTGCCATCAGCCTCATCCCTTTTCACACCACGTGGGGGACACCAGCTCAAAAAGACACAGCAAGTGTCCCCACCAAATACTGTCTTCTTGGTGCCTTTCCTGATTTCTCAGTCCTTGCTACCTTAGGATGCTGTCTGGTTCTGGGACAGTCTCTTTTTGCACCACATTCTCCACACCAGGCAGGACTTGCTCTGGTGCCAGTGTTCTCTGAGAGGTTTCTTCTCCCTTGTCTTTTTCTTTTTTTTTTAGTCTGGTTGCTCTGTCCAATTTGTCTTGGAGTCAAACTTATACCCAGGAGTCAAAACCCACCATGGCTGATGCAGAAGCTTCATCTCCCCTACACCTTCCTGTGCCTTCTTTTGGAGTGGGACAACAGGGTTCTCTCAAAGGACAACTATTGCATCCAAAAGCCAGAAACTCTTACAAACTTCAGCAGATCTTACTCCCTTACTGCCCTGATTCCCCGGGGTGCAAAAATGGGACTTTACCTTGCCAGAGCACTGCAAGGATTAATTCATGTTTATGGAATGCTTTCAATACATAGGGGGTGACCTGATCATGCTTATATTGTGATTTCCAATAATGTAATTCCATTGAAATTCAAATCCTTTTTTACATGAATATGTCCAGAATTAGGTAGAAAAATATCTCTAAAGAAAAGGCAGATCCCTTGTGATGAATTTAAATTACCTTGTAATTTATGACCTGAACACAATCCCTTATTTTGGTAAATAAAACTCAGATGAATTCTTGTGATGTGCATATTGCTGAAATCCCAATATTGTTGAACATATGTTGTTTTCAGTTTAGCTGCTTTTCTTCTCTCCTTCAGTCAAATATGTAAGGCTTTTTTAAGGAAATTTTAAATGCTGAAAACAGCACTGATATCTTAGAAGTTTCCATCTGGACAAAGATATCTGTGTAAATTTTCTGCTTACCTTAGATGCTGGTTGAAGGCATAGTACTGTTAGCTGAATTCAGCTCTGTTTCTTAAGCTTGCATTATTAATTTTGCATCATGATAAGTTATTTATTCAAAGAGGCAGCTAGTTCTTTCCTTTAAAAGTGATGTGATTTGCAGAAATGACCATACTTTTTTTTCCCCAAATGAAGTTATGCAAATCTGATCGACTAAAGTAAATGTTTCATAAAACCAATGACTGTTTAAATTGTGGGACTAAATTGTTTGTATATAAATATTACCTTTTATATTTCATTTGAGTTTTATGTAGATGAACATATTACTTTAATGGCCTGCATTTACAGAGGGAGACAGGGAGAGTCTGACTCTGAAATCCTCAGCAGCCAGATGGCTGCCTTTTCTTGCATGAGATTAAAAGATGTTTCTCATTCACAGCCCTGCTTCGGAGGCAAATTAATACAGCCAGCTAAATTGCTTGTGTTTTTGGAATAAAATTTAAAGAGAACTTTTAAAAGCAATTGGTGTCACAGGTTCCTAGAGCAGATTGCTCTCCAGGTACAGCATGCTGGTTTTAAACATTCAGTAATTAATGGAAAGTATTCCATGTTAATTGACTGCTTCAGGAAAGGGAAATATAATGACTCCTTATTAATCATGAAAAGAGACATACAGTACAGAGGCACTGCAATAATTGCACTAACGGTTGAGAAATGTTAATTAATGAAAAGAACAATGATGTAAGAAATTAGCACCATAATGCTTGCTGCTGATGGAAATTCTGCTTTAAACACATTATTTAGCATGGCAGCCACTGGATGATGCCTTATATAGCAGACACCTCATAGCCTTTGCTTCGGCAGCTACCGAGTTCCAAATATTGCCGGTGTTTTGGGTTTTAATGAGCCAAAATATACTCTCAAACTCCATTTTCTGAGCATTTTCAGTTTGAACTCCTGAACTCAAAACTACTCAGACAGACTGACAGTGTTCAACTTACGTAAAACTATTATCCAAGTGTAAGAGAGCCTGTTAGCGTTTGAGTGGTGGGAAACAACTTCCTAGAGGAGCTGAGCTAAATAGGTTTGCCAAGAAGATAACTGCATCATGACTTCTTTCCCCTTTTTAATTTTTCCACTCATTAACCAATTAGCTGTCCCCTGAAGAATTTAGAGGCAAGGAGGCTGTCATATTTGTGCCTAGCTTGATGTAAAAATTCATAAGCTATTAAAATGCAGAACCATTCTGGCAACTACTCCACCAGCAGTAGCACAGAGGTCTCAGTCATCAACAGGTGGAAGGTCCCAAGGTTCCCACCATCACTCTGCTGCACCTTTAAGGCAGCAACAGGGTGAGATGTATTCCTCACTCTGAGCACTTTAGAGAAGGTCGAGCTATCAATTACAAATAAATTTCCTAAAAGCTTAAGTCTTCTCTTCTTTTTCCTATTCAGGATCAGTATTTAATTCTCATGGATGTCTTCATATCTCCATGGTCATTTCTGCAAAGAAATGTCAGCCTATGAGACATTCAAAGATTTTGGGGGAATTTTGGCCACCTAAGTTGTGTGCTAGCTTGGCTGTGACATGCAGATGGTACTTAAGCAGCAAATAAAGATAGAATAACAAAAGCTCTCATTCTGGCTCTAACATTGCAAGTGAAACACTATAGATGCAGGAAAAAAATAAAATTCTGCTAGAGACATGCTAAATGAATATCCATCAAAGACAAAATGTTTTTAGAAATAAAACTTTTTTAAAACCTTTTGATAGGAAGCCTCTATTTGCAGCAAGCATTGATGGAAATACATCCCTTAAGTGAATAGCACCACAGTAATCTCAAATCCTCCTGCAGGGGCAATCAGCCCATGGGTGTATAATAACCCAACAGTGCTTTCTATATCGTAGGACAGGGACAGGAATAGTTTCATCCCTCATCCCTCTAACCCATGTGCTGGCATTTGCTGATTTTCCCAGGGTAGCTCCAGAATGGCCATTCCTCCACCCATGTGTCTTATTGCTCCTGAAATTTTTTTTCAGGTGGAACATCCTTGGGCTCCAAGGCGCTCTGCTCAGCTCCTTCATTGAACCCATGTACTTGCACAGCATCATTGTGGGAAGCCTCTACCACACTGGTCACCTCTCCCGGGTGATGAGCCATAGGATAGAAGACATTGGTCAGCTGCCAGCTTCGTACCGCCGCAATCAGCTGCTTCTCAGTGGTGAGCAAACACCTGCCTGCAAGACAAATAATCCCCCCTCCCATCTCTAGTCATGCTGTTGACCAACAGGAATGCTTTTTGTTTGCATTAACTCACACCTTTTTTTTTTCTTGAAAAAATGGTTTCTTCATTTGTAGAATGAAGAAACCAATGTGTTTAAATCCTCTTTTGTTAGCAGCGGCCACAAAAAAGGATCATTAATGGATACAGGCTGACTAGGAAAACAACCATTGTACACTGAACACTCAGAGTGGGAACAAAAGAAGTATGACTAAGTAAAACATTTCTAAAAACCAGAAGGAAGCTTTCAGTAAATTTTAGGTTTAACTGTCTTCAGGTCATCATGAGGCATGTGAATGCTAAGAGACACCAGTTCTCCACTGGATTAGATCCTTATTTTAATCTTGATAATTGTTCTTTGGGAGGATTCCCTGAGACATCAATATGATGTCAGTGTCACAGAGCTGGGAGGTCAGGACATTTTAGTGGAGTACCCCATTGTAGATCATGTGAGATGTTTTTACTTTGAGACCAATGATAATTATGTCCACAATTCTGATTATAAAAGAGAGCTGTTCCTATGAATAAAGGGTCATTTGCCTTCTGAACATGATGAAGTCTTGTCGTCCATCCCTGACTCAGCAGTGTCTCCCCATGACCTTTCAAAGTCCTCTAGATTCCTCAGTAAGGAGAGTTCTGGTTTATACCTTATCTATTTCATTGACTTTTTTTTTTTAATATATATATATCCTTGTGAAAAAATTTGTTTGGCTGAGGCAGAAGTGATAGTTTAGCCACTGGGGAAATTCTCAGGTTCTGTGTGGTTTAGTACATCTGGCAAGTGTAATGTGCGTGTATGTGTTGTGAGGTGAACAGGTCAAAAGGCTTATCCTTTTCTGAACAGCTTATCTCCATTTTTTAACTCTTCAGTGCAGCTGGACAAAGACTGCAATCAAGTGAGTAGGAAGCTGTGATCCACACTCTCCCTCCAGTTTATGTTCCCACCTGTTCCTCCTGCCCTAGTCCAGCATGGGCATGGCTCAGCCCCCTCTTCCTTCCCACATGACATTGTGGTAGGGAGGAAAGAACTCACAGTTGGCCAGGAGTTATCTCCCCATTTCCCAGATCTGGCTGTTGTTTTGACAACACAGCCCTGGCTGCCAAAGCCACTGCATCTCCCACTGGGAAAGCAGATCCCATCCTGTGCCAGCCCCAGCACACTGTAAGTGCACCCATACATTAAGATCAAAGGCACACACAACTTCCCTGTGTCTGCAGGATGTAGGTGGAAACCCGCTTCAAATGTTGAAGGATTGAGAACACAAAAAAGGATTTTATTAGAGTTTTCACCACAGAACAGCTATTGCTTTGCTGGATTGGCCTTGCAGAGTAAAAGCAATGGGTCATACTTGGCCAGAGTGTGTGTGTATCTATGTCCAAAAGTCGTTGCCAGAGATTTCAAGGGAGTATGAAATGCATCAGAGGGGGCCTTGTATCACTTTCAATATCTGCATGTTTCTGGGCTGTCTTCCTCCTTTCCAGAGGCTTCTGTTTGGAAAAGCTTTTCCTTCGCTTTTTGGTTGTGTTTGTGGGTTTTCCTCAGCCCAGGAGAAGTGGTGGGAGGAATCTGTCTCTCTCTCTCTCTGCATAATGTTTTGTCTCTAATGCCATTATTTGTAATCTTCCCTCCCCCCACAAATCCCAGGGAGGCGATGCTGATTAAAACTTACATTGCTGAGGCTTGTGCTGCAATTCTTTTTCCTGGGAAACCCTGCCAGCAGCATATCCAGTGACTAAGGGATGGACACCTAGAAAAAGCTTCTCCAAATGCATTAGAGACCAGACCTACACAATCTCAGCCAGGCAACTCCACCTCCCACACTTGTCTTGGACATCAGACCAGCCCAGGACTGCAGGAGTCCTTAAATTATAAGGGTGTCAGTTATTTTGCCACTTGATCATAGCAGTACAAACATTCTAATGGAGAGGAGAGTCATGGTGTGTGATGAGGTATACTGAGATTAACTCCTTGGCTCCACTGAAAAATAATCAGTGAGGTTTTCTACTCAGTTTTCTACCAGTCCCAGCCAGATGGAGCTATGCTCTTCCACTGAGATTACTCTTGGGTGTAATTTTTAGAAGAAATGCCTTTTTTATATTCTGTCCTCTTAAGAGTGAGGCTCTTTTAAAGGGTACCCTGATGGGTTATGAGGTTTTGCTGGGAGAGAGAGGAGAAAGAGGA
Source organism: Ploceus nigricollis (assembly GCA_013399945.1). Taxonomy (NCBI): domain Eukaryota; kingdom Metazoa; phylum Chordata; class Aves; order Passeriformes; family Ploceidae; genus Ploceus; species Ploceus nigricollis. The sequence goes on along the minus strand of VXBC01010263.1, from coordinate 238,247 downwards.
CAGATTTCAGCTCACATCCCACAGTACTCAAATTCGTATTTTTTATGCAAAGACTTTTCTTTTTCTTTCAAATCCAACTGTCTTCTGTTGTACTCTTTGTTGTGTGGGTTTTAAGAAGGATGTTTTACATAGAGGAGAGAAAGTAACCTAGATTATTTGAGTGTTATTATCTAAATAAATCAAAACAATTATTTGTCAAAAGAAAAATACGGAAGAAATTTTTTTAAATTATAAAAATATCAACAATCAGAGAATATATCCGTGCTCTATATTTGTCTGTTACGACTCTCGTGGTTTTTTCTTTAAAACCTCTTCTTTTGTGTTGTGAAAAGGATGTGAAAATATCTTCTGTTTACCTAAATACATCTACTTACATATGATAGCTGGGAAGAGAAAGCATGAAAGCCAAAGGAGCCCAGAGGGGTTTCCAGGCACTGGGACCAGCCTGGGCTACTCTCACAGCCCCCATCTGATGAGCACCCACAACCTGCTCTCCCCTCTGTGCAGCCTTTCCTTCTCTTCCTCTAGTCAGGAATTTCACAACATTTTCATTTATTTAGTGTCCTGTGGCAACTTTGCATGGCAGGGTGTTTGCTATCATGCTTTTTGGCACTCAAATCCTCTAAGCTTTTGGGTGCTATCTTGACAGAGAGTGGTGCACAGTGTCAAACAGCTGATTGTGATCTGTTTGCATCTTGTTCTGTGTAGAGACGCTCAAGCAGCGCTGCAGAGCTATCTGATTTTCAAGCTCTCAGTTTAAATCCTGTTGCCTAGGTGAATTGGAGTTTTAGATACAGACTGATCTGTTATCTCAGGGGGGGAAAAAATTGAAAGAGGTATTAATATGACATGAATGTGTTTACAAATCCTGGGTGAGGTTGTGACTTAGCTGTAATTCTCTTCTACACATGGTAGCGAGTTCAGTCCCAGTGACTGAGATGATTTCTGCAGTTCCAGCTTTGTCACCGATACAAAGTGAGTTTGCCAAATAATTTTTTTCCTTTCAAAGGCCACCTTTCTCTCTCTGTGTGTGCTAAGTTCCATTTGGCTCTAGAAGCTCCCTCCCAGGGCAGAGGGGACAGGGGAGAGAGGGGGCATGTCCCTCAGTGGCATCACTTCTCATGACGCTGAGAGGCTCCAGGCAGGACGCAGCAGCTGCCTGCAGAGGCAGCATCCTGGCCAGACAGACCCTGCTCAGGCCTTCACTTCTCCCGAGGTGTCTTTCAGGAGCTTTCCAATCTCAACACATTCAGTGATGGATGCAGCATTCCCACCAGCTCCTGTCTCCTCCCATTCTGCCTCAGACCAGCAGATGCTTGTGGCGTTCATCTGTTTTGAAAATGAGATCCTGGGCAAGAAGGGCACTTTGAAAAGGAGGGGCTTTGATCTCTTTTCTTTAATCTCCTCTCTGAACAGCCCATATAGGTACTTATCACTCTCTGCAAAAGTTCTTTAAAACCCTCTCAGCAGAAAATGCAAGGGACCTCTCTCGGCTGCCCTCCACCCAGCAGCAATGAAAGCAGTCAATGAAACCATGAGCTGTCACTGGAGCTGCTGCAGGCAGGAGCTGCCATTTGGAATCACAGACCCAGTCCTGGCACTGGCCTCTGCTGGGGTGGCTGTGCCAGGCAGCTCCTGCCCACCAGCACAGTCCCCACCTGCTGCTCACCACAGTGGCCTTTGTTGTCCAGGTCTGCAGGCTAGTGGCCCACACAGCAAATTAGCAGAGGGACACAACAACTGGATCCAGACACATTATCCAAGGTCCATGTTTTCAAAAATATTCAAAGTGCTTCAGGTCACTCTGAGTTTTCCAGCCTTGGAAGCTCACAGTGTTGATTCTTCACTGCAAAAGCACTAATGAGCAGGGCAAGGCAGAGCTCACTTGTTTGCATTTGTACTGTGCTGGAAAATAAGCCAACCACTTTCTTTATTCCTCTTATTTTCTTGCAAGGACTAATCCTTCCCCGGTTTCAGGTACAAGAAATGAAAAAGCAACAGGAGTCATGGAAAGGCTGAGCTACACTAAATAGTTAAAAAGAGACAAACATTTACCTGATTAAAAATAACTCATGTACACACCCACACTTGACCTTGTAGCCCTGGTCTGCATTTAGAGCCAAGGAGATCTCACCCATGAAGGCATTGGCTCAGTACTGGGCTCAGATGTCCAAAATTGGCCATGTGAATGACACTAAGGTCATGCAGTCATCCCAGGTGATGTAAACATCATTATTGCAGCTGTCTAAAATTACATATGATGCATTCCACTTAAAGATGTCCCAGATATCACCATTAGGATGCAACTTACCTGCTGAAGAAATTGGTGCTCCAGTACAGGGCTGGAATCTTGCAGGCAGACACAAGGTGGGGCCCAAGAGTGTTCTGTGCAGGTCTGTGATGTCTACAAGGTCATTATTGGATCTAATAATCTCTCTCTCTGTGATGGTGAAGTGTATTGTTTTGTATTTTCTTATCCCCTGGGGTCTAGACATCCCCTCACAGCAAAGGCCCCAGGAGTTAATAGCAGATAAATATGCAGGACTGTGGGAAGCTCACCTGAAAGAACTCATGGCCAAAGCACTGCACTGTTTAGTTCCTTGTGAAAACCTGTTATCCCATTAAAGCCTTTGTGAAAGATTTCACTCAGAAACCATCACACTGCTGTCAACAGCTCACACTCCAATCCAAAGGCTTTCCTTGGGGTAATGGAAAGTTTGCCTGCAAGGTGGAAAAAATCTATAGGAATTGCTAAGTTACGTCTCTCCAAGGCACTCAGTCTGGCAATGTCTAACCAATGGTGACAAGAGCGCATGCAGCGCACGATGCCGGCGGTTCACTGGGGGTGTTTCCTGCGCCACAACAACCCAGGAGAAGCCTCTGAGTGAGCTCTGGAGCTTACTGGTGTCCCTCTCTCCTCCAGGGGTGAGCCACGCTGACGCTCGGCAGCCCGGAAAGTCTCCCGGCTTCAGCGTGAACTGGATCGCGGGGAGCGCGGAGCTGGAGGTGATCAACGCCACCACGGGCAAGAGGAGCTGCGGGGGTCCCTCGCGGCTCTGCAAGCACATGTTCTTCACTCGCTGGGCTAAGCTGCACGGCAAGGTGGGTCTGCTGCGCTGAGAGGCTGATCGGTAGCTGTCCTGCAGACCATGGAGAGTGAGAGAAGATGAAGAAAAAAATTATTTTATTAAGTGCCAAAACCTCGTTCCTGTTGGGAAATGAGTGGAAACAAATGAGACAGAGTGATGGTGGGGAGGGAAGTTGGAGATAATTCCACCGACAAAGTCATTAGGGAAGGCAAAGGAGCCTGCAGGGTGGGCAGGTTTGAGCACAAGCCCAAAGGGATTGTTCTGCTCTGCAGGACACCACAGGGGAAGGAGGCTGGTGGCACTCATTGCATTCCAGGCAGTGGCGTGGTCTGTCCTAGCCACGACCCTGGGCCTTGTGGGGAGCAGAAGAGACCAACTGGTCTTTGTGCCCAGGGCTTGGTCACAGTGTGGTGACACAGGTTCCAGCCTATTTCTGGCATAGCAGATAGGAAGAGAAGCGAGAAGCACTCCTGCCACCCCCAGAACAGAGGGATCCTCACAGGAACAAAACTGGAGCCATGGCTGGAACTATGGCTGGGAGAGCTGGATTGCTTCTGGCTCACACCAGGGACGAGGTTGCAGTGAGCAGGAGAGAGTGACTTGTGGCTGAGCAGGGCACTTGCCCTTGACAAAACAAGGATTTGATAAAGTCATCACTCTCCACCTTTGGGGAACAAAGGGAACAAAGAGGCAGCCAGAGAGAAGCCACTGCTGCCAGGCCAGCTTGTGGCCCACTGACACCCAGGCTGGCAATGTCACCCTCCCTTGCTGACTGGGCCAGTACATCTGCAGCCAGTACAGCCCCACGGAGTGCTGTACACACAGACAGGAGCAGCTCATTGCAGGCTGCGTGTTCACCTTTAATCTGCCTCTCAGCATCTCTCCTGTATAGAGACAAGGAAAAGAGCTGTTTGCTCGTCAGGCTTGCCTTGAGAGTGCCCTTCCCTACAGGTTTGGCACAGTAGAGACTTGGGCAGGTCAGAGGAGTTTGTTTAGTCCTTCTGCAGAGCAAAGGTTGCTCCCTCCTGCATGTCCTTCCAGGGGCACTGGACATGTGACATTGCTTGAGGTAGCTCCTAATGGGTGGCTCCAGTGTTCCAACAGAGCACTCTGTTTTCCCACACCAGCACAAACCCTCATGCCTGATTTCTGCCCTGTCCTGGACAGGTTTCAGAGCATTCCCAACAATAACAGACTACAGAGGGGAAATGGGAGTGTGTGGAAGGCAACTCCTCTTTTTCTGTCTCTGGGCATTACTTGGAAGCACTGAGCTGCTCCACTTCCAAGGCTAAACTTTCTTTAAACGAGCACATGCTTTAAAGATCTCCAGAAGAGATTTCTTTCAGTTTTGTCCATAAAAATCATCTTAACTGAGAAGTAGCATTCTGCCTTTGTAGAACACACCAAGACCAACACTTGCTACTGCCTATGCCCACTCCAAGACAGAACTGTTCACCCCTTTCCTGCTCACAATGGCTCAAAACTATGTTACCAGCATTTATTGCTTCCCTGGCTTTCTGGTTGTTAAACCAAAAGCACACACAAAGCCCAGTGATTGCTTATGAAATGTAGACAGGAAGATTATACAGCTACTGAAGCCTCCTGTTTCTTTTGGCTCATAGGTTGGGTTTTTTATTTTTTTTCCCTTCTCTGATTTTTGTTCTGCAGCTGAGCACACGAGTACCAAGCCATGGAGAGATGCCATCAGTGTACAGCGAGGCAAAGCTGGTGGCTCAGACGTACCAGTCTGTTAAGCAGCAGCTGTTTAAAGCATTTCAGAAAGCTGGCCTGGGCACCTGGGTGAAGAAACCCCCAGAGCAAGATCAGTTCCTACTAACTGTGTAAATCACTCTACACCTTTTCTACGTGACTGGATCAAACCAACTGGAGAGAAGGCGAGGCAGGACTTATGAGCAGCGAGAATTGAAGCAGTTTGAGATTTAATAGCAACCTCCATGGGAATATTTGCTTTTAATCCTGTATTGGAAATACATAAGTAGAAATGTGTCTGATGCACTGAACTCAACTTTAGAAAACTGCTTTTTCATGATCCCTTCCCAAGAATGTACCTGCCCAAATTATAATGCCACCCCCACCAAGATTCTGCTTTTTATTGTTTATTGCTGTTGGTTATTACTGATTTGAGGTGTTAGTGGGCCACCTGCCTGATCCAAAATAGACCTTTGTTTTCTCTCACACAATCAGTGCAAAAGTCATCACTGAATAATGGAAAATAGTGAGCAGAGATGTAAGTACCCCAGGCACACAGCATGACAGCAGGTCTCAGAGCATCCATAATAATCCACAAAAAAAGGTTCCTAACCTCTATGCAAACATCATCCTGTAAACTGCCTAAATCTGTGACAAAAATTTGGACCTCAAAGAAATGCAGCATTTTTAAACTGATTTTTCCACTGCTGGCTCTGAGCACAAAGCCAGGCATTAGGATGCCCTTGGTTTTCACACTTATTCCCTCTGACACCTTGGACAAACCACTTCACAACAAATCTTCAACTCTAGTCACAATTTGCATGCCGCAAATTTTACTTGTCTGGCCCAGTTAATCTCACATGCCTTTCAGACACCAGCCAGGATGCAGATCCTTGTCAAGGGGGCATTTCACCCCTGTGCTGCCTGCAGGGGTGCACAGCTCTGCAGGGGCTGCCAGTGAGGAGCAGTGTGACCATGCTCCTGGCTCTGGATCTTCAGGAAGCTACCTGAAGTCAGGCAGGCTGCAGCAGGACCCAGAGCCTCAGATCTCCAATCTCCTGATGACACAGAGCTCTGAATTAAGTGGATGTGAGCTCAGGATGCTCCATGCATCTGAACAATCACCAGGTTGGGTACCCACAAGTAAGACATCCCCAAACAAGAGAGCGCATTTGTTGGTTGGCTCTTCTCTGCCTCAGTTTCTCCACCTGTCAAATGGGGATAATAATAACTGCTTCACATCTAAGGAACTTGGCAGGATCAAAATGCTCTGGTCATATGCAACAGTGTAAGACAGATTTTGTCACTCTTGCAGTGAGTTTTACCTCTCCACATGGTCCAATTGACATAAGCACTGCAGAGGCAAACACAGGTTTGGGTAAAAGGTCTTACTTAATGCATGAGCTTTCAGATTCTAGCTCTGTGTAATGCCAAGTGTTATTATTACTCTTCATGCTCATCTGCAGCCTGAAAAGCAGATGGGGTTTTTCACTTAGGAGACAAGTATCACCCAACATTTAAATATTTTCTTCATAACTGGGCTGGGTCTGATACAATCTCATCTTTGAACTTGAACCATCCCAAACCTCATCAGAATGCAGAAGATACAGTCATGGGAAAACTGAGCTTTGATAGTCCCACTGCAAAACCAACCTTCAAATGCCCTGTACATTTCTCTAAGTTCCTGGGTTTTTAGATGACAGGATTTGCGGGTATATAACAACTGTTTTCTTTTTATTCCTGTGATTGTCTTTAAATCTGTATATAACATGCTGCTACTGATTTGTGATAATTGTCTTGGTATTTTCTCAGAACTGTCAAGCTGAGTTACTTTTCAAACAACACAAGGCTCATATTTTTCCATGTAATTTCCTTTACACGGGAAACTGTTCCTATCAATAAAGATAGATGCTCTTTGTATAGGGTTTATCATGTTTGGAGAGCCATATACAGTAAATACATTCTTTATTGATGCCCACAATAGAATAGCTACAGTATTTTGATGAGATTTTATTTTTAGATTATAAACTACAAGATGTATCTATAGTGTCTTGTATAAAAACAATTGTGATAAACTAGAATTTTTAAATTAGGTAAAACAAAGGTCTCCCCTTCCAGAAACCTTTTCAACAAAATAATACATTCCATATTAACTACCAAAAATATTTTAAGAAATATCCTTAGAGTAGAAATAGCTTAAAAAAAAAAAAAAAAAAAAAAGCAACCAAAAACCTGAGTCTTTTCAATAATGGAAACACTTTGTGGTAACCACTTTGTCAATACTTTGACCACTTTGACAACTCTTCTGATTAACATTTGAATACTTTTGGCACCTTCTGGAGCTTTCAGGTACCTGCACATGGTCCTGTCCTCTAACAGAGCTGTCGCTGCAGACCTCCAGTGTGGTTTGGGCAGCAGATGTGCCCGAGGGGCAGCGGGCAGGGGCCAGCCCACTGGCTGGAGGTGTGGGAGAGGCTGCAGGGGACATTGACAGTGGTGGCCCCCAGGGCTCTGGCTGCTCCCACCGAGGAAGAGAAACCACAGGGCAGCCATAGAGGAAGACAAGGTTTCTCATGCAGAGATCCACAGGGCAGGGGGGAGCATGTCTTCTACTTTTCCTCTCCGAGTTAGTCCTTGTCTAGCACACATGAGACCTCAATGGCTCTTCCTTACATCTCCCTGCCCTCACCCATCCTCCTCCAGCCATGGCATGATTTCAACCCAACTAATGCATTATAGTTCCACCAGGCTGGTGTTGCAGCTACTGTGATAACAAAGAACCATGCCTGGTTATTTTTAAGGACATAGAAAAAAGTGTGGCAGGATGAAATTATTCTTTGTTGCAGGAAATACATAAATGCAACCCTGGATTCAGCTGCCAAAATGAGTTTAGTAGTGGGAACCAAACTGAGTCCCCGCTGCAAGTGGGCATCACCTGATCTCAATGGAGTTGCACCTGCTGGCACTAGGGTTGAATATGACCTTAAATATCTACTTCTTCTCATTATGTGCAACAACAGTGTGATGGGACCCCATCCCAGAAGCACACATGACCGACACACAGCATTTCCTGAAGCAAAGGAAAAATTGCTCAGTAGTAATTCTTTAGTGAAGATTCTGTACATAACATGCATGAGTGAATGGCAATACTGTACTAATGGATGTACATTTGTAATATTTGTAAAAAAAAAAAAGAAACAAAAAAGATGACAAAAGAAAATAAATCTGAATTTACATATGTGAATTTGCTGCTAAGTTCTGTAAATTGCACTTCAGTGATACCTGATAAGTGAATGTTTCTGTTAAGTGAATAAAATGCCAAGTAAAATTGTTCTTTCACTGTTTATTGACCATTTTTCACTATGACTTAGCAATCAATTGGAATGTGCTCCAGAATGCCAGTATGTATTTTTACACACACACCCAATGTAGAGCTACAGATATCCTCAGTTTGGATGTGATGCATTGTGGGAACCACACATTTGTGTTGAGAGGGATGTGTCTGCTCATGTAGATGAAGCCATAAAAGGACACAGTATTTTCCTGGAAGAAGACTGAACTGGATACATCTCTAATTTGATCCTTCCAGGTTACTCTCAAAGATCTTTCTCAATAAAATTTAACACATTTTTCAAACCCACACTGCATGGGACTTGCTGCACAAAGCTGCTTAAGAAAACTCAAGTGATGAACAAAAGGTCACAACATCTCTGCAGATTTCTGCTTCATTGATGGAGTGGCTTTGGATTGTTCTTGCTTTGAATAATCAGTATTCAGCCACAGCAGGCTAAACTCACACTGAGCCCAAACAACACCATGCCCACAAATGTTTAACCTCAAGATGATTTTCCTTTGCCAGTCCTTATACAGATCACCGGTGTCACCAAAACATCCAAAGCTTTTCAGCAGCCACTGTGAAAATATGAATACACCAACAGCAAAAATTTTCAAGAAAAAGTTTTCCCTGTCCATCTCCCTGTGACGATGTGGTTCCAAGATGAAATTGAGCCTGACAGCTCACAGGGAGCCCCATCAGCTCACTGGCCCCACAGGTCTTTGCTTGCTCATGTTGAAGAAGTCAGTGCCAGACCCTCACAGACCATCCCATGGGATTCCTTCCCCACCAGGTGCTGTGCATAGCTTTATTCTCAAGCTAAGACTTTGCTGCAGTTTCATTTCCTCAGCTTGGGTCTATGTCATTAGGTATTGGGGCAGGACAAAGAGAAGCAGGGAGGAGAAAGCATTGGCAAGGTGAAGTTGCTTGTGCGGAAAAAAGTCACTGTGAGCTGACCCAATTCCATCACAGCCATGGTGGACTTTTGCCTTGAGCAGTAGCTGCTACTGCTTGACCATGGCACACACTATGACACAAACTACAAAGCAGTCATTAGGGCAAACTGTAGGGATGGATTCCATGTTTAATCTCATTAAGTTTAAAGGGTAAATACCTGAACTTCCTTTAAAACTTTACCGTGTACAACCCAGCATCACCAGGCACAGTTATTTCTTTTTCAAATGTATATTGGAAAAACAGCAGAATAAAACATGAACAAGCTGAAATATTGACTAATAGAGGGCTCCAGAGAAGTGCCTGCTTCTGAAATAAAATAAATAAGTCCTTCTGCTGCAGTTAGACCTTGATAGCCATGCTCGTGTGTTGAAGAATGAAACAGCTATCTAAGAGCTTTTAGAGCTTTTTGATTCATTACCATTGTGCCTATTGCCCAGCACTGAGACCTGATTAGTTTGACTGTTTTCAGCTTGATCATGTGGATAGCTGGAAATCTGAGTAAAGTCTGAGATTTTTTTAAGGATAGTGACAGTCTGCTTGGATAAGAAAAGAAAAATCAAACAAAGACATACAAGCAAATACAGACATATAGACATATGGTTTCTTACTACTTCAAGGCCTCCTGAATAAATGACATGGCTTGGAAAAGGGGGATTAATAATTATTGCCTTTTCAGCAATGAAATAGTTCTGCTCAAATGCTTTATTCAACCTGGTTTTCCTGGTAATTAAATTCTCTATTAGAGAAGTTTATGTTCTATTTTATCAACTTCCTTTGCAATACAGAATTACTTCCACCAGACCATTAAAGCCTTGTTCTGTCCCAGAAAGGAAAAGGTCCTGTTCATTCTCCTGTGGCCCTGAACAGGGGCCTTTACAGCCTATAATGCCATTAAATGATCCAAGCCAAGAGGAGACAGCTCTTTCCTTTACACACAATGTTACCAAATAATACCTCCTGCAAAGAGAAATGACGATGTGGAGAATGGTACATGCTGTCAGGTTTGGCTGTTCTGACTGACTGACTGGTGCCCTCCGTCTCTTACAACCTCAAAGCCAAGCTCAGGCTGTGTTTGGCACACCCTGAAAGAAGTGCTGTAGTTGCAGTTCCCTTCCTTCCCAGCATCACCAGCCCAACTACACCCAGCCCTCCCTTCCATGGCACACTGTTTGCTACTTATTGCTTTTATTTCATTTTATTTTAACAAGTAAATTCAGGGATTTTACTCACTTAAGAGTGCTAACTCTTAGATCTATAAGACAATGCATTTCTACTGTGGGTTCTAAAGTGAATTGCTTTTTTCTAAAGCAAATGGCTTGTTCATGTCCTGGTCTCAGTGGTAAAGGGAAGTATTTTCAGGAATAACAACAGCATCCCTTTGACACCACAGGCTCCTAAAATCCTGACCATGACATAGAACAGTGGGACTTGCTCCTAAATCTTAGGTTTCAGTGGGAGATTATCAATTGATAAACCCCTCAGGCTGCTGGCAAAAGAGACAGGCAATAATTGTAATCCCCAGAAAATTAGCCAGTTGTGTGCAGAGGACGTGTCTCATGTTTATATCATTTCATAATATACAGAAAAAGCTAAATTATTCGTTATTATAATTCAATAACCTTTTGGCATGAGAGAGAACTAAAAAGACTTGATAACATAGCTGGTTTGGGGATGCTCACCTGGGAACAGAGCAGACTTAGGTTCTTGTCCAGATTTTACCCTTGGAAGTGAGGAAAAGATGAACAAGTGAAGACCCCCAGAGGAGGAAGCACTTTCCCTCCAGGCAAAGGGTTCACAGTACAGTAAAAACCTCCTTTGTTCCAGGATCATTTTCACCTTAACCACTTCATCCACCTAGAGGATAGGTGTTTAGCTCAAATCCATTTCCTAAATTCCCTGCACAGAGAAAAGTGTCTCCATGAGATGATTTGTGCCACTTAAGACTGTGTCAAAGAGATGTGGAGAACTTTCCTCCTCAAGGGTCTGGCCTCTCCCCACTGATGGAAGGGAATCCAGGCTCCTGCACCGAGAGGTCTGTGCATGGCCAGGTGACTCCAGTCAAAGTGTCTGCAAGCCACAGGACCTTCTGTTTCTCCATTGTAAAAACCAGTGACTATTCCTTGTCAGAGAAAGATGTCCTTTGAGTATTAATACTACCAGGCTTTAAGAAANATATATGTGACAGACTGACCTGTTTTTAGCATTATAGTGAACATTTTCAAACTCTGGAAAAAAGCTGTTCCAGCCATAAGTTTTAGTGCCTGACTAAATTAACATACACTGCACCTATTTAGAGGTTTGGTGAAGGAGTTTATTCTTAACGTAACGTTGCTGCCATTGAAAACATTGAAAGGGTCCTTACTGGCAACAAGAGGTAAGTAAATGCCAAATTCATGTTTCAGCCTGAGAGCTAAGAGTATTAAGGCCGTGTGAATCTTTTTTTTGTGCCAAATCTTTGTTCCTAGCTCTGACACTTCTGTACACACTGGAAAACCAAAATCATACATCGCTGCCATCTGAGCCTTTGCATTAAGAGTTTCCTTGTGGTGGCTCAGCATTTCCCAGATTTTTTTTTCATCTGACCCAGTACCTCTTTGACCCTCTAACAAGGGAAAATACATTTGAAGAACCTTTCTCATTATTTAGAACATTTGCTGTACAAGTTCAGCTCTGTTTTCTGTGTGCAGCTTTCCTAAAATATTCTTTTATCTTCTTTTGCAGTTACTTAAGGGGTGAGGCAGAGATCAGAAGTAGCTAAATTGTACATCTATTTGTCTCATCACCTGATGGTCTTTCTTGAAGAACTGTGGCAAAAGTGAAGACTGAATCATTCTGAAAACAACCCCTTTTTCACTCAAGGAGGGATGTGGAGATAACTCTATCCCAAAAATATCAGAGAAATGCAAGAAAAAACTATTTTGGCTCACTACACTATGGGATTGTTCATCTGCCAGCCAAATGCAAAGGATTTCAAAGGACTTAGAGTACTGCAACTGAGTAGTATTCAGTTTATGAAGGGAATTGGGGGTTAAGGTCACCGGATAAAGGTACATGAAAATATTTCTTCACTCCCTCTCCTTGTGCTTTCACAGAGCAGCTCAATGATTTGCACCACTGGGCAGCGAATCAGCCTGTGGGTGTCTCCAGACAAGGCTGCCCTGAAGATTACCCTGTGAAATGACATTAAACTGGTGAAGCATTTTAGTGGTTATGGGATTGGCCAGGGAGTGCCGTATTATAGTCCTGCTGCTAATTTCTCCCCTCCCTTGTCATTCTTCCCACAGTTTTCATGGGAAAAAAGCTCTATTCAGTCACTGCAGGTAAGATTAGACAAACTTTCCTGGGAAGACAGAAAGGAAAATTTAAAGTGGTTCGCCCCCATCACAGCAGTGCAGCTCTGTCCCAGGACTAGGTCCATAAAATCAACTTAATTTTCCGTAAACATGCTCAGTTTTTTGCTGCTGAGTCTTTCTCCTTGCCAACTCTCATTACAAATTTACCTGGCAGAAAGATGCACAGTGAAGTCCCAAATCAACTGTTTTCAGAGCCGTGGTGCCACTGAGGTCAGGCGCTTTTGTGTTCCCCTGCTAGCACTGCCAAGTGCCTGCTGCTAATATAGATAAATGTAGAGCAACACATGGAGAAACAGTAAACCAAGCTAAAAATACACCTTAAACACAGCACTTCTCTGCATCTTTTACGGGGAGGTTTGCAATAGTTCAACTGTTACTCTTATTACTGGTTGCATAGTTTGACACTTTCTACCCTCTAACCTGACTTTTTTACTGCTGGAGGGGTCCTAAGCCACACAGGCACAGGTTGCTGCAGAGATGCTGGGTGTGGAAATTACTTGGGTTGCCACATGCTGCTTGTCTCATGCCTGCAGCAGCTGTAGAACTGTGCAGGGTCCTTTGCCTTCACCCAGCCCTGCGTGCCAGCTCCTCACCCTGCAATGGGAGCTTCCACCAGAGGTGATTAACGTGTTCTTGCCACCAGTGACAAGATAGATCGTGCTTATGAGTCATAGTGGCCTTTAATATCTGCAAGCCAGAGAAAAGAAAACTGCATTAATTTATATTCATTAATATGAATTAACAGACTAGGGCCCTTCAGTCGTTCACATTCTTCTCCCCGAGCATTGGCAGCAGCAGCCTGAGCTGGGGAAATGGCAGGAGCTGCCCAGGAAAAGTGAGCTAACAAACCAGCTGCCTCCAGCTTGGCAGAGCTGGCCTTTGGTTTGCTTTCCAAAGGGAAAAGCCTCATTGTCTCCAAGGAGCTTCTCCTGCCCATGGGCTGATAGCTTTGGCATGTGTGTATGTTTATATGTGCATATTTACATTTTTATATTTATGTACTTCTGCTGAAGTAGTCCATTCTATGTGCTGAACTAGGACATCGGTGCTCAGAGGCCCATCAGCTGGCCAGTGACTCCTGTCCCTGAAAAGGGGATACAAGACTGTATGTCCTGATGTTTAAGCAGTAGTTTTACTTCCATTTAAGCCAGGACTGCCTCTGAAAAATGTATTTGCCCCCAAATCTCTGACACTGGAGTCCAGGCAGGTGCCCAGCGATGCAGAGCAGGAAAGTTGATCCTGTTGAACACCTGGTACCCTTTTGTTTCTCTTTTATCCTGGGATATGCTTTCAGAGTAGACAGCATGGTGGAGTGGACTAAAAGGAAGGAAGGCAGGCATCACTCTGTGCAGTGATGGTGACACTGCAAACACAGGTCCCCTTCCCCCTTCTGTCTACACCCAGACCTCCCTATGAGCACACATAACTAAAAAGCACTTACAAATAACACTGGAATAACTCACATGGTTTTTGTTCCAAACAGACCCATTTTAGCTGTAGTACATTCAATGTCCTTACCAGAGCAGTGAACAGTACAGATGCTGGTCCCTTCCTGATGGGAAGCTGAGGCACAGAGTGGCCACAGCAAAGTCCTGCAGGTGAGAAGTGCCTCTGACAGGCCATGCACCCTTTGGACAAACACCTTCCTCCTCCATAAGCCTTCCTGAACCACTGGTATGGAACCTGGTGAGGAGAAAGGCCCTGCCCTGGTGAGCCACAGATGGTGTGCAGTGCTCCAGATCAGCTCAAGTGCCATCATTTCTTTAATTGCCCTGAGGAATCAATTGCCTGGGAAGGCTGAGGAATCCTGGTTTTGCAGCACTTTTAGAGAAAAACCTATGAGGAGCACAATGTCTGACTTAGCCTGGTGGCAAGAACACATTGGATCATTTGAACTGCTGGCCTCAGTTTCCTGAGCTAAAGCACTTAAGTACTTTCAATACAAATTGACCTGGGTCAATTTTCCTGGGTACTTCCTTTCAATACAAACTGACCTGGGAAAGAAAAAAAGGATGGCAGCAAGCCAGAAAGGGTTTAAGATAAAACATATTAAAATACATTGTGGAATATTTAACTGTTAAGATCTATGAATTTGTCATATTGTGTTATGTTATGTGATAGTTACAGCACATTAGTAACAACTGTATTATCAACACATGCATGCATACACATACAATAGGCACAAATATTAACATATCATGATATAACCCATATTTTTTGGCATACCAGAAAAAAAAAAGACTAAAACCTCACAAAGATAAAATCCCACAGTTTCTTGGCATTATATAACTGTGTGTGTAGGTACATGAGGACAAAAGCTAAGACAGACACATTCCAGTTTCTGCCCAGTGGCAGTTCAGCACTTCAGTCCCCATCACACAGACAAGCCATGGGGAAGCATCCAAGGTGGTGGGACTGGACTTGACTCTCAATGGTTCCTCAACAATTCTAGGCTCAGGACTGATCTAAAATAAAGTTTCTGGTTGTACTTTGCTCCTACAGCTGCTAGCAGGACCACTGTGGGCCTGAGGGGCTGAGACAGCTTTCTCTGATCTCACAGGGAGATCAACAGCCCTACAGTGCAAGGATTTAGTCATGAGAAGAGATAAGTTACAGAGGCACCTGTGCAGGTTTTCATCAATATTTTGGATGATGCTCTTACTCATATGGTCTAGTTTTAGGTAGCCCTGCAAGAAGCAGGGAGCTGGACTTCAAGATTCTTATGGGACCATTCCAACTTGAGATCTTCTATGATTCTACAATTCTCTGTCTCTCCCTGCCTGCCAGTAGCTATCTGACATCCTCTGTGTTTCCAGTGTATTTAGTACAACACGTATTTTCTCAAAACTTTCTATCCATCATCCATAATGTATAGCTGAAATGTTTGGCTTCAGTACATTTACATGGTAATCAAATCATTAGCCTGGGGGAGGCATAACACATTAATGACTTTAGAAATGTTGGTTAAACTCCAGTCCTGATCAAAGAGACCAAAATTTATTGTCATTCCTCTAATAGCCATGTGGTAACCAAAATGAAATCAATTTGATGAAGATAATTAGGTTCCCATCTCCATCACCACACGCTTAGTACAATTAGGTGGAATGAGCTCTCCCTCCCAGCAATATGATACTGTTAGCACAGACAAAAATATTCCAGCAGCACCAGCCAGGAAACACTTACTAAAACAAATATTTTTCAAATTAGAAACTGCTGGTTCATCAGAATATGAATATTCCCAGGAGTATCCACACCATACACACAGGTCCTGGGCAGAGCTCACAGGCAGACACAAGCAGAGGTCTGCCCTAGAGCAGAGGACATCATTTAATGTTCTGAGTGTCCCTCGGGAGCTACTCCTGTTCCTGTGGGGCTGAGGAGATGGTGCCACCCCAGGGGCAGTGCTGGTCCCTCCCTCCTGAGCCAAGAGCAGCCATCCCAGTGAGTGGGCTTGGTGGTGTTTCTGTGGTCCTGCTCACGACTCCAAGCCAGGTGCAGGAGAGGGGTGAAGCAAAGCTCTGCAGGCAGGGTGGTGGCTGCTCTCAGCAGGGATAAGGCTGGAAAGCTGGATCCTCTCCAGGCGTTAACATCTCCCACCAGCTGGGATGTTTGCACACTCTACACCCTGAGCCTCCATATGCCAAGCCCTAAGAACAATTATTTTTCTCACTGAGAGGCCTTTGTATCAGCTTGGTGCTGAGCAGGAAAAGGAAATTAAATCTTTGCTTCTTCCAGTGCTGAACTGACTGGGCTCAGCATTCTTCTTTGCATCAGCTTCATAGGCAGAATATATTAGTGCCCATGTTAATCAAATAATGGGAAACCTGATTTGTTAATATACTCATTAAAAAGTGGACAAAATGCATTTCCAGTTTCCTAAAAAATAAAGGATTCTGTGTGTGAATATTCAGCAGTTACTCATTTAATTTATTCTGACTGTTTGAAAACTTCAATAATTGCATGGATTTTAGCAGGAATGACCCATATCTCTTCAGTGCAGACCTTCAGCTACACAATAACTGCTGTCAATACTTTGAAATGGAGGTAAAGATTAAGTGACTTAGGAAC
Source organism: Ploceus nigricollis (assembly GCA_013399945.1). Classification (NCBI taxonomy): domain Eukaryota; kingdom Metazoa; phylum Chordata; class Aves; order Passeriformes; family Ploceidae; genus Ploceus; species Ploceus nigricollis. The sequence goes on along the minus strand of VXBC01010263.1, from coordinate 221,736 downwards.
CCAAGACTGATTTTTGGTCAAAGCTGTTGAAAACTGCTCTCAAAGTTTCATTCCCCATATTTTAATGAACACAATATTTTGTCTCTGATATTATCTTGCCACTTGGAAATAAAAGTCTTTGCATTTCCTCAGATTTTAAAATCCTACAGAGTACCTATATCTTAAAAGCCAGCTTCCCAAGAGAAAAGTATTTACTACTTTCCTATGCAATTTCCCTCTTCAAATTTTCAAAACCACCCTTTGCAGAGTCATAGTCCTGTGAGGTGTATGACAATTGGCAGAGGGTTTGCAACAGCATCCATTGACATCATAGTGAGAGGATTTTATAGGCACAGGAAAGAGAGGCCCAGGGGAGCTACTTGCCCAAAAATTAAAGCTATCTAATGTCCTTTTCTCTTCTGGGTGTGTCCCTCTTTGTTGCATTTAGAGTATTCCTTAGGCACATTTTGGACAAAGGCAAACTATGTCTCCATGTCCAAAATTTCCAGCAGAGTAGGTCTAGCTTCTGAAGAGTGAGACTTTGCAGTCAAGCTTGTGGAAACTGATGGGAGAGGAAGATGGGGACAAAGGCAAACAGCAGCCCCAGGGCAGAGAGGGCAGTGGTCCACACCAATCCCACCCAGTAACAGTGATGGAAATGGGCCCCACATCTCCCAGCCTGCAGGCTGGGACTGTGGGCAGAACATCATGTTTTTTCTTGTAGAGCTGAATATTACATATCACTCTCCTGGCCTCAGGAAGAACTGTGGGTTACTCCTCTCATGATGCATGTATTGAACAAATTATTGTAGGAAAATTCCATCTAATGTTATGAAATATAAAGACATTGTAAACATCTCATGAAGGTCCTACTGCTGGGGACTGGGATGGTATAGTTGAGAGACATCACTGCCTGCTTCTCCTGTTCCTACACTCTTCTCTAAGGGCATCCATATTCTGTTGTCAGTAACAAACAGTGGGGTAATTGGAAGGGTCTTAGCCTAATAAAGACATCCTATAATGTTTTTACATTAATCTTAAGGATCAGGACAAAAGCAGGTATCCCCTTGGGCTTACTCTGATTTGTTTTGTGGTTCTCATAATGTTTTATTAGACCTTGCTTGACCTTGAGGCTGTAGCTTTGAGAGTTTTCCAAGTGGAGCTATGGGTCTGTGCTGGAAGCAGAAAATAACCTCGGCCAGAAGCTGAAGTTTATGTGCAGGGCTCTATGCAGATCTGCCATAAGTACCCCAGGAATGAAGGCTGTAAAACAATTAGACCCCAAAAAAGTGATTGAAATCTCAAAGAAGAAGCTACACAAATTATTCCTGCACTTAATCACAGTCTCTGCTTTTCTCAGAGGAAATACTATGATGAATAAGCAGAGAAAATGATCAAAATCCTTGTGTAATGAGCCCTGTGTTAATTGCCCCACTGTCCAATGAAACACAAAAGGTACTAATGAAGCTCACAGTCTCATCATCCCTGACTGACTTTTGTTAAGCCTCAGCCTAAAGTTACGTGCCCAGGAGAAACTGTGGGATCCACAGACACCCAGAAAAGGGATTCACCTCTCACCTGGGAGTGCAGTGTCCTTCCCTGGGGCCTGACTCAGAACTGGCCATCTCAGCCAAGCAGAACTGTCAGCACCCTGTGGGCCAATGGCCAGAAGGAAGTATGGAATAATCCTCAATTATTTCCCACATTAAAAGGTGGTGCACAGTGCCCCCAGTCCCTCCCCAGCCATCACTCCCTTATGTGCCACTGATGCTCAAGATTTCCCAGCAGCAGGAGAAAGGTGGATTTTTTTTTTCTCAGTGCTTGTTCTCTATGGGCCAAGTGGTTATCACTGTTATCTTTGGGGGTTTTTGCTGGTGTCACACCACATGCCCACTCTGCTGAATAAATGTGGCACAGACATGCCCCTGTGGTTCTCACCAGGGTTGCCATGACCAGAGACCAAGGCAGGTGAGGAGCACATGCCTCCAGAGCAGAGGCTTGACAACAGTGTGGCCCTGGTGGTGCAGAGCAGTTGCCATTCATTCACCATGCCCCAGTGTAGGAAGGGGACATCTGGAGTTTCTCTGGACCTGCATGCAGGTTACTTTGATCATCTGAACTGGAGCTCACTCTGACTGAGATTTCCTTAATAAGCCAGTTGTTATTTTGACACAACACCTCTGATTCTCCAGCCAAATGCCCTAAAGCACACCACAAAACCTTTGTACTTTTCCCTAATCATCCAAGCTGCAGTGAGAGCTCACAGTGGGGAGGAGGACAGGGAAGGCAGATGTGTCCATCAGGTGCATACCCAGGTCATGGGATGGACATCCCAAATTCATCCCCACTGGAATCAGGTCTGGAGGAGTTGCCTTGAAAGACTCAGCCATCTGCTCTTAGCTGGCAACAGGCAGTAACATCAGTTTTTCTTCCTCCTTCCTGCAAAATGCCCTGATATCCCCAGGTGAAAATGTACTTCAAGTGCAACATATTTTTGCTTATAAAGTATTTAAGGCACATCAATCCAACTCACAGAACTCATTTCAAATAAATGAACAACTTTTGAAAACATTTTATGGACATTATTTCCTCTCCAGCTGAACTTCATCTCTTGAATTTAGTCTTATGTTATGGTCTGATTATTCTCAGAAAGAATTAAATTGGAGGATGGAAGAAATGAAGGTATTCTCTGGAAATCCTTTCATTTTATTAAAGCTTCTGTTATTGCTTGTGTTGTGTTTGTCCAAACCACTTGTCAAGATTTCATTACCCCAATTTAAAACAGCAGCACTATGTCAAAATGTGGTTATGACTGAAAATGAAGGTGTGCTGCACTATTCCCAGGGAGAGTAGAACACGCTGCTTTTCTGGGCTGAACTTGGAGAAAATAAGTTAGAGATAACACACACATTCATCCACCAAATATCACACTACAAAACAGTGCTAATGTGCTAGAAGAGATTTTACAGGCCCAAAACATTAGTGATTCAGACAGAAGTTACCCTTTTTAAGCCAGGAATGACCAACACTAATCAGCACAAAATTGATCAAATGCTATTGACCATTAAGGACCACGAGTGAGCTTGGCCCTCCACAAGATCAATTAGCAGCAGCAACTTCTCCAAAAGAGCCTTGAAACAAAGACACAATACAAAATCAGTTCCAAAATGTGCAGGGCCAACAAATCACAGCACCTGCCCATGGACACTGGGGTGGAAACCACCTGTGGAAATGGGGCTTGGGCTGAAAAGGACTAAGACAGAAGGGAACAGCCCAGTTCACTCAAGGCAGGAGTGGAGAAGGCACAAAACCGGAAATATTTAGGGACAGAAAACAGGCTGCCTGTCCAGAGAAAGCTCTCAGGAGCAGTGGTCTACACCTTTCCCCCATGTGACCACTTGCTTGAGATCCACAACAGGGGAAGCTCAGGCAGAGTCTGTCACCTTGACAGGCCGTGGGTGATGGCCACGGGCTGGGCACAGTGTGGTGGCCCTGCACCGGCTCCTGGACAGCACACATGGAAAAGCCACGGTGTGAGCTTCATCGTGGTCTAGCTCTGTGCTCTGAGAGGGTCTCCTTGCCACCATGTTATCACTGTATGTATGAGATGCTGCACCAGAAGTTTTGAAACTCAAAAATTGGGGAAAGAACACTTTGAAGGAGTGATTTAAAAAAAGAATTCATTTATATTTATTAATTTAACTATAGATGTCCAGTTTGAAATAGATTTCTGAACACTTTTTCAAAATATACCCAATATTCATGCTTGATCTCTGCAGACCAAAGTTTATACTTCTTTAATAATTACATACTTCAAGACAGGCACTTAAATTTCACACACAAGTACACAAAGTTATATTACTGCTTGGGATGATGCATATTTCAGTGCTATTATTATTAATTTCTAACAGCTGTGTGTTCTTGGTATCAATCAAAAGCAAAATTCATGACCGCAATTCTACTGTGCCCAAGCAGTTTGTCAGTCATAATTACTGAACTTGTTATCACTCTTTCTCTGTAGGAACATATCATTTGTATTAACCATTTACTAGAACTGTACATATATTTATTCCAGCTATTTGAAATTTACTGAAAATGTGTGTCAGCTCAAAAGTAACTACTGCAAAATTCTGAGCAATACACGATATCCAGAGCACAGTCAAGTGCTCCCTTCCCACCTAGTGACAAACACAAATACTTCTACAATTTGTTGCAGCTTTTGTTACTGACATTTCCTGGAGCCTGGTGTTGATGGCAATAGGAAACATTCAAATCCCAAATAACCTTAATTCAGCACCATCTCTTGGCACCAAACCCAGACATCTCTGATCAGCCAAGGGGTTGCAGGACCAGGCTGCTCCTCTTTTACACAGCCAGCAGAAGGGCTCCAGGGATCACCGTGTTTGCAAACGCAGTACAATAGACCAGTGACCAGAAAGGAGCACTTAGAGATGGGCAGCCAAGGAAGGACATACACCATGTGCCTCTGGCCACCTTCCCCAGGCCCTGACAGCAATGTCTGCTTCCCACCCTCCCAACAACCAGCAGCAAAGTTGTTTCAAACTTTGCTGTTTCAAACTTTGCTTTGTTGTTTCAAACAGCATCATCCTTGTAAAACAAAACATCAAATTATTGCTCACCCTCAGCACAAAGTATTACCCATGCCCTCTTCTCTGCCTGAAACCTGAAAGGGGAATGGCTGGGTCCTGCTCAGCTCAGGTCTTTCTAGCACAGGCTATGTCTCCATTTAAACCCTCACTCACCTGGTGTCCAGGGGAGGCAGGAATGCAGGCTACATTCTAGAACAGCCCCACATGCATCCCCCTTGGGAATCAGCCACTGGACTTGAAAGCATGACCTTCTGAGGGTTGAAAAGCTATTTACAAGTGTCTGCTTACTTGTAAATACTTACTTACTACTAACTTACACTTTTCTCTTTCTAGGATCTTGCATGATTTGCTAGCCATAGGTGCATAAAATAGGCCTAATAATTGTATTTCAAGTTTTCTAAGATCTGTTTTCAGAGATTTGTAATCTGTAAAGAATATGGGATATCTTAGGTTAATAGCATGTAGTGGCTTCCACTTAGTGTGGGACTAAGTTGTGATAAACATGGATCCAGCTCACAGAGAAGAAAAGTATGTGAAGAATGAAAAAAAATAAAAAAGAAGGGGGAAAACAATTATAGGTAGATACTTTGCTTCTTTAACCTTTCTCATATGCTGGAAAAACCACAGTAGCCTCCTACATTTCAGAATTGCCACTTTTTTGAATTTTTTGCTGTAATGGGAAGAGACATAGGAATACAACAGGCTTTTTAATTAAACCTTGTTACTTTACAAATGTCTCAAAAAGCCCTCTCTTCCTGACTCCTTGGGAACAACATTCCAACTTACAACTTCGCATACATATCTCTGGAGTGTATGTGGGAATTTATCCCCTGTGGCATTTGCCATCCACAAGCCACACATTTGGTGTAAGCTGGGTGTAGGCACCTATTGCTATCACACCTCCTTTTTGGAGGGAGAGAGCTGAGATGAATTTTCTGTGAGCACAGCACAGGCACAGCCCCTCGCCTGCTTGTGCTGTCATTCCCAGCAAGATCCCAGGTGCCCAGAGCCAGGGCAGAGGCAGCCTGGCATAGGGATGGCCTGGAGCACGCAGTGAGTGCCTGGCAGAAAGCTCAGGCAGCAGCACAGGCTGCTCCCCCAGTGCTCCATGGATTCAGTGATCATGGAAGGCAGGGATGGAAGTGATGGAGGTGGTAGGGACTGCTGGTTACACTCAGCTGCTGCTCCTCTCGCTGCTGGCTCAGTGTTTAGGAGTTTATCCTGTTTAGGGAATTACAGAGCAAGAACTTGGCAGAGCAGACAGCATGAGACAAAATTGGTCCATAAGTTTACAGGGCAAGGTTTAATGAACTCTTGGAGTCCGCAGAGGGTACCAGTGCCTTAGGTGTTAAACATGTTTATTTATTGCTCCACCAGTTCTCTAGTAGAGTTTATACATGTTTTGGCCAAACAAAGCAAGCTTTTTGAGCATTTTCTGTACTTCTTGTAATTCAGTAGAAGGCTTATATTGGGAGATTGATCAGACACCAAAGGCAGTATTGGAAATATTACTGTATCTGAAGAAATCTTCTCATAAAGTGCATGATGCCTTGCACCTATGCATTCCTTTTACAGGCAGTTTGAACTATCCAAATATATCTGTCAGGTTACTTCCTTTCTGAAAGGGGAAAAAAAATTTTGACTGGATTGAAAAAGATGTTTTGGTTAACTTCAAACTTGTTTTATTTGGGAATCTTTTTGCTGCTCAGGTAAAAGGACCAAAAGCTGCTTAATTACTTTGAAAAAACACCTTACTTCAAAGCAGTGCAACTTTCCAAGGGTAGAAATTACTCAACGTATTTGCAAACTATCTTGGTCAACCTTAACCACAAGAGATAGTTTTGAGTGCCAAAGTATTTCTCAAAGAAATATTACCTAAAAAGACAGCAAAGAATTTACACTGGTCTTGAAGGAAATCCTAAATTAATAATGACAAATACCTTGGAGCTGCTTTCACCCATGGGCTTGTGCCAGTAACCTCCCTCTTGACAATTAAAAAAATTCCTGAAAAACCTAAGTCAGGTACTGCTGTGTATTTTGTATCACCACCATGCTGTGGTGAATGCTACATACAGGCTGCTTTACCTATTTAGTTCCTGCAGTAAAATGCTCAATTCAAGCCCGTGGCAGCCAAAAAGAGCCAGCAGAGGTTTTGGAGCTACCACCCCCAAAAGGAGCTTTGGGGTTGTACCAGCTGCCTCCAGCTGATTCCAGGTGTCCATCTGAGCACACCTGGCTTTTCTGGTGGAGGGATCTCACTCTCTTGAGAGAATTTGAATTTTTACATGATTTGTTCTCCCTTAGGAAAGCCCTCAGTGAACTCCACCCCACAAGACAGGAGAAGCTGGCATGGGGCCAGTCCTGCCCTTGGCCATCCACTGGTGGGTTCAGCTTCCTGCATTTTGGCATCTCAGGGTAGCTGCAGGTACCACCTGTGCACTCTGGCAGGGATTGCTGATCATTTTGTCAGGCAGGACTGGCACTGCCACCGTGACCCCCCACTGGTGAACAGGGACTGAGCAGGGAGCTCCAAGCCTGACCCTTCCCTGGGTTTGCAGCATGGCCCCAGGCAATGCAGTGTCTCCAGACTGGTGTCAGCTTGGTGCAAGTAAGAATCAACCTCCCTGTATCCACCTGCCAGATAAACCACATTTCAGTGGCTCCAAAATGAGAGTTGTGTTCCTAATTTATGAGCAACAAAAGTGTAGGAGACTTTGATTAAACAATTTACCTGATTTGCTAAAATACTTTATTACCTTTAAAAACTTGAGAAAATAAGCTTACAGTTTTCTTTTTTAAGTGCTACAGGCTTTTTATTCTCTCTCCACCCTCATCAGCTGCCTTGCACCTTGATCTGGGCCATGGAGTCAGCAGCTCATGCCACCAGCCCCTGCTCCCATCACCACCCCCTTGTCTCAGCAGCAAACACCAGCCTAGAGCCCCTGGACTGAGAGGGCAGGGGACAGCCTGGGCTCAGTGACTTTCCATGGGGCCCTTAAGGCAGAGTGCCAATGGATGTCATCAATATTTCCTCTGCAGTTGTTGTGTTTTGGTGCTGGATTGCTGCTAGCATCTGCTGTTGGACAAAGGCCTGAGGATGTCCTGCTCCCCAGGAAGATTCACATCTGGGAGGTTTCCATTGCACACTCCCACCCAGACGAGCACACTAAGCTGGAAAACAATGCCCACCACAAAGCAGTATAAACCTAGCCCAGAAATGCAACAGAAGCAAGCTAATTAAAATGATAGGAAAATAAGAGAGATGTAAGTATTAAAAATCAAAAATGCTTTTGGGGCTTTAAAACAGCAAAACTGTGCTTGCATTATTGCCTCTAAATGTGGTGGGGGAAAGGTTAATGGAAGGGGACTGGGTGAGCCAGGGGAAGGAGCCTCTTTTCTTTCCATCAGCACATCTGAAGTCATGTTACATTCATAGAGGTTTTAAGATATTTTGCTGATTGCTTTTGCAAAGCAAAATACCACCACTGCCCTAAAAGATCAATTATATTCCTTTACAATGTCCTACAGGCACATGAATTATGAACCAGCAGAGTTTTGCGTAACTCCTCAGACAAAACGAAGAGACCCAATTTTATTTTTTTCCTGTCTGCATATCTTGGTGTGCCCTCTGCTGGCATTTATTCCTCACAACACATCCCCGTGTGTCCAAACCCTCTCCCTGGGAAACACCTGGGGCCAGCAGCTCTGCTCACTCAGGGGGAGTTTTTGGTAAACACACACGATAAGAAATTTCTGACAGAAAAAGAAGAAAATAAAGGCAGGTGCATTAGCAATAGAGCAGAACTTGTGTAGAGCTGGAGGTGAGAGAACATATCCTGTGAACACTGAAATTGTTCTCCCCAGCCCTAAGAGGGAGGCTCCAGGAAGGGTGGGTGAGGTGGCTGGAGGTCCCAAATGTGCCCACCCAATGGTTTGGCAAGTCTTTGACACGGGTTTGGCTGTGGTTTGGCAGCTACTGGCAAGCACCACGTTCTGGCACAAATCCAGCACATACCTGCTGCCCTTAAACAGCCAGAACATTTCTTTCATTCTTGCCACAAGTTTTTACAGAGCTTGGTGCTGATTTATACTTTGAAAATCAGTTAAATAGGAAAGAAATGGAACACAAATAACAAAAATTAAGAATTCATTCTGGCATATTATTTGCTGAATTATGGAGCTCTAGGGGCAGTGTCAGAGAGTTCCTTATTTAATGTCTTTTAAGTGGATGTTGACTCCTGAATTTTTACATTGAAAGGGCCTGGGACCACACAAGCAGGAAAGTCCATCTTTTCCCTCCAGAGACATTACTAATGGAGCAGAAAAGATTACTTTTCTTCCCAAAAAGAAAAAGAATCTGTCTCTGCTCTCAGATGCTGTTGTTGTTAATAGAGGAACACAGTACAAAATCAGTCCCAGAGAAGAGGTGGGCTCCCTTACAGGGAAAAATGGTGCAGCCCTGGAGCAGCACTCTCGGCACAGAGCACATTTGCTGTGGAAAGCCCTTGGACAAGAGTTATTCCCAACACATTTCCAAGGGGCAATCACTCAGCAACCACATAACATTGTCCCAGTGCCTGCAGCTCCCTGACAGCCAGAGCTCACCTACAAGTCTGGCAATTCACCGATAACTTGTGGACCTAAAAAACAATGGACAAGCCCCTTCCTTCCCTCCCAGCCCTTGGGTGCTAAAACCCCCACATTCTCATTTATCTTCTAACTGTGACTCCAAAGATCCTCAGAGGAGGATCCCAACCAGGTCTTCATGTCCCACATCCCCAGATCTGGGCTGACCCACATTTGCACTGACTGCTGGAGGCCACCTCCAAGAGAGACCCCACTCTCTCCTGCCATGGGAAGCTCAGATAACCACAGCCCTGCTCCCACAGAGGCAAAGTGCCTGCACAGGGAGCTGCTGCTCACCAGCCATCACCCAAATACACAGTAGGGTTGATCCTGTGCAAAAACTCAGGACATAAACAAATAAGGATAAAGGTGTGAGGGAACAGAGGGAAGAGGCAAGGATGGGCAGCAGCAGCACCTTTGTTATCCTTGGGCTGAGCACTGGGCTGTGCTGCCTCTAACCCCAGCAGGGACAACCTCCCCTTGGTACTCACAGAAAAGTCATAATACCAAAGATTTCCTGTAAATTACCCACATTATTGGCAGTTTCTCCAAGTCAAAGCTTGCACATTTGATGGAACTACAGGACTGAAAATCTATGCCTTGATAGGGCTCCACTGAGCTCAGCTGGAATCATTCAACTTGCAGGATCAAGGTCTCCATCTGCATTTTGACATTGTTTATTTCCAGCAAGAGCTCTGAAACTTGTTGGCAAGACTAACGGTGTTTAGAGGTCATTTGTTCTGTTGCATCTGGAGAAGAGGAGATAACTTTAAATACTTGTAATCAGCTTATTAACAAAGTGGATCAGAAGTCAGATACCATTTCTCCTACAATTTTATACTTGTAAATTTCAGGAACACAGGTTAGAGGAAAAAATCAAAAGGATATTAACTATAGATCACAATCAAATTAAGCTGTATTAAAACAGCTCTACGTGTTATCAAGTATAACACAAGGCTGTGTTGCAAGGTGGAATGGATGTCCAGATAAATTAATCTTTGGCCTTCATTATGGGAAAACAAATATAAAGGCTATTGACTGAGCAGCTTGGTTGTGGCATCACAGAAGCTGCTTAGGAAAAAGCCTGATGAGGCAAAATCTTTGTTTGTGCATTTGGCTTTACCTTTCTGTGCCCCCTCAAGTCACTTTGAGACAGGAAGATGCTGAACATGGCAAGGAAAAGCCCTTTTTCAGGAGGCAGAGAGAACAGTGGAAGGGGACATCCCAGCGGCTGTGGCTCTCTAGTGGGAGAGCAGAAATAAGCGATGTTTCAGTGGTAGGTGGTTCAAGGTAAAATGCCAAACAAGCAGATGAGGCTCTCACAAACACCTGATCACTGAAGGCTTGTTGAGGCCAACAGCATGGTATGGAGGGATGGGGTGTGGAAAAACCAGAGTGCATTTGGACACCTAAGAGCCCAAAAATAGGACGCTTTTATATCTGTAATACTAAACACTGTGTTCCTGGAGCACTCAGGGCAATGCACAGCACTGCTGCAAACACAGTGTCTTGCTGGGGAGGCCTCATGCACAGAGAGGTTACTGGAATGAATGTTTGACCTTGTGGCAAAGCCTCCTGCATTCAGTAATACAAACTGAGGCCTCTCTGGTAAGGAGGATATTATTCCAATCTTTCTTAAACTTCAGCTATAAGGCAAACCTTTTAGGGGTTCAGGGAAGTAGGTCTTTTTTAAAACTCAGATGAGCTTGATTTCTCAACCTGTGACAACACCAGTAAGGATCTGCTCCCAGAGCCTCAGCCAAGTCCTCAAATACTCAGTGTTCCTGCTCACTGCCCTGGATCTCATCAGCTCCTCCAAAAGAAAAGTGACAAAACCATGACATCATCTTTTCTGCTCCTTTTTCAACTCTCACAGATACTGACTTATGTCAGTTTTTTCATCTTCTCAACTCCTTCACTCACTTAAGTGACTAAAGGCCATCACCTTCACACCTTCTCACCCTCTCCTGTGATTTCATGGTCGAGCTGATGTTCCCTTCCTCAGGGTCCTTGTCCCAGTCCCCTGCACAGCCACCCACTGCCACCAGCCCCAGCCCTGACACTCCCACAGAGCTCCTGGGGAGTGCTGGACACTGAAATCCTGCAGCACCACAGGGCCCTGTCATTGGTCTCTCTGCAAACATCAGCTGAGCTCAGATACAAAGCTGCCTCTCTCCAGACCTTTTACTTCAATCCAAATTCCTATTTGCCCAACCTCTCCCAATGCTCACCTGATACTGAAGTAGGGCAGAGCTGCTTCTCCCTAAGTTCTGCCTTGCCCTTGGATGTTGTGTTTATTTCAGGGTTTAGTTCTGAACATTTTTTATTGATGTTATTTTACACCATTAGTGAATCACAACCTTTCCCTCTTCAGTCAAACTAAAATGATGGTTCTGGTCACACCCCAACTTCCTGCAAACTCCTTTCCTTTAGTCTCACAGTTGATACAGCAGCAAATGACATTCTCCTCTGACCATAGCAAACATCTATTTTAAAGCCCTTTTTTTCTGTTTTTGCTTTTCTTTTTCTTTTTTTTTTTTT
>VXBC01010263.1:89850-209972 GCA_013399945.1 Ploceus nigricollis | reverse complement strand
TTTTGTTTTGTTTTGTTTTTTTGTTAAGGCTATGCAACCTCATAAGATTCTTGTTTTCATTGCAAAGGCCCTTCGCAGCTCCCTCCTCCCACCTCTCTCTCAGTTTTCAGAGGCCCACCCTGACCAGACACTCAATCTTTCCAAGCAAACATTTCTGTCCAGTGCCTCATCCTGGCAATTCTCTTCACAAATCCCTTGTAATTCATCTCCACCTTCCTCTGTCCCCATGGTTCCCACACAGCCTGGCACAGTGCAAGGAGCTGGTGTGAAGAGGTGGAAGGGGAAAGAGGGAACTTGCAAAGTTCTGAGAAGCCTGAAAAATGTGAAGGTGAAGCCTGCAATATCTGTGTGTGTCTGTGAGCACCCACTTGCTGTCTAACAGCTTCATCTGTGGAGCAGGAGGAACCCTTGGCATGCTGTGCTTGCAGGGTTTTGCCCAGCACTCCCTCACTGCTTTATTCTCCAGAAGCAGCTCTACCTGCTGGACTCTGTTTCCAGGAGAGCAAAAACCTCAGAATTTTGGATGGTCTTGCCTGCTGATACTTCTAATTTTCTTGTGACTGCTGGCTTTATGTGGACCACATCTAATCTCCACAGGGATATGGCTCTAATGGGCTCTTGTTGTTAAACTTTCCTTTAATTCACTGTTCACAGCTAATCTGTTTATACCTGCTTTTTTTTAAGACCTTGCCAGAATGTTTCCCAAAAGCAAAACACTAGTTTGACAAAATAAATCATATCATTAAAAATATTACTGCAAACATACACCTGCATGGACATAAGGAAGATGCTGCAGTTGATCAAGAAAAAAAAGAAGAAAAAATTCAGGGTTTAAAAGGTGGCTCCATCTCTTGCTGGCACAAAAAAGTTACAAGCAAGTTTCATTTGATGCCATTTCAGGTGCAAGGTCAAGGTCAGGCTCTTGTGCCTGCACCAAAGTAAGTAAATGCTGTGCACTTGCTTAATTCAAGGAAATTATATTTTCTGGTCAAAAACCATTTGGAGACAGAAGTATGTGCCTCCTCTGTTACCTCCTGTTTTTACACTTGTTTCTGGACATCAAAGATCCCCCTTGGTAGCTCATCTGCAGATGGGCATCCAGTAGTGTCCTCAACTAAGCACAGGAGAGATCTAACAAAACATCATGTTTTCACAGGAACACAGCATCAGTTTGGATGTCAGAGCCATACACACATAGTCAGGTTTGATTTCCTCAGTTTTGCTGGTAATGGCAGAAACGTCTGGGATTTTTATCTGTCTGTCTATCTATCTATCTATCTATCTATCTATCTATCTATCTATCTACATTTATAATCAGCTAATCCTCCCGTTTCCTTTGCTATGGAAAACTCATGCTATGATGAGAGGTTTTTGCATTGGTGAGATTTTTGCAAGATGAGAAATGAGCATCTGAAATGAAGTGTTTGTTCACTGAGCAGTAAGTAGTTATATCTGGAACTGACGCAGTGCAGCTTCAGTTTCCCAACAGTAAACTCTAAGTAGCCTTATATAATTTGGGAGGGAAAATAATTTCTCTGCTTTTCTTATATTTCAGTAAACCATGCATCTGTGGCCAAGAACTTTTCAGCTCATTAATTCAGCGGCAATATAAAATATATAGAAAATTAGGGTATCACTTTCAAAAACAGGCACCTAAAATGAAGTTTCTAGATCCATATTTAGGCTCATGAATCTGATTTTCCGAGCTAGCAACCACCCGCCAGACTGCACAGAACGCTGATGGGAGCTCAGCACCTTTGAAGATGGCACCACTCAATGACAGCATCCAACATTCTGACAGCCTTCTGGCAGAGACAGTTTTCACAAGCTTCATAAAACACAAGAGGCCAAAACAACATGTCCTGCAATTATCCACACTGAAAAACAATCTTAATTAATAGTGACATCATCGTTACGCCCCCTTTAAAGTGCTGCTGAAAAGTTTTGCCTTTCCTTCATGTCTCTCCTTTCTAATGCTTAATACTGTACTTTAAGTTTGTATTACACCATCAACCTGATTTCAGTGGTGTTTGTTTTGTGGTGTGTCAGATTTTACTCTTTCTTAGCACTAGGATTACTCACCTTTCTCTGTGCTCAGACATCACAAAGGACATACACTGCTCCACAAAATACTCAGGTTCGGTTTTGTGTCTGTACAAGGCTGATCTCAGTGACAGAGCAAAGATTTAAATAAGGTTTAAAAAAAACCTAACAAAATTGAGATTTCTGCCTTCATCCAAATTAAGCACATTAAGGAATAACAGGCTTTAAAAAAATCATTAAAGGTATTAAAAAATCATTAAAAGTAAATCATTGAAAGTATTAAATGCTAAACCTACATAAGTGATGACATTATTTGATGAAGTCAGACAGTTATTTGTTTTTCTTTCTGTCAAAATGCCACCTCTGTGTAAGACTGATCCTGTCTGTATTTAAGATTTATACTTTGACCAAAATCATTGCGGCCAACTGGAGTCAGACTTTTGATCACTGAAGTCAAAATCTATACATATTTTCACTTGGATTTGTGAACGAGACTGTCAAATTTTGACAGATCAACAAGGTGAAAGTTTGAAGGAAAGGCCAGTTCTGCCTTTCCCAGAACTAAGGCACTACTGAAAACACAGCAATATCTCCCTGATGCAATCTACACTTTTGGATGCCTCTGTTTTGGTTTAGTTAGACAGATTCCCTAGTCAGTTCTGACTGTTCAGGCCTAAAATACTGAACCTTCCAGTGCTTCAATGGGGCCTCTAAGAAAGTTGGAAGCAAAATTTTTAGAAGAGCTTGTTGTGATAGGGCAAGTGGTCAACTTAATTAAAAGAGGGTCAATTTAGACTAGATATAAGGAAGAAGCTTTTAATAAAACTTCACTTGTGCCAGTGTTTCACCACTGGCACAGGATGCCCAGGGAGGTGTTGGATGCCTCATCTCTGGAAACATTCAAAGTCAGGCTAGACAGGGCTCTGAACAACCTGGTCAAGTTGGAGATGTCCCTGCTCATTGCAGGGTGGTTGGACTAGGTGGTCTTTAAAGGTCCCTTCCAACCAAAACCACTCTGTTTCTTTCTGGACTGGCAAAATATTCACAAAGGGATTGTGCAAAATATCATCTCCTTCTTCCAAATCAACTATTCACTCAAGAAACTTCCAGTCCGAGAGTGACCCTTAATTAACCACATGCCCTGCTGCCATACCTGGAGTTTGTATGTAACATCTGCACTTCTCTGCTAAGATTACAAATCCTTGTAATTTGCAATCCTAGCAATGATCAGCTGTTGAGTGATCTCTGCACCATTGCAACACTTGAAATGGAAAATTCAATATACACAAATTAATTTGTCTCTATATATGCAATTAGCTTTTCCCCCAAAATCAAGGACATAGAAACCAAGAAGACTTGATTTTAAAAAATACAAAGGAATCTTAACTTCCAGCTGTTTCCATTCCAGGCTCTAGCCATAAGCACATCCCAATATCCATGCTTCCCACTGAGCTCGTCCTGCTGTTTTCCCCTTTGCAGGCTGGCCCTGCCCTGCTCCCACCTCTGCTTTCCCTTCTCCTCACTAAGTCAGGGGCATTCACTAGATACTGACTTCCCAGCAGTTTATCCCCAGCTGACCAATAAATTCCACCTTTTAGACATGCACTCCTATGAACCACTTTGCATTTTCTTTCTGCCTACCTCCCACAGCTGTCCCAATTGTATCCCAGTTTCTCATTCCCCCTCATTATTCTTCCTCTGTGTTCCTCATCTGCAGTCCAAATGCTTCCACCACAGATGTGCCTCTGTTTCTCAAATGATCCTAATTCCTTCTCAAATGCTGGGTCACCACTCTTGCATACAGCACAGAAGCTCCAAACTAAGGAAAAAGTCTTTCTCCATAACTCTTCTGCAGCAATTGAAATCACCGTATGCTCCTTTCCAAAGCCTTAAGTCACCTACAACATCAC
Source organism: Ploceus nigricollis (assembly GCA_013399945.1). Taxonomy (NCBI): domain Eukaryota; kingdom Metazoa; phylum Chordata; class Aves; order Passeriformes; family Ploceidae; genus Ploceus; species Ploceus nigricollis. The sequence continues at coordinate 206,019 of VXBC01010263.1, read as the reverse complement.
TGTAAGTCTATTTTCTCTCATCAGTTAAGGTGCACAGACTTGATTCAGCCTTCACTAACCCCAGACCATTAATGCATACAGCCTTCAGGCAACTTCCATTACTAAAAATTTTCACCCAAACAATTAAAAAAAAATAATGAAGATGAAGAAGTGCACACTGAACAGTCAGTTCTCTCCTCCCAGCACAGGACTGCTGGATGGTCTTGTTTCATTGGTACAGGGCTTTGAAATAAAAATGTAACTAAATTTGTTCTGCCCTAGGGAGAAGAGAAATACCACAAATACAAGTGGGAAAGGAACTACACAAAATTAATGTTAAACTTAAACAAATGCCAAGTATGACAAGTTTCAGTGGAAGGAGGCAGAACTGTAACAGTTTCCAACAAATGGAAATGAAGCTTCAAGTGGAGTCAAGCAACACAATTAACATGCAGTGGTGTCATTCCACTGCACAGCAGTCACCAGCCAGGCTGAAGCTTCCATTTTCAAAACAATTCAAGGCAGAGGCAGAACTTTGGGGTTTTTTCTACATTAGCTCTCTTCTGTTGTACATGCCACCACTGACACTTTGCACCATTTCCATTTTCCTAAAGTCTGAATGCTTGAATTCCAACTTCTACATGGCATGCTGAACCATGCCAGAAACTCCCCAAACTGCATGAGACACCCAAACTGCTAATTGAGGAACTTGGGTTCAACGCTGCAAACACTCACCAGCCTCAACCCTACACCTCTGAGAAACAGCCCCTTGTGGCAGTACTGAATATTCTCACTTGGAGGACATTGACAAGCAGCACATCTACAAAATCCCACACTGCTCCAGTATAACACCCAGTTAATGGTATGTTTTGACCAGGATTTACAGTCTGAATTAAACAGGATTTCCTCTGTAAGCTCCTGCAAATTACTTATGTTCAGAAAACTCTGACCTGTGGGAATTAGAAAAGGTAACAACACTCCTTAAAAATAAAATATCACAAGGCTGAGTAATTTTTCAGTGACATACTCAAGTCTCAACAGAGCATTAAATAAAATTTCTATGCCGGTCCAAAGAGCAAACTATGGTGCATGACAGAGTGGTTCTTTTGCAGCTCATCTTCAGGTTTAAACACAGACAGACTCCTGAAACCACTAGTTGTACATGATATTTACTCGGGGGTTTAAAATGATACTAGAAATACTAAGTTTAAATCAGTTGGCAGTAAGGCCTGATTTGGAAGCCCTCAGCTAAAATCAGCTAAAGCCCAGGGTTTGGCATTCTGTCCCAACCCAGCCCTTATGTCAGCTGTGCTACCTTGGAACTCAGTCTCTTAATTTTGGTCCATATCACCAGCAACTCTGATTAATCCCAAATGTGGCAATGAGGGATCCTAAAGCACATTGAAGGAGAGTAAGGTGCACTCAGATACCAGCCAAGACTCTGCCTTGGCTTCTGAAACCCAAGGCTTTCTACAGCACCAAGTGCTTTGGGTTTTACTCCAACACTACACAGCTTTGGTTTGAACATGGGTGCAACAAGCAAACAACCTTTAACCTACAGAAAAACTGAGGATGGGTTCTCCTCATCAGAGTAGTTTTGCAATACTTTCGCTATATTCTAAACATTAAAAAAATTGTTTAGATTTCATTTTAAAATATCAATTTGTAAAGTGGGGTGAAAAGTCATAGAAACTTTTGCATAATCTGCATAACAAGATGCAATTACAATTTTTTTCCATACAGAATGGGAGAAGACAGAACAAATGCAGTCCTGAACACCCTTTCAGTCTAGATACTTTACTGGCAGCGTGACCATTAGTGCTACAGAAGACTTACTGTAATAAACAGACTTGGCCTTCTCTTTCAAACTGTGCTCATCAATGCCTCAGAAACAAACTTTTTTAGTAGAAAAGAGTGGAAAGTGAATAGGGAGATCCTTTGACTACAAAAAATTGAAATATTGACATCAACAGTAACCTTAATGCAACACAGAAAAACAGCAAATTGCAAAAAAAAATTGTTGAATGTTTTAATGCATTTTGAATTGTAATGAAGAAAAACATTTTACATCTAAAAACAAATTAGCAGAATAATAAAAAGTGGTTCCACATAACTTATAAATTCTTTTCCCCAAAAGGTAGTTTTCACAGATTTAGGCAACAAATAAGATGTTTCATTCCAGATCTTTCTGATTGTAAAGTATACACAAACTTTGTGAAAATTGATGTGCATTGCTTGAGAGAAAGACACAGAAGCTTGGTTTTGCCCGGTGATGAGTTTTCTGTGAAATTCTGCACAATATTGAAACTGTAACTGCAACTCTGCTCCATTTAATGAAATGCTGGACATTGTTCAATGCTGAAAAAACACTCTTTAGAACATTTAGAGCCATGAAATGTTTTGCACATATTTAGTCAATGTAGTATATTCACTACCCCTGCTCATATGTTTAGCTTCAAGAGGAATGGCAGTTTGGCTTACCCTTCACTACAGTATAGAAAACTAAACTAAGTGATAGTTCAGTGTTCAGCTGATTTAAGTATTAGCCTGCTCATAAGAACGTGGCTCTAGCACCTTATTTGGTTGATTCTTTTCAAAATGAAACCACGTAGTCACCCATTCCTGGTGCCAGAGGATGGTCCCTCTGGTGATATAAAAAGTTTGCAGCAATGATGATTAAACTGCATAGAGTCCAGTGGTTCTGTACTACATATGTATGAGAGAAGCTTAGACACTTTAGTTTAGCAGGACCAAAACCAGTGACCCTCTCCTCTGCCTCAGGTAATAAAGGAGAGCCATTGTCCAGATCCTACACGCAGGCCATGCTGGAGAAACTGCTTGTACTGGCCAGACATTTTTCTCTTTTTTTAAAAAACAGCATAAACCTTTGTAAAGTTCTCTCTGTTACCAACTAAAAGAAAGAGAGTCTTGTTTTCTTAAGGAATAAAACCTGTAACCCAACATCAAATGGCTTTAACCCAGAGCAAAAAACCCAGGAGGAAAAAAATAAAAGTGAAAATAAACACTGTCACCATCGTTTAATTCTTACCACCAGGAGACTTAAAACTCTGCAGCTGCTTTCTGCAACCTCACTAGTTTTAGTATTTAAGATTACTTCAGCACAGTTGTCCATCTTGTATCTCAAGAAAAAATCCAAACCCAACAACAGAAAAAAAAAACAACGGATCAAACCACTCTGATGACATGTGCTACAAAGACACTACATATATTCTCCATTAAATATTTTGAGTTTCCTTAATGTTACAGTCCAAAACAACATTTAGGACCCCCATTTTCCTTCCATTCCTCACTGATGCATTCATTATCCCATCCCATCCCACTGTACTTCCATGCCACACAAATGTTAGTTAACAGGAGAACCAGCTAACACAGGTCTTAATGTCATTATAAACAGTGATGTAGAGGACATGAGCACATCTGTAGTTGCACAGAATCATGATGATGATGAGATAAAAAGCTCCTAATACATCTGCCAACCCACCATGAACCCGAAGATTCCCACTGTCAGAGTGCACCCTTCCTTACCCCCACACTTCATCTTATACTGTGATATGTCAGAGAGTCAGGGGCAGCATCTCCCTTCAGCCAAGAAACAAGTGTCTGTTTGAAACAGCCTTTCCATTCTTCCCAAGACACCAGCTGCCACCTGCATTTACTGATAGCAGCAGCTGCAGAGTAACACCCCACTGCCAGTGCAAAAACAGCTAAACACAGTGAGGAGCAAAACCAGAGTAAGATCATTTGGGAGGAAGAAGGGAGAGCTATGCTAATTACCCCCTTTTGGAACAGGACAGAGACTGCAGTGCCCCTGTCATGGCTGGGTGACACATGATGCTGACTTAGTGTATTGCTCCACTAGCTTTATGTGTTAACTACCTTAAGGATCACATGTAGTATGATTGTCTTTCCTCTCCTGTCAGAGATAGTACTTCAGCCAGAGACCAAAGGTGCTTTTTTCTAGGCTACAGAGAGATTCAATGCATCTTGACCAACATTCATTTTTGAGGTAGTACTCATTTACTTTGTATTGCTGGCTCAAAATAAAAATACGGGAAGTGAACACAATTAAAAATATGCTCACTGTAGGTACATAAACAAAATCATCAACCCCCAAATAAACTATTTCCTTTCTGGGCAGATCACCAAAAGGAATTAATCCTTCTTACAAAGGTTGGCTCACATTCACTGGTAAAGTCAAACTTTCATAAATGGTTTATAACAATAGCTATAAACTAAAGTGCTTCAGAATTTGCTTGACTAGATTTCAGTGATTAGAATCGTAATATTCTGGATTTTTGCTAATATGAAATGTGATGAGGTTTCAGAATCACTTTATATAAGAAGGGCAGAATGAATCCTTTCTTTTTTTCAAAATAAAAAGTACAAAAAAGATTACAAATAAACCTGGCAGTCTATACTCACTACAAGTTGCTTGCATTTTCCTTCTCACATCTACTATTTCTCTAGTAACCAGAATAAAAATGGAGTTGAAGTTGCACTATATGGCAGCACTAAAAAAGTATTCAAATCAGATGCAAACAGGAAAATGTTTACAATCATACAACTAGTGAAATTCACACTTCATTTCAAAGTTTTAGCCCTGCAGATTCCTTTTAACACAAGGCAGATATGTAGAGTAATGGAAAAACGTAACAGACTGTATACACTCTCTACAGTAATTACATAAGTTTCACATTTATGTCACAAATGTAATGCCCTACTGTGTAACTATTAAATGCTAAATAACTTATGAACATTTATGTGCTCTACGCAACAGTGAACATATTGACCAGTGGATGCCAAAATATAAAATTTCATACACAAGACAAACTAATTTTTAAAAAATCACATTTTTCTGTACAACCCATGCAAACTGTGCACAATGTGGTAACAAGAACAACACTTGCTCAAGTCTCCCATCACGGAAGAGCTTTTACAGCGACAGCAGACCAGTGTTCAGAAAAGTCTGCCCAGGTGTAGAAGTCCACGGCGACACAAACGCAGAAATTCTCAGCACTTCACTTCTCTTGTAGCAAAGCGGGGATGTTGATGTTCCAGCCGATGGCCTGACGGTCAAACCCACACGTGAAGAGGTTGCAGATGGGATGGTCCTCGCACCAGGCAGAGCAGCAAACCATCCTCCTGTGCCCCTGCCACCGCGCGGGAGACAGCACCGTTACTGACACGGATTTGGGAACTGCTGGGCCAACAGCTCACTGCAACTCAAAATGCAACCCTGCCAATCCTCAGCCTATTCTTTGCAAACAGCCCTTGAGAATCCTAAAGGTCATTGTGACCTGCATCTGCAAGGTAAAAGTCTTCATAATGATGTGACTCCTCAGCACCAGCATTGCATCCATAAGGACAGATGCATACAAAAAGGTGCATCAAAATTTTTGAGTTTTCCAAGGTCCGTTTGCTATCTAGTTACATTTTCTTTACAAAAGCAAATCAAATTTTGATTTTAGCATTTTTATTTATAAAAGCAGTCTTAAAATAAGGAACTACTTGCTGGCAACTACTTTGTAACAAGCCTGCAAGACTAAGTGTCCATATAATTCATAATTCAGGAGGGATAATACTGCAGCAGGAAAAATGTCATACTGATGAAAATAGTTCAATAGCAACAAAAATGTCCAAAATAGGGTTCTGGCCAGAATTCAGGTTTAAAAAAAAAAATAAAGTAATGATTTCAGTAGTGTCAGCCTGAATGGAACTACTAAGGAAAAAAAGAAGACATGCACACACACACAAAAGAACTGCCTCAAGACTATAATAAATTAAAAAACCCACCTACGTTAGAAAAAAATCTGAAAGAGATTAAGTACGTCGTAGACCTCCTTCCTAAATTCTGTCAAGAACTGCTGAATCAACCCCAAAAAAGGCCTATTTATGTGACATAATCCAATTAATTTCACTTAGTCTGATTTGCTCCATTAGTGATGCTTGCCATGCCAAATAGTGCCATAAATGCACAAAGCCTGATGGCTGCAGCATGGATGGTTTATTATATGGTAGGATGTATCTAGAATGTATGTGAATAAGCACAGAAGAAAAAATTAAAATTTATCACCAAATCATACAAGGTGAGCTCACAAAACTGACCCTCACTTTTTCCTTCTATGTTTCTATGTCATAGAATCACAGAATGGTTTGGGTTGGAAGGGACCTTAAAGATCATCTGGTTCCAACCTTCCTGCCACAGGCAGGGACACTTTCCAGTACACCTGGTCACTCAGAGCCCCATCCAGCTTGAAATACTAAACCAGCCAGACACTGTGTAATTTTAAAAAAAAAGAAAATCACCATGAGAAAATCACCATTAAAACTCATAGTGAGCCATTTTTCTGACATAATTCACATCAAGACATTAAAACACATCAGAAGTGCTCTTACACACTTTTTCCATTCCATAGAGAAGGCAGATATGTGTTTCACTTTAGTAAAGGGAAGCATCATGATGAAATTCTCTTGAAACACCATTTCCAACTCCAATAAAAACGTTTAAAACGTTTCACGTTGGCACGTTGGTTATTTTTAATAACTAACAACGTATTTATTCAGACCAGTGCCGTTCAGCATTTGCTCAGCTTTAAGCTAGAGAGACCAAATGCCACTTTAACCTTGCCTGAGGAAGGACAGACACACGGAAGGTGCAGCTCTGCAGGTACCTGTCTGTTGCTGCGAGGGAGCCGTGCCAGCCGCACCCCTGACATGTCGAACAGCCGAACCTGCCGGTTGTCGTGGGGAAGGGCGATGATTCTCTGGCCCACGCACACGCTAATCCTGCAGAGAAGGGACAAAAGGAGGCTGGGTAGGAAACAATGAGCCTGGCAAATAGAAACTGACAGCACAAATTTAAGCTCACGGGAAGGGACGCAGCTGAATTTTTCCTGACTAGAATTCACAAATGGAAAGAGAAAAAAATATTGAATCATTAAGGTATTTTTTATTGTACTAGATCCTCAAATAGCCTTAACATCTGCATTTTCTTATAGAAAATTTCTTAAAACCAATGTACTTACTAAAAATTAATGTTGAACACATCTGCACTTTATAAAACCATTTCAGACCTTTTTCAAATTCTTATAAATCTCAAGTTTAATTTCAGGGACAAAAAACAAATGTATATTCAGTGAATTAATAGAATAGACTATTCCAGTTGAAAAGTACCTGCAACAATAATCCAGTCCAACTACCTGACCAATTCAGGCCTGACCAAAGCTTAAAGCATGTTATTAAGGGTATTGTCCGAATACTTCTTAAATACTGGAAGGCTTGGTGTATCAACCACCTCTCTAGGAAACCAGTTCCTCTCAGGAAAGAAATGTCCAGTCTAAACCTCTGTGGTATAGCTTTAAACCATTCCCACATGTGAAAGAAATTAAGAATTAATTAAGAAAGCATGAATTAAGCAAAGCAGTAACTCAGAGATCTGCTCACCTGTTGACTGCAGAATCTGTGCGGATCGTTGCAATAGGAGACCTCATGTTTTTCAAATCCCAGACTTTTACTGTACGGTCATCACTACCAGAAACAACATTGTCTCCCACAGTGAAGACTGCAGATGTCACAGTGCTAAACAACCAGGAGTAAAGACAAAGATGTCAAACTCTACACTTCTTTATTAAACTAGCATCTGATTTAAAGTTTTACTTCCTGCTCCCGTGCTCAGTAATCCGAAATTTTAAAATTCCAAGCAGTTATTTCTGAATTTAAAAAATATTCTTACAAGAAGCTATGACACTTAAGGTGAACAGGGCTTGAGTGGCCCACGTGCTAAGAGAAGCAGCCCAACAGTAGAGACTCACTCTGGAGGCATCTTTCATATTCCACTGATTCTGACACAAGATAAACCCAGTCTTGAACCTGCATTCACTTTTGAAGTTCCGCGCTAATGTCCAGCAGGTTTATCACACAACCCCAATTGAATTAGTAGCATAGAGTACAAATCTTCTTAAGTGATTTGAGATCAGTAACCAAGCTTTTCTTTCCATCCAAAGATTTCTGTAGAACTATCCCAGATATTTTCATTCACTGCACAGATACTGAGGAGGGCCCAAACAGCTGAGATGTAGCTAAAGCTGTTCTGTACACACACATGAACATGCTGTAATCCACACACAGACTCTCCAGTATAGCTCCACTACCAATAGCTACAGCAATTAACAATCTCTAATTGTGATTTCTAGTCCTGTTTTACAAGCAGCTAAAGTCTGAGAGTCAGATTTAAAAAATGGCAAGTACTTGTAAAAAGCACAAGCATACAGTTCTTCAAATTTTACCTAGTATGCCTAGAAATGCACAAGGGCAGTCAGAGAAAGACTCATGGGAATATTTCTAGCAATTGAAAATGCAACATATTACTTCCAGAAGCTATTTTATAAAGAATTTTAGTTTAGAATTTTATTATCTTTGTATTTTACAGCTTCAGATAACAGTATATCATCAATATACTGGGCTCAAACAAACAATTTCCATTATGATTTTATGATTATTTTTAAATATTTTACCTTTATTTAATATTAACCAAAGCTTTGGTACTACAATTTTCATTGTAATTGTGTGAATTCCCAACTCAAAGCCAGTTATTTTCTGCCCACATATTGTACTAACAAAGCATTTTTAGGGAAGGTTCTCAATTCTGTTTTTACTGATTTGATTTAATGACCTATCTTGTAACTTGGGTCACGCACATCAATTTCTTAGAACTTAGTAATTTTAATTTAAGTTGTCAGTTGTTACTGTCACTTTAGTTGTTCTGCAGAAATTTGAATTCATGTCCTATCCAAGCTGCTGATTAAGATTAGCACAAGCCAGGTCACAATGGACCAGTTTATGCAAGGCTCTTAATTTAAATTGACACCAAATTAAGTTTTAATTAGGATGAAGGCCCACTTTACTCATGATACCAAGTTTCCTAACACATTATTAGAGTGCAGCTAAGCCACCAGGGAGATGATTACAGAAAGAACCAAGAGGTCTTCGACTAATCTTCTGGACTTTATGAACAAAAAGTCAAAAAGTTAAAACATACATGAGGGCCACATGCTGAGTCTCTTTCATCAGGCACCTTCTTATTTGGGAAGAAAACTCACTCATGCAGCCAATCTGCTGCACAATACAGCTGGCATGTTCTTACCACCAAACTTGTCTCCTACCAGCCCAAACTCCTTTTAATTTACCAACATCTGCACTTCTCACTAGTTCTTTACACAAAGAAGCTCAGAAAAAAATTTCAGGCTTTTACTAATCTCTATACTGCTGCAATACATTTGAAGCAATGTTTATAAGTTTAAAATTCTCTATTCAATCTCCATAATTTCCACACATATTGAGAGACTTCCTAGCACACAACAGCATAAAGAATTCAAGTCATAGAAAATCTCCAGGTGAATGAATACACTGCACTTTAGTATTCTGCTGCCAACAAACAAATCTGATCTGTTTTCCCATCATACATTTTATTCCAATTACAGCTGGAATACATTGTGAAACTGTCTTAAAATAACCCTCCACTTTTGGGTGCTTTTTCTTCCAAACTTTAAAGAGCTTTCCAGCTTCTTTGATCTCATATTGGTTTTGCTTTATCATTTATCACTTTCAAACATGGTTAAGTTTCTTTGACCACATAAGGTTCTCTAATCCTTAGATTTATCATTTTTAAATGAAAACATTCAAAACTATTGCCAGGAAAACAGAATGCCAACCCCAGGTTAGCTCAATCCAAAGACTCTCAAAAGATAACAAAATCCTTTCCAGCTTAACTTACTCTTTCAGCTTAACTGTTCAGATATTACCGGGTACACCAAGCAAAAGTTTGTAAAATAAAAATATAATTAAATTCTTCTGTAGCTCTCTGGAAATAGGGCAATAGAAAGGCAAAGGGAAAGCTGCTGGTCTGTTTTTAGTGACAACTTTAAAGGTGCTTAGTGGTCCTAGCTCTCCATTCACCCTCAGCTTGGCCCTGAAAGGCCCTGCAGGCAGGGATGTGCACTATCTGCAAGCACTTGGGACTATGAAAGCAATCCTTTACATAAGGAGCTTTGAATTTAATGGCTAAATATAAAAATACATCTTACTGAACACAGTGTTTATGACCAAGAATTTTGGTCCCAGTTCCAAAGCAAACAGTATATGGATGTCTGCATAACATTCCCTGTGCTTTTACAAAAATGAAGCATGACTCTTCTGAGGGAAACACTCAATTCAATTCTCAAACACATCTCATTTTCAAAATAGGATTGCAAGGCTTGAAGTTTTAAGTAACTTAACAACAAGTCTAGAAAGGCCAAAACAGTATCATTCTCACAAACCTGACAACTCTGGGGAGGGTTATCAGCATTTCATTCATCAGAGTAAAAACAAACTGGGTTTTTGAGTTTGTTTGGGTTTTTTTTATTTTACAGTGGAACATAATGAGTTGATATTTTAAAAAAGCACATGCATCTAAATTCAAAAACATGCTCAACACTACTGATTTAAAACATGAGCAAGTGCTGCTCTCATAGATCTTATGCAATACAAATTCATTCTGTCTCCTCTGATACTTCAAATGGGGCATCTCTTAGTATGACAGATGCATCGCAGCAATTTTTTTCCTGGTTTTGTGTTTATTTGTTTTTTTTTAATTAAAACAAAATAGTAACAAGAAGAAAGGCCACTTCCTACTTATAAACTAAACCAGGATTTCAGCCCAACTAAAGGGGAATGGTGAGAAGGAAGAAAGGGATGCAAAGTCTGTTGGAAGAAAGAAGTTAACAGAAGCAGCCAATAAACAAATAACCTTTCAAAGGTATTGCCTCCATAACCCCATCCATATCACAAAAATTAAAAGCCTTTTCCCTCTATTTTCATGTGGCTAGATTTAATTTTTGTTTGTATTAGTCTTCAGTTTGTTCTAACCCAGATAAAACTCTGGTTAACATCCCCTTGGCTAAATTAATAAAGTGTCAACAAAAGATCATCAGCCCCCATGTTAATTGAATGCTAGAAGACATTAGATTTTTAATAACTCAAAAAGATGACAGGTATTGTAGGACATTAAAGAAAAAAAAAGAAAGAAACAAGCAAAGAGGAAGCAGTCTTATGACACTTCAAACTGTGGGTCCCACAGGGAGTTTGGTGTGCTACAACTATTCTCCAAAAAAGCTTCAGCCTCCGCCAAACCCCAGCAAAACTCATTTATCTTGTCATAGGGAGCAGCCGAGCGTGTACTTCCAGCTGACAGCGTGGCACTTCCTCACCACACACCACTGCCTGGCCTCCAACATCCTGCTCCCTCCGTGGGTCTCAATCACCAGGAATGCTGTGGTGCTCGCACTCCTCATTAGGCCGAACAGCTGTCTCCCCAGTCACACTGAGACACAAAACTGCTTTGCATAACAATCTGCTGAAATTTCACACATAGGGGAAGGGGGGAAAGAAAAAATGTTGAAAATGTTGGACCGTGAAATGCTGATGCAGAACTCTCACTGGCAATGCACCAAAAAAGAAGTTAACACTGCTCTTTCCATTTTGATTTGCAACCTAAACTGGGATTTACCATCGAACTGGGAGACAACACATTTTCATGGCCTTGAACAGGCATCTACATGCATAAATCTGTGTGTGGGATGAAAATGGACTAAACCAGAGCTTTCAGAAGAATTTATTCCAGGTAACTTGAATACATACAATTACCTACAATTGTATGCAAGGAGCAAAATTTGAGGGCTCAAATATGCCTCTCATTTTAAGTAGTAAAACTGAGAAACAAAACCTAAAGGAAGCTCAATTTAGTAACACATTTTCTCCACAAGTTTCCTTTGTTTTAGGGGAACAAAGCATATTCCCACATCAAGCAGTCTGCAGCCTGAGGGGAAGCCAGAAACTGTGTTTAAAACCTCTAGATGTGGACAACTCCACTGCCCATCTCAACAGGAGATGGCACTGGCCACAGGAGGCCCAGGTAAGGAACCCACCAGAACTCCACATTTGAGTGCATTCAGGTTTCAGAAATGCTAAAAGCACTCAATTCCAGCAAGAGCTACACACATCATTCCACATAATTCCCAAAGTCTGTCTGTGGATTTATCTCCAAATATCAGCAGAGATTTTTTCTGCAACTTAAGAAACTGTAAGATCAAACCATTAAGGAATTACAGAAGCACAGAATCATTTAGGTTGGAAAAGACCTCTGAGGTCATTGAGTTCACCCTACGATTGAACACCACCATGTCGACCGGACCATGGCACCGAGTGCCACATCCAGGCTTTCCTTAAACAGCTCCAGGGACAGTGACTCCATCACCTGCCTGGACAGCCCATTCCAATGTCTAATCACCCTTTCTGTGAAGAAATTCCTCCTAATGTCCAACCTAAACCTCCCATAGCAGCTTGAGACCATGTCCTCTTGTCCTGTCACTGGCTGTCTGGGAGGAGAGACTGACCTGGCTACAACCTCCTTTCAGCGAGCTGTAGAGAGTGGCACTTTGATAACTCTATGCCAGTATCAGGTTGGCAGAATGTTAGAAGAGAAAACTGGGAATGCAAGCTGTGCAAGAGAGCAAGAAGTGGTAACCTGGATGGGCTGAAGGCATGTAAAATGTGCAGGCCCTAGTGTGCCCTGAAACAGATCTATGAAGATGCACTCAGCAAGGGAAGTGAGGCACATTCAAAGCTGGATCCCTGAGCTATCAGTTATTAAGGCTGCTAACAAGTCTAAGAAAACCACTGAATTCTTATCATGCTCTGTTACATCTATGTAGTAAATGTAAACCAAAAGGTTTTGTAAAAATGTCCAGAAGCACTAGAAGCATTTCAGAAAACTAACCCTAGAGCTTTGAGCCCAGGCCACAATCTTCATTTAAAGAATATTCAAAATGTAAATGTAGGATCAGAACAGTGTGTGAAATGCAAGTTTGGAGCCTTTTTTAATGAAATGCAAGAGGAAAATGTCCCTCAGCAGACAAAACAAGGTAGGAATATTAATAGCAATATCAGAACCATCTAGTTAATCGGTGAGGCTTGGGAAGAAAACTGAATGTTTCATCACAAAAATTTTGCATTTCTTACAGAAGCTAGATTGAAATATCCACACATGGGGAATGCCTAAGGCATTCTTTGATGAGAAACAACAGAAAAATTGTAGACAAAGCATCACTAAAGTCATTAATAACTGAAGCAAGAACAGGACTATCTTGAAAAGAACAGATTTGTTAGACTGATCAAACATCACTGATAGCATCCAACTGGTTACATTTTGTTTGGCACAAAAGGTTTTAACTAAAAGCCCAATTTAGTCAAAGGTGCAAAGCCTGCATTTTTAGGACTACATCTACACATGCTTTAACTTCACCAAGAAAGTATGGTTGAATAAGAATACGTAGCAGTGACCTTGCAGTATTGGGCATATCTAGAATAAGACTGCTTCCCAACAGGGATGTCTAAAGACATCACTGCCTGGAGAAAAGGCACTTCTCCCCCTGCCATGACTTGCTCTTTCAAGAACAATATATTCAAAACAGACACAAATAAGAGATGAGAATTAAATCTTGCAGACCCAAGAATCTGAGAAAGCCAGATGACCTTGGCAAACCCAAGTGCCCACAAAAACTGAAGCAATTACTAGTCTCTTGAAACAGAATGCCATTTTGACATTAACTCTCAATTCACTAAATGTCAGAATTCAGCCCACATCCTAATCAGCAGCTGCTTAGTAATTTTTGTATTTTTTAATGGAGATTCTTCAGCAAACATAGGATTTGGAAAACAAAGTTGAAACAAGACATATTTGCAATTCTCTAATTTCGAAGTTCTCAGGATGAAGCACAACTCACCATTCAGCTGGCACATTCAGAGACATACAGGCAGCAAATGAACAGGAACTTTCCCTTCTGGTCTCTTAGAGCCACACAAGCAGAGTGAAAGGAGATGGAATATGCTGCAGTCTAAAAGAGCTATAAGCTCTTTGTAAGAAATAACATAAGCTCCATGATCAGCAATTTTTTTCCTGAGTCTGCTCAGAAAGTAACACACATACAGATTCCACAGCTAACACACATTCATGCTTGATGCACTGACCCAATTTAGCCACAAGGATCAGTAAGTTTGAAAAGTAGTAAACAAACTTCGTAATTTTTTTAGGCTAGGACAAAAGTACCCACTCCAATTTATGGGGGTTTTTAAAGCCAAAAATGCATTCAATTGCCATGGCAAAGTGATGCGTAGCTACTGAACAACCAAAAGGCATTAACAAAGGATATTCACTTAAGGATAGCAACCCCAAGCTGCTTCTGAAGCTATCACTTTATTCTTTGAAGGATGGTATTTGCAAGTACAGATTTGGAAGCCCTGCATATTTTTTTTCAAGCATTTCAAGAGCAATGTCCCCAAACACTGTGTACCTCTGGCAGTCATTAAAGAAAACAAATCCCTTTATTATTTACCAAGCAATTTTTCAGCTGCATATAAGTAGCAATATACTTCAAATGTATAGCAAAAGCTATTGTTTAAACAATGTATATGAATCCACTAGCTAATAAACATTCTGTTGCCCATAGGGGATTAATTTATTTCCTGTGTTACTAAACTGGCAGAACAAATGTATAAAATCTGTAAAGTACTGGCTAGATCTGTATAGACTAAGATCTTTTTTTAAGCTACAAATGGTAAACATTTCCAGCATTAACATTTTAGAAGGCTCCACACATCAAGACACACCCCAGCACATGCAGAGTGCTTAAAGGGACAGAAAAACTCATTGAGCAGATATTCAAGAGCATGTCAACACCAGAGTTACTCAACTAGGCCACCATGTTGGGAAGAGCAAGGCCTTCACAGCTGGGACTAGATGGGCTGTGCAGGTGTCAGCAAAGGAAAGCAAAACTGAAGTGGAATGAAAACTGCCATCTAGATGCCAGAACCATTTTGCTCCACAGAACAAAACCTCAGTTCAGTTTGAAGAGCTCTAATCAATAACCTCTAAATTGAATAATTTCTCAAGAGGAGAACAGCTGTTATTATCAATCATGTATTTCAAAGCAGTATCTGCTGGAAAAAAGATATTGGAATATGAGTCACCAGTGTGATTTTTAGAGGCTTTAACTCAGGAGATCAATTTAGTTAAAGGCCACAAGTTAGTGCCTGGATTATAACATAAATGTAATCTTTCTTCCCAGGCCTCTGTTAAACTCTTCATATGGGGATGTGACTGGGGATTCACAGCACTAGCAAGACAAATTCTTTTTGGTGCAAATACAGAACCAGACAACAAAAAATACTTATATTTAAGCAAACATCAGTCTTATTTCCACACCATTTCATATTTTTTTCATCAGTAAAGAATAACTAAGTGAGATGAACTGGCGGCATGGCAGATCTAAAACAGTAAGTGACAAGATATTTTTACTGCTATGTGAGCAGGGCACAGGCAAATAAGTCATTTATTGAACTGAAACAGTCATATTCATACACACACACACATAATGAAAAATGTAAACAAACAGTGTTTACACAACTGGAAACTTCCATGGTAAGATACAACTTCAAAAAAGACCCCAGCTGAATGCAGGCTTGAAGGGCAAAGGTACTATCAATGTACTATACTTAGTCTATAAATGTCAAAATATACTTAGAAACACACTTTGAGGCAAATTAGGTAACTTGTAAATAAGAACAGAAAATACAGGAAATTTCCATAATTAACATAAGAAACAAAGATCTTGAAGATAAAAGAAAACATAAGAAGAATCTGCAGCTAGGCAGTCTAGGGAGGCACAAAAAGTTTAACAGGGAAGTTAAACAAGCAACTTATAGAATTTGCCAAGAGGTAAGTTGAAATCTTTACCATTGGAACAACCTTAACATACAGTTGGCAATTCTAAAATTACCTCCAAATTCAAAACAGTTATCAGTGCAAGCAGCTCAAGACAGGTTGATCACAACGATTCCTTCTGGCCTTACTGGAAGAGAATTTATTTTCTTAAACTGTCTTAGTAGTAGATGATAAGAAACATTCTGCTTTTAATAAAGCTATGTTCAGGACACTAAAATGATAGGTGATTTCTTAGTCCACTTAAGATACAAATCATCTCTCATAGATGATGACATACCACCACTTTGACATACAGGACAATGCACTGCAACTCTTCATTTTTTGACATCAATTAACTCTATAAAAACTTTATATACTCTGTCTGTAACAGGATTCCTTAGTGTCTCAACACATCAGCATCAGTTTTAGTTTCTACACGATAACGAGCCGCTGCGAGTACAGCTTCAGTGCCGCTCATTAAGGCTAATTAAAGGCCGCTGAGCTCGCACCGCTGCCTCGGGCCGGGCCGGGCGCTCGCCGCGGCGCGGTGCTGCCACCTGCTGGTGAGCGGCTGCGGCGCGGACCCCGCGCCCGGAGCAAGGGATGGGTTGGAATGAGATTTTGGGTGTACGACACACTAAACACGGAATGCTCGCCTCATGATTGAGATGTTTGGCATCTAATTATATTGGCATAGCGTATTAGGAGTTGATCTGGTGAAGAAATAGCTGCTCTGTGAGCGCCAGACTCATCAGGTACTATTCAGCCAGAGGGTGTTAAAACTTATGGTTGAGGACTCTAAATCATCAGTGTTAACAACTGTAACATCCAATTTACAGAACTGATGCCAAGGGCCTATCAAAATACTAAATACTTGGCAAATTATTCAAACAGACATTCAGAAAAGCCAAAAAAAAAAGTTTCTTCTATGCTGCTTAACGTGAAGAGATTAAGTGTTGATTAGAGGGTAATTTTAAAATATTTTGCTGGTAGGCAGCACAATAAAAGAACAAAAATAAAATTCCTTAAGGTATGTCTCAACTGCAAAAATATCAACCCCCCCCCATCTCTGCTCTGTCTGCATTCATCAGTGAAACACCTTCTTTAACAGAATTACCCCTTCCACAAATGACAGACCTCAGCAGCCCTGGCCACTGAAAAGTAAAATCAGTTTTGAGACCATCAAATTTAGGGTGTATTTGGTGAAAGAGCCTATGTCAATACTAAAAACTCATACATTCAAAGTACAAAACAGAGACAGTTGATGCAGCAGACAAGCACAAATATGAAGATGATTAAAAGCTAGAGTAAGAGTGACTGAAGAGGTTGCACAAGGTCTATTCCATTTCTAAAACATAAACTCTGCTACTTATAGGTCTCAGCAATAGAAGCCAAAACACCAGATAACAGTTGTTACAGTATGCACCATCACCCAAGGTCAACATCATTTGGTCTCAGCAAATATATGGGAAAACACAAGTGTCAGTCTTGATCATTTCTTTAAAAAAACACCCTGAGACAAAGCAGTTAATCACCTTGGGGAAAAATGCAAACACCAATGGATACAAACCCTTACAATTTTATAAAACCTTCTAGGAAAAGTGACAGAAGAATACAAAAGTGATGAGATGAAACCATTCTAGGATGTAGGCCACAAAATCAAGCTTACTGCTCTATCAGGAGAAGATGGCCACTTATAGAGGATGACTGTGAAGCACCAAGTAATTTATCAAGCTCAGGAGTCCAGGGCAAAGGGGGTTAAAGAGGTTTTTGGTTATATGTAGGCTAGTCAATTGCTGAGAAAGTTAAAAAGAGGGTACTGAAACTCAGTCATAATGTAAATTACACAATTAACAAAAACCAGAAATGTGAATAAACACCTGGGGTTTCTATTTTGAACTAGGATTAACGATAATCATTTATTCTCTAGAAGGGAGGTGAAATTTTTTCTGGAACAGAAAAGCTCACACATTCACAAGTCAAGAAAAGATTGGCTTCCTTGGGTAAAGTATTTCCAAGTTACACCTGCATTTTCCATGTTATCAGAGCTCCAAAAACCAGAAAGTTAAGTAAACACCAGAACACAGATTCTCAGGACTACATTTGTCCATGTTCAATAGTGTATAGTCAGTATAACAACATTAAGCCTAAACTGGTAACTAAAAATGTTACATCAGAATCACTGTTTTGACAGAACATGGCAATCGGTGCCTGTACTTTTATTTCTTATTTTATGTAAAAATTTGAAGCTTTTAAGAGTAAAAATTAATCCTTTTTTATCCACTGGTTTCAAAGGAGTAACCTTTACTTCACAGTGAGTATAGGAGAGACTGGAGACAATCTGCTTGATCCACTGCATTACAGCAATAACCCCAAACTGCAAGCATAACCAATGCCAAAAAGAACCTCAGACCTTAAATTGCCTTTAATTGTAACAATTTTTATCAAGACTTACCATATGAGCAATAGCACACCAAGAGCCCTGGCTGCTGTTTTGGAAATTATGTACTGCTGTGCTACATTTGAAGGAGGACAATTGGGGGTTTCTGTGAAAATCAGTCTCACAAAACAGGAATGAACTCAGTACCTCAAAAAGCACACAGGAGTAGCTCTGGGCAGATTTGCAACTTTTCAAACTTGAGAAACCTGTGAAGGAGCTGTCACTTACTCTGTGTGGCCCTGAAAGACATTCACAGAATGGATAGAAGGATCTCTGAAATCCCACAGACGGAAGGTGGTGTCGCGTGACGATGTCACCACGAGACGCTGGGTGGGATGTGTACAACAATGCGTGAGCTCTTGGTCGTGCCCTACAATCACACATGAGAACATGTAAGGTAATGAAAATAAGATTTTTCATTTCCACATACACTTGGAATGACATGCTGATGATTTTTTCTCTTTTTCCCAAACAGAAAGGAGTAATGATCATTCTGAACTTTAATCCTCTTGCTGCTGTAAAAGTTTGGGAATGTATTTGAAGGCAAAAACCACACTACTTATTCCACATTCAGTAGTGTAGGTTATTGCTGCTTAACACACCATGAACACAGCAAAAACCTTTTGCAAGAACTAAATTTGGGTACATTCAATTTAAACGACTATTTTTTCATAGGTTAAATCATAAGCTTAAAAGAAGACAAATTCATACTCAGGGGATTTACAAGACTGCAATTTTAAAAACTATTACAACACTGAGCAGCAGATGGTACACACTCACATCCTGCTCCAGAGAAACAACTTTGTTTCCTCAATGGTTTAGTATCTGTAAATAATCCCTCATGTAAAAACAAACTACCAATTTAATTTTTTGTGAGTGAACAAATACCTGTAAGAGAATGGACAAGTTCAGAAGTCTCTACATCATACAGATTTGCTGTCCTGTCCCACGATGCTGTCACAGCTTGCTTCCCCCCAACAAGCCAGTCAGCTGCTATGACCACTCCTTGGTGGCTTTTCAGTGAAGTTAATGGGGCTCTGACAGTGGGGCAATCACTGGAACCATCTCCATCTCCATCAGGTTCATCTTTATCTGAGATTTCAACTTCATCTTCTCCAGACACTTGCTGTAAAATGCAAGGGAAAAAAAAGATGTAGAATAAAAAGAAAGGAATGTCTCTTAAGCTACATTTTGCAATATAAATGCTTCCCAATCCCCTTAATGTGAATGTGGGTAAGTTAATTCTCATGCACCCAGCCTATTCCAGTATTCACTATCACAAACTTAGTTGAAGGAATATAACCAGTAAGTTAAATGCAGTTTTAATAACTCCTTTTAACAACTTTCTGATGTGCAGCTGAGGGAACTGGAGTTGTTCAGCCTGGAGAAAAGGAGGCTCAGGGGAGACCTCATTGCCCTCTACAGCTCCATGAAAGGACAGTAGAGCCTTTGGTGGGTTCCTTCTCCCAAGGAACAAGTGATAGGACAAGAGGAAGTGTCCTCAGGTTGCACCAGGGGATGTTTAGACTGGATATTAGGAAAAATTTCTTCACCAAAAAGGTTATCAAGCCTGGGAAGTGGTGAAATCAACATCCCTGGAGGTATTTAAAAGATGTGTAGATGTCACCCTTAAGGACATGGTGTAGTGGAGGGCTGTGGCAGTGCTGGGTTAACAGCTGGACTTGATGATCTTAAGAGATTTTTTCCAATCTAAATAACTCTATGTTTCTACTTCATTTTAAAATCTCCTCCAAACTCCTTAGCTCTGAGTATCAGTCCCCTTTACTATCTGCTAAGTGCATTACCCTAGAGTTTCATTGCAGCACATTATCAAGAGACTTTTCTCCTTTCAATTTTTAGAGGTAGGAAGCATCTAACAAGACACTGGCTATGTTAATCTTTGGGAAGACAATAATTTACAGACATATTTTTATCCATTAAAAATCAAATCATTACAGCAATATTTGTCTGTAGGTCAATACACAGTGATCATGCAGTGCTGATGTAAACTGGACACAAAATAAATTATTTTGCTCATCACTAAACATCATTCTCTGATCTCCTTTTACACTTACACAAGACAAAAACATCTTTCTTTTATGTTACTTTGGGGTGGAAAAGATAACATTTGTATTTTCTTTCAAAATGGAAATGCCAAATTGAATAAACTGAATCAAACATTTTCCATTCAGAAATCTATCTCATATTATACAGTCAATTCTTGCCCCTACTTAGCCGACTGAGAAGCTCATGCTATAAACTATGTTTTCTTCACAATTTAGTAAGGATGCTTTTAAGTAAAATAAGCATTTGACAGGTTTATACTTTAAAATAAATACTGACTAAATAAAGGCCTGGGGACAACAAAATCAGACAGTGTGATGTATGCTGGCAAGAGTTGATTAGAAATCAATGAAGACTCAAATAAATGCCAAAATTACAAGTCTTTAACATCAGTTTTCAATCCACAGCAACTATAGCTAATACAGGTGCCTCAGTAACTTTTGCTACAAAAATTTAACCAATTTATAAAGAACTTCATTATTACAAAAAAGAAGTTATTTTGACTGTTCATTTACAGCTCATTTACACATTTACTACCTTGAAGAAAAAGTCAATTCGTCTACTAGAAGCTGTAAGTTCTATTCTGCACCAAATGCTTTTGAAAACATGAAGGGAATCTATTTTCCAAAAAAAGCTGAAATGCAGCTGATAAACTAAAACCTTAAAATCCCACCTTTGCCAGTCCTGAAATCATGTAATTTTTAAATTATGTGCAAATTTAACATTCAGTCTTATCACAAAACCTGTATCTGATGAAATTACTTTAGTTGCAGCAAGCTGATTGCTTACATTGCAGTCTGCAGTTGGCTGAGGTGTAGGCAACTGTACTATGTATCTCCAGATGTGAGCTGTCTGGTCTCCAGATGCTGCACAGGGGAAGAGAAGCAAAAAAAAGAGAGAGCAAGAGAGAGAGAATAAGTAAGAATATTTCCATAGACAATAAAAACAGGCTTTAATATTACATTTAGCAATACTGTCTAAGTTGTATCTTTTCCTAACAGACACCATTATGAACTTAATGGTAAACAAGTCTCAACATCTCAAACATAACTCATCATGCAAGATATAAGCAGCTACCAAATTAATCACTCCTACAGTGAAACATGCACTTGAATACTACACATCAGAACATGAGTCTCACCACTGCTCAATATGTAGCATTTGAAAAAGGCACTTAATACATCACCAGATATTCATTTACTGTTTCTCAAAATACTGGGGTTCTTTATTCAATTATTTCTTCCATTAAATGTTTTTATCATGGTTTTAATGAGAAACACAAAATAGCAAGTGTGAAGCCATTCCTCTTCTGCCTTAAACAACTCAGCTTAACTAGTGCCAGTTTACAGCTCAGAAGGCACCATGTGATTTTAATTCCATCTGCTTTAAAATAGACTTATTAATTATTAACTAAGGACAAACTCAAGATTGTCCTTGCTATGATCAGAACAAACATGTTCTAATCCTGCAGGATTAGAACTGCTCTCCAGCCACTCCTCTCCCAGTTTATACTTGTGCACAGCATTACTCTGTTTTAGCTGCAGCATCCAACATTGGAACTTGTTAAATTTAATCCCATTAATCATCACCCAGTGCTCTCACTTATTTGGATCCCTCTGAAAGGCCTCCTGTCCCTCACAAGAATCAGCAGCACCTCCCAGTTTGATATCACCAACAAACTTACTAATGATGCATTCAACTCCTCCATCCAGGTCACTGATAAATCTATTGAACAGGGTTGGCCCTAGAACTGATTCCTGAGGAACACCACTGGTGATCCTTTGCCAGGCAGACACAGCCCCATTTACTACAACCGTTTGAGCTCTGCCCTTCAGCCAGCTGCCCACACAGCACACCACGAACCAGCTCATCCCACAGCTGGACAACTTGTCCAGAACAACATTGTGAAGGACAGTACCAAAACCCTTACTAAAAACCAGAGAAACTTAATCCACCACATCTTCATCCCCTAGGTGGGTGACCTTATCCTAGAAGGATGTCAAATTAATTAAACAGGACCTTCCCTTCCCGAACCCATGTTGATAGTGCCTGATGACTGCGTTATTCTTTAAATGCCTTTCAGCAGTACCCAGTATAATCTCCTTTTAACGATTTTTTCAGGAACTGAGATTAGATTAATAGGTCTGTAGTTCCACTGGTCTTTCCTCATACCCTTCTTGTAATACTGGAGTAACACTAGTCAGAAGGGATGTCTCCAGACTCCCAAGAACTTTGGTAGGTAATCAGGAGGTATCCTGCCATAACACCCACTAGTTCTTTGAGTACTCTGGGATGAATTCCAGAACATTCACCTGATGTATGATTCTAAGTGTCTGGTTTGGAGCAGGCAAGCACAAATAACAACATGACATGAAAAACACAGATGGCAAGATCTAGCTCTGATTTGTTATGCCTTCAAATATAAAAATAATTCAATCAACAAGGATGCTGACAAAGCAATAGGGAGAGAGGATACAATCAGAACAAACTAGCAAATTACACTTATTTTCCATCAAGATTAACATACTTAACATATGAAAAAACTTTACATACCTGTAAGAGCCACTTGCTCAGTGGGATGAAACTTTATGGAGTTTACTGTATGAAACAAAGCAAAGTTTTAAGTTAGTATAGTAAAAGAATTCTTTCATAATATTTTATCATTAAAAGCACTGAAAAATCAGGTCGTCCCAAGTTTTCAACAATTTTTGGTAGTAATATTTCAGGTGATATGAAAGTGTAGTACCAAAGAAAGCAGCTACAATTGATTATACATACAACAACACATTTTCTAGCAAGTTATTTCCTGAATCAAGTACAAGTGGTTCATGTTAAAGAGGATAAACAAACCACATTCAAATAATACCTAAGCTGACAGCGGATAACACTCTGGAAGTCCATAAAGAAAATTTAAGCATTCATAATTTTTTCTAACTCAATGAAAACTTACTATATGTTACCATCAACATCCTGCTTATTACTTAGCATTGCAAGGACAAATGCCTGAAAACCTGATGCAAGCAACACAAATCAGATTTCAGTCCCGCAACCATATGTTATCAAAACATGATGTCCTGCAGGAATTCTATCAACCAACGAAGCTCTTCATTTCATTTCAGTGCATAAGATTCAATTTAAGACAGAACTTAGAACTCATTTCCATCCATTATACAAGTAAAATAGATGCTTATGTTGTTGGGAGAGCATAGTGCAATGAGTCTAAAAAGATACTCCTTAAACTGAACTAACTCTATGGTGCACCAGCTGCTGGCACCAACACCTTTGCACCATTTCAAATCAACTGTCAAACAAAAAAAGTTTTATTACATAAAAAATATGTTATTTCTATTATAATTTATAGATGTATATAGTTATATAAAATTTATATACTATATAATTTATCTTTTGTTGTTCAAACACAGTTGTTTAAACACAACTGTTTAAATATAGGTTAGAACTTCTTATTTTCATAGTTATCCAAATAGCAATTTTAAAAGAAAACTACCAGCATGAAAGTTCAAGTGAGTGAAGTTTTCAAACATGACTTTATAGAACTTAGAGGTCCATGCAGCAAACAACCTGAGATATCTGAATGCATTAACATGTTACCAGTTGTTTCTATGCGTTTATCTTTGTGCTGTAGGAGCTAGAAGTCATGTAGCAGGAAAAAAAAGTACAATTCACAGCTGAAGCAGAGAATTTACTTCTATTTGTACCCCTGCCACAAAGTTCATGCGATGTGCTGAGTTATTTAACCAAACAATCCTGGTCAATAACTGAGTTCTTCACTTTCCCAGGGTATGATCACTCAAAGTGCTCAGGTCACAAGAGCAAGTTAAAGCTATGGAAAACCTCTCCAGTTGTGGTCTATAAAATTCTGTATTCTAACTCATTAAGAGGCAGAAGGGCATTTATCAAGTTCCTGTCAAACTGGATACCAAAAATTAACATCAAAGACACTCACTGCACTGCACCTCCCCACTCAAAGAGGAGTTTAAAAAACAGTTTCCACAATATTCATACTGATATAAAGAAAGTTAAATACCTATATTTAATTAACTATCTTAAAACCAAGATCTTTGCATTATGCAGCAAATTATATATGGAGATCTTAAACAAAGAAGTGCAAAAAGATATTCACCTAGCATCTGTAGTTCTAACCCAAATATAACACAGATCCTGCAAGACAGCTAATTTCTGCTTATATAAGCTTCTTTTGTTCTCCACATGCACGAGACCACAATGAGTTCTGACATTTAACTTTGGAGTGTCGTAACTGTGCCTGTAAATTTCTTTATATGGACTTGTTTATTCATTTAGCATTTGCAGAACTGCCTTAATGTGCCTCTCCAATAAAGAATCCTATTACAAAATGTTCTCTGTATGAAAATTAGTGGAACTTCACAACTGACTTGTTAATGATGTTGGCAAACCTGCAAGTGAAACCACAATAAACATGTCTGTAGCGGGCCAAAACACATTTCCCCTCCCATGCTCTGTTCCCAGTTTTCACAACATCCCTTATCTTACCTGAGCCGACATGCCCTACGTACTTGACAAGGCACTTCCCTGTTTCTATGCTCCACAGCAAAGCAGTGTGATCTACAAAGATTAAAAAGCAGCTGTAAATAGGTAAAAACATACGTTTTTCATTTTTACCCTTTCAACAAACAAGTTATCTTCCACTGTAGCACACACCATATGAAATAGATTTTAAATGTAGAACTCTTGACTACCACCTTATATACAAAACCTAACATTTTCTTATCATTGTACACATCTCCCCCAAAAAGTAAAGGTGCTGTCCTAATCACATTAATTTGCAGCAAGTATTGAAAGGCAAATTCTACTTTTGATATTTTTCCTAACTTGGTTATGTGCTGCTGTATAATGCTCCAGCTGTGTATCATGAGACTCAGAAAAAAAAAAAAGAGAAAGCATTCCATGGTGAAAAAGGTAGTCACTACAAACAGGAATTCTATGCACAATCTATTTACTTCCTACATGGAAATCCCAAGTGCACATAGGTCACTGCAGAGCACTAAAAAATTAATTTAAAAAGGAAATCACTCCAAATGCCATTCCTTTATCCTGCCACACCCAAAAATAAATAATTAATTTAAATACTTAAGTGGGTAGTACCTTAAAGCTGAATTGGAGAACGGCTTCCAAGTTAAATCAGGACAAAGACAAGATGTCCCACACAAAGACAAAATGTGCCCCCTCAGCAGGCACATAAAAATTGTAACAGTTCAGTTCAAGAAGCAGAGATTTCTGGTCCATAAGTATTAAAGTCTAGTCAATACCTTCAGATTCTGTTCCCGCTTCAAAAGAATGTCACTTCAAATTGACTGATTCTATCTGGTTATGATTTATTTTCCTAATAATTTTCCAAAACTACACAAGTCTTTACATTGATTTTTGGACTATAATAGATTTAGTGACTTGTTCATTAGTACTTGTACCCCCTCAAGTGGAAGGAATAAATCTAATAAAGTAAAAAAGACTGAAAATGAAGATTTTTAGCTGCCCCTGTGTTCTGAGGCAAAAGACAGAATGCAAGAATTCAAGAATATGCAAACTATGACCACATGTACAGCTTCTATGAAGCAAAGACTAAACAANACCCAACATGCCAGAGCTGACTAAGGAGAGTGTGACCTGCATGGAAGTGAACTGGCACACACTTTAGAAAGACCAACAACTATGCTTGAACCTTCTAAGGGAAGGGAAATTCCAATTTTAAGTTCTGATTTTTTTCAGCTACAGAACTTCTTTAAAAGGACTCTTTCAGTGTGAAGCTCAGTTTTTCAGTATGCTTTGGATCTGTATTTGCTATAGCTTAGGGACTTAACGAGAACTTTCTAAATATTCAAGCAACACAAAACTTTACCAGCAGATGCAGTTCCCAACACCACTGGCTGAGTTTTCGCGACACTGACATCCCAAATACCATCCCTGTGGCCAACATATTCCTTTACCAGTTGACAGATTGCCCTTGATGTTGTAGTTTTAAAACTGGATACAATCTGAAATAGCAGAGACACCAACATTTTTTTCCACATCGATCCAAGATTAGGTAATTATCTCACAAATAAAAATAGATATTAACTTTTCCATGATTTTTTAATATTCTGACAAATCACTACTGTCAAAAATTTGACATTTGATGGTAGGAAAGCGAGTTTGGATGCAAACATACCTCTCTTTTTTTTTTCTTTTTTAATAGCAGCCCTTTTACAGAATGCAAGACAAACTATTCTGTACTACAATAATGCAATCTTATTGGTATAATGAGTCGTACAAGTGCAGAGTGCATTTCTCATTCAGTCTGGGTAAGGATTTAATGGAAAAAAAAAGAAAAAGAGCAACCCAGCAAAAGACCTTACAACTTTCCCTGCCTATTCCCAAACAAGTACATGTGGTAACTCAGACAGTCCCTGCTAGCCAGTGTAATGTCTTTGAAAAAATTGTACTTATTATATAATTCTAGAAAAACGCAGAAACATTCTAATTGAAAATACTCACTGCTGTTTTTCTTTAAAACTGCACAAAGCTAGTCAAATCAAACATCAACCTGACAGCATACGCCTGTTTATTTGTGTAATGAAGCTTTTAAAAAAATATGTCAAACTCATCTAAACATTTGATAAGCATGCTCCCTCAAAGTGAAGCTATTAGGGGAAAAACAGAGAAGGCTCATTAGATCCAAATTACTATGTGCATAAGTAATATCAAACAAAAGGAAGAAAAGTCTAGTAAAACAGTAAACTACAAATCACTACAGTGCAGGAATGCTCAAAACACTCAGCATCTACAGAAAGGATGCAAATTGCAGAAATTCTACATTTTCAGATAAAGGGAAGTGCAATATTCAAAAAGAAAAATGTTTCTCTTGCTGAACAGTTCTAGAGACCATTGAAACCAGGAGTCATGAAAGATGGCTTAAAAAAGTTAAGAGCACCATGACAAATACCCCATTTTTACCCCACAAGTCTTGAAGCTCATAACTCTTCTTTGAGAAAGACTACCTCAAAAGCTTTGTTAAACTGAAACAAAAAGACAACTTCAATTTACCAGTGTTCTCCTCAGCATGGAATTACGGGCAGGTATCTGACCGGTTAAATCAAAACCTTTAAATACGTCAACACAAATCACATTAAGACTTATCTACAGCTTAGTAAAAGTTAGAAAGTTAATTAAGTCTACATTTCAGATACAATAAACTAAGGTTAAAATCCCATTAGTTTCTGGTATTAAAATAGAAGGTCTTAAGTATGTCATTAAAGCAAATTACTTCAAAAAAGGTTTTTAAAGCTAAAAGAAAATCTGCAAGAGCATTCCAAATCCTGAGCATGCCAACTCTCCAATGATGAAATCATAATGCCCTATTTGAATTCCAAATTATCAGCTAATATGCATTTTGGTTTCACAGCAGCAGAAGGAACAGTCATTACAGATGCACTGAAAAGAAAATGGGCTAATAGTAAAGATTACTAGTTCAACCATACTGCAGAATTTCCTAAATTTTGAACACAATCCTACAGATACAACTTTCACATTGAATACAGTCCTTAAATTAAATGGACTCATGTGTGAGAAGTGGAACAGCTGAATTAAGTACTAACAGGAAAGGACAAACACTGCAGTCAGTTCAAACTCCAAACTTGGTATTTTCCAACTCAGCCTGTGCTTGCATTCTATTCTGTCTTACTAATGTTGAGTCCCATGCAAAAGTTTTCTAGGAGAAACTATCCCCTACCCATCAACAAACACAGAATTTCCAAAACTGCTGGACAGTGGTTTCAATGATCGTTTAATAGCAAGGATGTAAAACTCCTTTTGAGGTATCAGCAGTCTTTAATTAACACCCAGAAGAAAAGAGTTCAAGAACACTATCTAACAGTAAATATCCTGATACAGATATTTACTCAACACCTACTTTTTCCAAGCTTTTTTCTCCTTTTTTTGCTGCCCTTCACCTCACATACCAGTAACTGGATAAACTAGACAGGGCCTGGACTACTTCCTGCTTTGCTACGCACACATAAACAATGTCCCAAGACAGAAAAGGAAATATTTAAAGAACATGCAGCTTGCTAAAAAGAGGTCTCTGTAGTGCAGAAAATTTCTGAAGTAACTTCTGTAGATCATCATATACAAATAAATGACCAACCACATCCTGAGTGTGTTTCAGCTTTGCCTGCCCTCTTTCTTAAATTGATACAGTTTCATGTACTTCCTTCTACAAAAAGATTTGTTAATAGGGAAACAATTGTTTGCTATGTAAACAAGTGAAAATTGAAGACAAACTGAAACAATTGCATGGCAAGCAGAGTGAGGCACCCTGCAACAAAGTTTCTTACACAGACAGGGCACATTAGAAATAAGAATGAAAACTTGATCAACTCAGGACCAGTCCAGCAGCATTACACTGTGCCTGATGAACAGAATGTCCTGTGAAGCAGCTTTAAGCAGTGAGGGCAAAACTACACAGTCAAAAAAGTTTTATTCCTCTTAACTACGGGGTGCATAAATACTTTCTTTTAAGAGTCTTTATCCTGATCTAGACAAATCAGAGATCATGGAATTTAGTTTGGATGGAGCAAGTTACATCATTTCAGTTTATTTTAGGACTCTGCATAAACAATTGATGCTTCCCTGATGTTGTAACAACTTTCATAAGCCAGGCATCATTAACAGCAGCCATTACATTTTGTTAATATCAAAACATGGATTTCATATAGTGATTCCTGCATCTAAAACCAATTGCAGTTAAATTACAGAATCTTGTCCATTAACAAAAAATGAGTTTTAAGAGTACCAAATGTTAAATCTACTCTACCTCTTCAGGATTTGAACACTGGTGGATAACCCTTACTACTAAAACCATGCTTTTCTGCAATGAGTTTTGCCAACTTGATATATAGCTAAGTGATGAAAAATATTCCAGTATGGAAATTGCATATGAAGGGCTTGAATTAAGAATGTGCACTTCAGCATTTTCCCCAAGAGAATTAACAGATTGCTTTAGTATTTCTTATCATGTCCTAGTTTTTTTACCAATATTAAAGCAGTCAAGGATCAGCTTTCTCATTATATTAAGCAAATAGCGAAAAGTTTTTTCAAGAAAAAAATTAATTCTATATGCACTGCCAATCTGAAAAATGTAGTTGTGTGCAATTACACCAAACAATTGGTTTGTAAAACTTAAGCGTCTTCTAATCTTCCACAGGCAAAAAAATCCCAACCAATCCAAAAAGCCACACACTCAAGAAACCCCCTGTATGGTGGTAGTATAAGGCAGGGCTGAAGAGAAAACTTGTGATCTACTACCCCAAGGAGTTTGGAACACAACCATTTTGGGAAACAGCATTGTTCATTCAATGCTCATAGAAAGTACAGCCATAAGAATTTCAAAGCTGTTGAACTCTTAAAACTCTAAATGTGTTTTTCCTCAGACAGGGTACTGGGGAACTACATCCAGTCAAGGTATAGATGGAAAAATCATGGTTTGTTAGAAAGTTATGTTCTTTCCTAACTCTTTGCTATAGTCTCTCTGTGGGTCAAGAGGCAAAAGTTTACAGCTTTGACTCTTCTGTGTGGGGAGGAAGGAGAGGTCAAAATAAAGCACCTCTGTGAAGGGCATTAAGGTTTCAAAGAACACACTGGACAGAGATGCTCTCAGTGTTGTAATTGCCTTCAGCTCCTGTCTACTCCCCAGTATATTCTGACTTAAAGTTGTGAAAAGAAATACATCAGAACATGCAGACATCTGTTGGCTACCAATTGATACAAGAGATGTGCATAATGTTCAGGTATTAAATTCTTCATGCTCCACTACTCATGGCTGCTTTGCTGTGCATGCATATCAGCTTCCCAGGAGTCTCCTCCTCATACTTCCCAGCTTCCCATGCTGAAGCTGTGAGGTCTGCCTTTTGCAAGAAAGTAAAAGAAGACAAGGATTTAACATCTGCCTTAAAAGTCGGGGGGAAAAAAAAAAGAACCCCACAAACAAAACAAAAACCAAAACAAAAACCTAAACAAAACCAAAAAAAAAAACACACTACACTAGAGGGTACTAATTCATAACTACACAGTAGGCGTACCAAAACTATACAGTCCATATTGATATCATGTTGTCACTATTTAAGTGGTCTCATTAAAGAATTTGCAAGTCATTAAGTCTTGAAAGAGGCACCTTTATGCATCACATTGGCAAGAATAAAAGTTTGAAAAACAATAAAAAGGAGACCAAATAAACCACAGTAGCTTCAGTCTATTTCACTACCCTATTCTTACTCTCAAACTTTCATACTTAAGGCATTTCCAAGACACCTACACCACCTATCAACCTGCATTACAGGTCATCACAGAGCTGCCTATACAGCTGGTTCACATACCACATTCCACTGAGGTTTCCTCACATTTTATTTAACCTTAATAATGTATCATTAAATGACTCTGGTATAGAGAAAAAACAGCAGGTAAACTCTGCAAAAATTGAAAAAGGGGAGAGAGTGAGGAAAACAAAAATACCAGGCTGATGCAGATGTACAAAATGAAAAGCATCAGAAAGGTTAACTGTGCCAGAACACCAAGCAAAAAAAGATCACTAGCTACTGATGAGCAAGGCCTGCAACATAAAGGAAACAAATTGTTCTAGTTTCATAGCTAAAAATAAAAATTAGTTTAAAAAAGAAACATGTAATAGTACACATAGAGGCACCTACTTAAATCCCCATTTCAACTGCAAAACCCAAATCTTTATTCAGAAATCCACTAGCAAGTTCTCTATTTCCCTCAGAAACAGAATTATTTTTTTAGTTCTATTTACAAAACATCACTCCCACATACACATGTGCACACTCTCGCCCCTCCAATATCCCTTCTTCAAAAAAGGTGAGCAATTATTGTAACAATAGCATATGGTTTGGTTGAAGTAATAGGTCATTGATGGATCCAACATAAACATACTGCTCCTTAGGAGGCAGATTTACTTACAGACCAGCACTACCCAGCTTAAAGAAACCACAATTTACAACTTAAAAGACAGTCACATTAGTCTCACATGGATGTATACTTGGATGAGTAGAGATTTAATTTGTCTCATACCTTGCTAGTAGATGCCTTGTAAGTTGTCTTTAATTTCTGAGAAAGCTGACTGGTACTATGGCTGGCTGTTGAGACAAATAAATTCAAAGGAAGATATTTCAAATACAGCATTAGCTTGTTTGTATAAGTAACTGGTATTCATTCCCTTCAGTAACATTCTAAGTTTTGGTCAAGGAAGTACAAAAAAGTGAATTTAAAAATACTGGTTTAGGATTCTTTGTGGCTCTCTTACCTTTTGTTTTCAGTTGTCCTTTGCTCAGTTCAGCACCATCAATTGTCTGTCCTTCACCCGCTAAGCGCTCATTCAGTGTATCAATCTCCCTACGCACTAACAAATCCAGAAATTCACATTACTACAAAATCTGACTATCATTAATAACAGCATTAACACACTATTTAAGAACTGTTATGGTTAGTAAGTAAGCTATTTTATGCTAAGGAGAGGAAAGGAGATGAACTGGGATTTTATAAAAGGAGGTCTCACCAAGACATAAAGCAAGACTGATGCTGAATTTTCCAGAGATCAACCTTGACCCAGATTCCACACAAAGTATTGGTGGCTTCTAATTACTCTTACTAATAAATGAGGCTAAGGTTTAACAAAACCATTTATGTGAAATACATGGCCCATCTGTATTGAATTAAATCCAGAAGTCAGAAAACTTGTGGCATCATAAATATTTTAGCCACAGAATCCTTTCTTAACACAGGTTTTATTAATCACAAAATAGCATTCACCCTGAATGTCTAGTACTAGAGTCTCAGAGGAAAGGTAGTGCTGCAAAACTATTTTTTATACTTTGGAATTTATTTTTTAAAAAAATTCTGTGTACAATAACTCCAGCACTAGCATAGGAATTAGACCAAGAACAAAAAATATTAGACTGAGGATGAGAAGACAAAAATTTAGAAATTGTCGGGGGGGTGAAAAGAGATCACAATCATAACTAGAGCTGTGAGGTGAAGAAACTAGATACGAACTGGAAAAGAAGGAAAATAATCATACTCTGGAGGGTACAAATCCACCACTTGTTTTCTGACAAGCATTTCTGAAGGCTGGAGAGGGAAATTCTACTTTTCTTGCTACCAGCCAACTTCTCAGCAGGAGGCCGAGAATTCAGTTGTGCAAATTGTCACTAAAAAATGCATACTTTTGATTACAGCCTTTAACCAAAACAATCCCAGGTTTTAAGAGAATAAAAAACCTAGAACATGTCAAAAAAAGCAGGCAAGAATTTTTTTTTTTTTTTGTAACTTGAGTGTCTGGTTTAACTGTGGGAACTGATTAGGTGTGGAAAAAAAATTAACTTGGACCCAAACCAGAATCCAAGCCAATGTAACACAGCTTAAAATCCCAGCAAGGGAGGCTTTACTGTATTACTGTACAGGCCTGTGTTACTTAACTTTGGATCCTCTTACATCATCCTGGATCACTTACATTATCAGACAACTGCACTGTTATCAAACAAATATCTTTTCAAGATAACATCTGGAATTTTTATCTGATTGCTTGACTTCAAAACTCCTGAAGAGCTGCAGGTGCTGGTTATGCAATGTGTAAGTCATTTGATCCAAAACCACCCCATTTTACACTTTTTCAAGCAAGTAGCTTTTCCAATTTTGTTTACTAATATTACATCATTAAAATTAAGCCTGTAAATATAAAACAAAGGCAAAAACTTCAAAGGCTGGATGGAGTTTCTGAAGATTAACATAACCAGAGCCTACAATGATAAGAAGACAGACCCTTCACTGGCTTTGCCAGACATCAGTTCTCACTGCTTGCATCAAAGAGCTAAGAAAGTGATTTTTCTGAAAAGGTACAAACTCCATCTTTGGCTACAAGTTCAGAACGACTACACTGCTCACAGAAAAACTGCACTAATTATACTACAATATCCAATGTAAGTGTTTTAGTAAGTGTTACTATAACCTAAATACGAACAATTCATAAGTTGGAGAAAAAAATAGATACTCACATTCCAAATTTTCAATATACAGATTTTCAAATTCCCGCTCTATTTGTCCAAAAAGTTCAAGGAGTGTATTCCGGACAGCAGATGGTAACTTAGAATCCTAGGAGGCAAAATATGGGGGGGTCATATTTTTCTTTACATATATTTGATAAAATTACTCTTCAGTCTTGAACTGATTTTAACAGTTATCTCAATGTCCCAGCAAGGAGGCAAATTAAAACTACTGCTAGTGTAGAATACAAAACAAATAGCTCTGTGCATCATAGAGTTATTCATTTTATATATTCTTTCTCTTTCAAGGGATAGAATTCAAATCACCTATGGTGTTTGTTTTGGTCTTCCTTACTAGAGAAAAATTCTAAAATCAAGATGCATGTACAATTCATTTAAAAAAATAGAAAGTGAGAAAAAAATTCTTTTTCATATCAATATGTTTCCAGTTCAAGAAAAAAAGAATAGCTTTGTTTGATAAAGTAATAAATAAAGTTGACTATGCAATGGGTTAGAAAGTTGTGAATACAATGCACCTTATTACCAAAGCTTAAGACAAACTAAATTTTAAATGTATTTTTAACATTTACCTACTTTTGTCACTAACCATAACTAAGTGTGAAGAAAGCTACAATTTCTAATCCTCCCCTCCTCAGATATTACTCAAGCATTCTATTCTTCAGTAGCTTGTAGACCACAATACGTAAATTGGCTTACTACACTTACTATTTACCTAGGTAGCTGCTGTAAACTTCTTTTAAAAAAAGTTTTCACTTAACTGAGTCACCTTCCGCCACAGCCCCGGGAATTGTCTGCAGGCACAGTGGGAAAGGCCAGCCATGACCTGGCTGTATAAGCTATTTCCAAAGTTTAAAGAGAGAGCAAGAGAAACCACTCATAGCAATTATACAGAGCACACCTGCTTTGTGCACAATTTTACACAGGTTCACAGCTGGTTTAAGCTGTGGCACTGTGCTGGAAGAAGTGGGACCATGCTCCTTAAGCCCCTCTACATCATTCCTTTCTTCATCTGCCTCTCCCTTGATAGGGTGCTTTTGTTCAGGCATTCACAGACAACCAGAAGCAAAACAGATCCTAATTAAGACCAACTTGAAACAAAACTGATTAAACAAAAATACTAAATACATTAAACACTATTAAGAGAAACACTGCAGTTAGAAGAATTATTTCAAATTCAATTACCCAATAATTCATACAGCAAGGTTATGGAAGAAACTAACTTATCCAACAACTTTTGTAACTAAAAAGGAGACGTAGAAAAGTTTTTCAAACCACTTCTCAAAGCCTGAAAGTATAAACAAATCTAAACTTGTAATGAAGTAACCAATATAGTAAAATGCATTCACTTCCTTTCCTCT
Organism: Ploceus nigricollis; assembly: GCA_013399945.1. Taxonomy (NCBI): domain Eukaryota; kingdom Metazoa; phylum Chordata; class Aves; order Passeriformes; family Ploceidae; genus Ploceus; species Ploceus nigricollis. The sequence goes on along the minus strand of VXBC01010263.1, from coordinate 171,258 downwards.
CTTTAAAGTTGGCATTGTTTAAAACAGCTTATTAAAACAGCATGTAATAATGTTATCTCTTTATCTTCAGAAGTCATTAGCTAGATCTCATGAGGTTTACAGCTCCACTGTGAAGGGGCACTAATACTCTCTACTTGATAGAATCTGCCACCTAGCTGCTCGAGGTCAACAAAATCCAACAAGATGATAGATAAAACATTTTAAACATCTATGCATTACAGCACAATACACTTAGAGTTTGCTAAGAAATACTACAACAACTTAACATTTTGGTTTACTATGCAGGGGTGACAGCATAACTTGACCTCTCATCTGCCCTTCATGCTTTTCCTGAAGTAAGGCTGCAGTAGTTCCAAATGCATGAAGAGTTTTCTATCCAAATACTTGATTCTCCAACTTCTAGATGACTAGAAGCAACAACCTAGGCTCTGTTAATTCCCAGAAAACTAATGCTATGATTTACTAAAAAAATAGATAAAATTTTTAAAAAATCAGTCACAATGCAGAAAACACCAGTCTTTCCCTTCAGCATATCTGCAGAGTTCAGTGTGAGGTTTCTTATAGCCAAACTCCATTTGTATTTCAAACCATCTCATAAAAATCAAGCTTTGCATCATCTTTGCCAGTCCCACACTAACACTGTCAATTTGACAACAAATACTTTTTAAACTGGTATTTCCTTATATTTGCCAGTACTGCTTCTGACAGACGCCTTACCTACAGGTAATCTCAGAATTTTTAGAAGCAACACTCCAAATCCAGATTGCATCCACTACACTGACGTGATTAAGAAAGCTACAGAAGCAGTGGCTGCTGTTCTTTCCCTTAAGTTTAATCCCAGAATAGCACACCTTCATTTGAGCCACACAAGAAAAAACCCACACAAACAAAAATCTGACTTAGCTCACACTTCTGTCAGACAGGCAGTATTTGTTCACTTTATGGAAAGGAATGCAGCACAGCATTCCAACTAATATTTTCCCTATCAAAGTCATCATAAGAAGTATTTGGTTTATTCATATTTCTGGCTTGCTACTATTCCAAATGCAAACTTATGAAAGCAAGAATCAATCTTGAACTTTTCCTTTTGCAGGTGGTGGGGAGAGGTTGCAGTGAATAAACAGGCTGGGGTTTACACTGTTTTATGGCTTTATTATTCATCTAAGAATACACAGAAGCTGATAAACTCCACAGGTCTCAACACAACCTGAAACATTGTAAACATTCACATCAATGATCTCCAAAGGCAGTGAGCACTTACAAGCAACAAAATCTGCTGCTCCTGCAGCTTTACTGGACATATTTCAATATTTAAGTTTGTTTAGCTTCTCCCCATAGAAAACACATTAAAAAGTGACGCAAAGCTCTCCCAGGTATGACCTTACCTGCCCTTCCAACATGTCTCTCTGCAGTCCTGCCCGTTCCTGCTCGGAACTGTTGGTTCTCCGGATGGAAAGGCTGTGTGATTTACGTTTCTGCTTTGCTTGGCGAGCAGATGCACAGCTTCCACTTTCTATTGGCATTACTTCAAAAAAACAGCTTCACAGAGGCTCCTATGATAAACTAAGGACAAGCATTACACATTACAAATTGCTTTGCCAAGCACACCACTACTTAAATATTTTTCTCAAAATGGAAGTATTTAGTTCTACTAAACTTTGGAGTTGTTTGGGTTGTCATTAAAAAGAAGAGATGCCTCTTACAGCTGTTCTTCAAACAACATTAAATTCAAAACCATATGCATATATGTAAATAGAATGGGATTGCTTCTGCATTATTTATTCATTAGCTAACAAACCTCCACAAAAGGAAAATAAATTCCACTTCCTTGTTCATTTTGGAGAACACCAGCAGAGACAGCCCCAAAATGCTTCCAGGAAACAACTATTATGCATACTATAGTTCACTAAAATGCATGCAAAATTAAAACCCAGCTGGAAAATGAAAGCAAACATGGTAATTTAGGGACACTGTCAGGTTAAAAATGTATTATTCAACTTTAAACATTGCTATACAAAATTTAACAGATGTCTTTGCTCAGGCTTAGGCAGAAATTAATTTTCATGACAGAAGTTCTGAAAACTACCTTCTACCATTTTTGGCAGCTCATGGTTTCACTTCCCTTAATAATGAAAGTGCCCATGAACTTATGAGAGGAGTGAAAGTGCACCTGACTTAACAGGCTGCTGGTGATATGGTTCATTTCTGTCACCTTGATAAAGCCAAATAAATGCATTTCAATATGCCTAAAAACACCTGACAGTATCACCAAACAGTATTACCATGTATAAGCTACTGCTTCCCCTGTTTAAGAAAAATCAAATTATTTCTGATTTATTGCATAAATGTGGAGAATATATAACAAAAATCAAATTATGTTTGATTGCATAAATATAGAGAATTTACAGTTCTTTATTGTCAAAATCTTATTTTTACAAACATTTAATTACAGGATTTTTTTAATTTAAACCTGACATTCAACAGAAATTATTTTTTGTTTCATGGCGTACCAGTTGTTAAACATTTCAAATGTTTCAGGATTGATTACCCAAAATTTTTCAATCATGCACAATGAGAACAAAATAAAAATTCATTCTCCAGCATAAATAATTTCTGAAACAACAATTAAAACTTAAAATAGGTGCAATAGTCTGCAGAGAAATAGGAGAGCAGAGTTGGCAAAGCTAACCAGGCAACTGAGCTTCCTTTTACACAAGTTGATCAGAGAAAATTTAAACCAAACCCAGGGCCACTTCCAATTTAAGATCCGCCAACACGCTGGATCTCACGCTAGGAATGAGCACCACTGCTATTAACAAGACCAGGCATTAACCAGTTCAGAGCTTTGACATGGTGTTTGCAGCTTTCTAACAGATCATAAAGCCAAGGAAAAGCATACCTTACCAAAAACACAGTATGCACTGAGAATAACAAGAGCTTGAAATCTCCTTTGGGTTTTATATCACAAAATGAAAATGTATAAAGATACAGATATTAGTATCAAAAATGAGATTAGATTTAGTTAAGATTTTAATGCCCATCCATCCTTATTAAAAAACTCAGTATTTTAATTAGCTTTTGGAACAACTGTGTTCCAGTAACCTGACACCAATTCCATAGTGAATCTAAAATAAAAGTTAGGTTGCACCAGTGACCTGTACTGTACTAAATTTTATTTTTCATATCCTCTGGATTCCACAGAGTCCTCCCCTGCACCTAATCCCATCAGAGATTTTTATGTGTGATTAATCACTAGTAACTAAATAGCTACATTCACAAATTAAAGAAGAGACTAGAAAAAACTACTATTGGGTAGTTTCTTATTTGCCTAAATTCTGCTATTCACTGTGGCTAGATTCCTCTACAAAATTTTTAAAAAGTCCATCCCATACACAGTTACTGCCAATTTTCTGGGCTTCACTAAGTATCCTCCTGTTCATGGACATATGGTCAAGAATGAGGAACAGGTTTTCCATGCTCATCACATTTCTATTTCTTTTCAGAAGAGGATCAGATCCCAAGCACACATATATATATTCTCCCCTCTTCCACCCTGCTTCCTAGCTACCTTGGGAACCACTCTTTCAATGGCTTTCAGTTACCATATTCTGCAGTTTGGGATTACATTTTAAGGCCAGAAGCATCAGTGAGCACACAGGTAGATTTGTTAAGACAGTTTTATTCATACACATAGCTACATATAATCCCATAAATCCATTAACACTGTTTCACTTAAGATCTGGGAGCGGAGAGGGGTAAAAAAAAAAGGCAATTTCTAATCCCTGCCAGATGTGGCTCCTGAACTCTTAGACACAAAGATGTTAATGTGGCTTATGCCTTAGGAGCCATTGTTTTAACTATGTTAGCTTCCACTTGCCCTTTCTGCCAAGCTACTTCATTTTGGAGGACATTACCGAGAAATATCCTTTTTTTGAGTAGAATGATTTGCATTGGAAGGGACCTTTAAAGGTCATCTAGTCACATTCCTCTGCAATGGCCAGGGACATCTTTATCTGCATCAGGGTGCTCAGAGCCCTGTCCAACCTGACCTTGAATGTTTCCATGGGTGGGGCATCCATTGCCTCTCTGGCCAGCCTGTGCCCAGATTTCATCACCCTCACTGTAAAAAATTCTTCCTTCTATTTAATCTCAATCTACCCTCTTTTAGGTTAAAATCATTACCCCTTGTCATATCACTATAGTCCCTGGCAATAAGTCTCCCTTTCTCCAAAATTCCCTTTAAGTATTGAAAGACCCTGATAAGGTGTCCCCAGAAAATCCTCTTGGGCTAAAAACCCCACCTCTCTCAGCTTTTTTTTCACAGAAGAGGTTTGCAGCATGCTGATAACTTTTGTGGCTCTTCTCTGGACTAGCTCTAACAGGTCCACATCTTCTTGTGCCATTGCCTGCATGCACACATTCCTGCCTCATGTCTGATTTTTCATGCCCCATTACCCCCAGGTCCCTCTCTGCTGGACTGCTCTCAATCCATTCACCCTCCAGCCTGCACTGATATTGGGGACTGCTCCACCCCAGGGTATAGGACCTTGCAGTTGGCCCTGTTGAATTTCATGAGGTTTGCAGGGGCCCACTCCTGAAGCTTGTCAAGATCCCTCTGGGTGCTATCCCTTCCCTCAAAGAATCAACTGCAGCACTCAGCATCAGTACACACAGATTTGGCAGCTATACACTCTAGCACACAGAATTTAAAGGGACACAGTCATATGCATGAGAGTACATCTTTGCAGAGTGAAATTCTCACGTTCTCTACATAGAAGTTTCTACTTTGGCAGCTCGTGAGCAAACGGAGCAGACTGGGTAGGAATCACGGCCGTCACTGTCTCTGTTTGGTAGCAGCACTTCACCTGCAGCCAGTGTCACTGCCAGGGACTGCCCTCTCCTCATGCAGCAGCATGACACACCACCCATGCACGTTCTGGAGAGGGCAAACATGCAGCTGTTCCCAGGCTCGGCAGGAGGGTGCACACAGCCACAGCAAAGCTGAAACCAAAGAGGCCACAAGCAGGCATGTGCATACAGAGGATGAGAAGGAGGAGTTAAGGGGAATAGCTTCACTGCCTTTAATATTATTGTTCTGAATCCCACCAAACAGCCTTACAAACTTTGAGTAATGGAGCAATAATCAATGAGGTTTTTTAGAACAAGGATTTAAACTCAGTTTTAAAATAGTGACAGTGTCCCTTTAAATATTAACATCACTTTGACAATTTCAGAACTCTTCTGATTCTAATTGCAGCAGTAAGAAACTATAGATTTTTCAAGAGTAGATTTCACAAAACAGATCCTTGGCAATATGATGCTAAAAAAAATTAGGTGCTCATTTCTAGCAGTTACCTGATTCCCCTTATTATGTAAGGTTTTCAAACAATGAAAATTACCTGTCCAGAATATCAGTGTCATGTTACATATCCTATGAAAACCATATTAAATATTGATTAGTGAAACAGTCAGTAGTACACAAACCAGTCAAAGTCTTTCAATTCTTTGAAACTTTTGTAGTTAGAACACACCAGACAACAGGAAAGGGGGGATGAGGGAAAACATAAACACAAGTCAAGGCTAGACACCAAATCCCAGTGAAACCAAGTAAGAAAAAAGTGCTTCAAAACAATCCATTATATATTATTAGCCAGATATAGTTAATCTTAACTTTTGAGTGTTCCAAATGGGTTCTGAAAAGAAAAATTCACTAAGATCACTTTCCTTCTACTCAGTAATGCCCCAAGTAGGATGGAAAAACCACCAAGAAGTATTGGAATCTTGCTTCCTGAATCAAATGAAGCTAAATTCACAGGAGCTAAAAATTAGCAATCAAGCATAAAAAAAGGCTGAAGAAAAGTACTTTCTGAGAAAAAAAGGGAGAGGGGGAGAAAGAGGAAGCATATTGTATTACTAAACTATTTTCACTAAGGGTGGCAGTTGACAAGTACTGTATTACTAAGAAGTGAGATTAAGAGACATACTGAGCTATTCTGCTCAATCATTTTGGAAAACACTCCATTTGCATAGATTTCACACAATGATCTGTCAAAGCCTCGAGAGAACCTTTCTAGCAATATAAATCTGCAGAAGTAGAGGAGTAAAAGATGTTCCAGAAAACATCTAGACCACAGGTGGTTACTACTTGCTGAATGCAAGATACTCCAGTATTTCAGATATGCTGTTTAATTAAACTCACAGGATATTTTACGGTGTGTTAAATTAAAGTTCCACCACCTACCTTTCTGTAACAAATGTACTCAGTCACAGGAAATATTTCATCAGAGTAACAGTAAAGAGCAGATGTGTAAGCAATTACTGTTTTAGTAGCTACAACAGAGAAACAGCACCAACTGAGAGTGCACACACTGGCCTTACCAGACTTAAAAATTCACTGCAGCAGCAACTAATCGTACTTGCCTACTTCTACTCTTGAACACAGAACAAGAAGGCTGAAAGGAAAGAATTCTTGGGGTATGCATGTTGCTGAAGTCAGGGAGAAAAGCTGTTTTAAGATGTGTCAGAGCACAGACAGAACGGCTACAGTATTGCATTTCCTTTTTTGTTCATTCAAGACAACACACAAGTCTGTAAAGGGAAAGCATCAGGAAGATTCAGCAACATCTTCCCCAACATCTCCCTGCTCCATTTTCTTTAGAGTTTAGAAATAGCAAAAGTTACTATTTAAATGATTGTGTTAAATGAAAAAAAAAATACAATTTTAGTGTAGTTGTGTGTGCTTAAATGTTTTCATCTCATGTCTCCCATTTTCATACATGGCTTAGAAGAAAATTTCTGTGTATACTACATAAAACACAAAGGCATTTTACAATAGTAATTATTGTCTAGTGCAGCATTAAAACCTTACAATACAAAAATGCCCATTAATGTAGGGGAGTGTGTGGGTTTGGGCTTTTTTTTTTTCCACAAAGCAGGGAGGGAAAACAGAAAGAGAGGAGAATGATTACAGTTATTAGGTTCTTAATTACATGGAACTCAGTTTGACAGCATTATTCATGAGTTAAGGGAATTTAAGCATCAACATATGCCACTACACTCTTTTATTAATATGCAAAGAAATCAAATTTAAAGGAGTAAAACTTCCGTTTTGAGGTCTTCAGTGAACAATTTGCTTCAGTGATGCTGTACATTCAAGTGCCATTAATTCAATGCAAGCTGCAAGACTACAGCACACCTGAGAAAGATCAGGCTAAACAGACTGCTTTGTAAGACTAGCTGTTTTGCTAAAGGTAAATATTTAGGAAACAAAACCATTCCAGATCATCACAGATGATGCTAGAAACACTAATGAGCGTGCTCAAACCTTGGGAAATCCACTTAAGCATGACAACATTGATTTTTCTTTTTCTAAATTTAGTGCAGCTTTCTTTCAAATGAAACTGGATGTTCCTCAAAATGTAAGAGGGGAAAGCAGGCATCCACCACTGAAGGTGACAACCTCCTTTCAACAGAAAGCAAAGTAAAGAAGCTGCATCAATACATTTGAAGTATGTTACACAGCTGAAATCAAGGATAAAAACTTTAACACATTAGTGAGTACCTACTCTAAGCAAGCTTCTAACAGCAACATCCAAATGTAAGCCAGCCCAGTTTTGCAGCTAGAAAGCTTTGATCTTGCTAATTCAACTATGTCAGCAAATGCTGCAGTCACACCAAAATGCAGGGCTGACCTAGCCTGCCTACAGTCTGCTAAAGCAAAAAATGTTACTCTCACCATACAAGCTTATATTATCTAATACTAAACAACAATAATGAGCAGACTTGGACTTATTTTTTAAATATAGTAGAAACCTTCCTGGGTCCACTAATAATCATCAGACTAAGACCTATTTAGTGAAATTGCTGATGTCCTGAAAGCTTCCCTTTGAGACCCGTGCCACCTGTGCTCACTGAGGGTGCTCATTGTTTCAATTAGTTTAAATGGTGCAAGGTACAATATAATCTTATGTTCAACACTAGTTAGTGACCTATCAGTATATATTGTACCTTCTTTTATTTATAGGTATTGATGAACTGGCTTTATTGAAGAGTTCAACAGACAGCATCAGGTCCTGCTAAATTACTTACAGCTGGTTAACTCTTAAAATATGTTTGAAGGGTACTTTATTTCCTCAGCTGTTTCACAGACACTGCAGCTCCCATTTCTGTATTAGCAAATCCCTAACAGCCTAGAAGTAGCCTCCATGCAGGCACAGGGATGCAAATACAAGACCTGAGGGTGAGGAATCCTAAGGAAGTTCAAGAGCAAAGGCAATTTAACCAGGTATTTGTTCAAGGAAGTACTGCACCACACTCAGAAGCCAGACTCTTATTCTGCTAGTCTCTAAACAAATAATATTTGTGTACTTGTTATGGATGTATTAAATTAATTGCTGTTATGGTCTTATTCAAGCACAGTGGCCTCTAGTATCACTGCTCTTCATCTGGGAATATATTACTTGCCAATAAACTAGAATTTTTTCGTTCTTAAGACTTGAACAAAAGCAAGTAATTTTGACTCTAACTGTAATATATCTAGCAAGCTCTTCAGAAGCACCAGTAAATAATCTCTGTACAGCACATTCTTGAAGCATTACCTCACACGGTCTAGCACAGAGAACTATGGAACCTACCAACAGTCCATGTAAGAGCACTGTGAGCACCCATCTTGAACACCAAGCCTAAAAATAGTCAGTACACATGGCTTGCAGATGAGAAAATACAAGTCAGTCTGGCTTGCAAGAAGACCATCCTGATTCCTGTCCATTCCTCAGTGGTCATTCACAGAGCAGTAACCAACTCTCTCCACAGGGCTTTGAAGGGTTGGCCTCCAGAAAAAGTCCCTCACCCTGGCTTTCACCTCAGACAGGTGTTTCAAGACAACCTACTAGTCTTAGCTCCAAGACTTAAAATTCCACGGCATAAATTGATCCTAATCTCATCTCAAATTTATAGAATGCAAAACCACTTAATTCCTCCTTACTTGGCACATACTAGTTCTGGCTTGCAATTTCAGGATTTCATAGAAGTAAGATCATCTTGTAAGACATTATCACCACACTCACAATATTTGTCTTGTGACTGTACCAACAAACTTAAGCACTTCAGTCCATACTAAAGACTGCATGCTTCAAACAAGTCCTGAATTAAAGAAATAGATAGTAGAAGGGCCTGTCTATATTAAAGAGTCTGTCTCATCTTAAAAATCTTTAGATTTAACATTATAAATCTAGTTCAGGGACAAACATACACATAAACAACTGGCATTAAAAAGACAACCAACAATACAGTTGGCCTCTGCCTTAAATTCTAATGTTTGGTGCCAGCACCTTTTCTTAAAATAATTGCCCAAGTCCACAACACACAAAGCGATATCTAAAGTTATTACAAGACAGGTTAGAGCTGACACTACGCACAAAGATTATCTAATCTAAACTACTCATTAGAAAACATACTTGTGGGTTCTTGGGGTTACCAGCTCTCTTTCAAAAACATCAAGAAATGCCAACAGTAGACTTACTTGGAAAGCAGTTTCAGAAATTTGCTCAAGGAAAATGATGCAGTTGTAATGTTGTAAAATGGGTGCCTGAACAACAGACGTTTGTATCATGTCAAGGTGTACTCAATGACACTGAATCACTTCAAAGAAGCTGTTCCACCAGCTCCTTACGTAAACCTTCCATGACATTACTGTTATAGAAAGCCCACTTTAACTGCAATAACAAAATAAATTTGACAAGCTGGACAAGAGAGATAAAAACACACGTAGAAGTTTCTCTTTTCTCACAAACACCATGATATCCTTGAGCCACAGATCAACATAACTTGAAAGAAGTTTTCCTTGTCTTTGCATAAGGAATGGAACCTAGCATCGACTCAACCTCTGAATACATTAAGCATATCTATTCTTCCCTCAAACTTATTTTCACAAGGCTTTAGCTCAGAAACAGAGAGAACTACTGAAGATGGCTCTTTGCAGACAACTTTTATCCATCTTGGACACTTCCATGTCATCCTCCCACTGCTGAAGGCCAGATTCACCCCATGACACCACAAACGATGCTCCCCTCATCATTTAGCTGCACCCCACTTCAGAAATTTGGGAGTTTCATGCTTACTCCATTTGTACAGGTGTCAAAGGATCTGAACTCCACCTGTAAACTACTGGGGCTCTACGCTTGGCCTGTCCTTAGGACAGGCAGCAGCACACGAACAAAGTTAGCGAGAGGAGTGTCCTCAGCAGCACCCTCGGCTTCCCTACCCGCAGACCTGAACCATCTCTACAGCCTCGGGCTGGAAGCGCTCAAAAACCGCGACACACAGAAGAGGAAGGAGAGCTTATTTTCGGTTATTTCGGGTTTTTATAGGAGAACGTGCAAGTCATTTCACGCGGAAATAAGGCTAAATAGGAGGGGCAAGGAGGGGGGTCCGGGCAGGAGCCCCGGTTTGCGCCGCGGGCCTGGGCGGCGGCGGCGGCACCGCGCAGGCAGCACCGCGATGGTGCCACCGCCGCTGTCCCGGACCCCGCCCGGACCCCCGCACCCCTCAGCCCCTCGGGCGGCCGCGAAGATGGCGGAGGGTCCGCGCCCCGCTGCCCCCGCACTCACCTGTCAGCCACAGCCGCGNGCCCCGGCCGCCGGGAGAGCCCCGCGGGCTCGGGAATGCCGCCGGGGCCGGGCAGGAGCTGCCCCGGCACCGCCGCACTCCTCGGCCCCGCAGCCCCGCTGCGCCCCGGGCCCCCGCAGTGCTGGAGGTTGAACAGCGGGGTGTGCTCCGTCCCGAGCGCGGCCCCTCGGGGTAACGCTGTATCCGTTTACCGTTACTGTTACCGAATTAAAACTGCCGCTGCCTTAGTTAGTTACCTCCAGTAACACTGGATCCGGTGGACTGACAAGGGAGATGAAACTTTGCGGAAACACCACTGGAATTCCATATTTTTTTAAATACAGAAGGGCTGGGAGATACCGAATGTGGAGTTTTTCTACTGTGTCTGCAGACGGAGTGACAGAGGCAGCGCATCAAAGCTAACCACGACGTCCTGCAAGTAGGCTGTTCACTCTGAAGCCTACAACGCGTAATTGAAATGTGATTAATTCCTCTGCTGATTAGCACTTGGAATAAACCTTCACCTAAAATTCTTATTCATTGTAGCAGATAGTGAAAGTCAAAAGAGGCCTTCGCCTAATTATTTTCTCTCTTCCGGCAGATTATCTTAACTGCCTTAGAAGATGTCTGTAAAAAGGCCAGAAGAACATGTGCCAGTGAGAGCTGGAAATATTACATTTTCTTTTAATGTGCTTCCCAACTACAAATCTGCCTGCAGTTCCCATTTGTCTTTTTTCCTTTCTACTCAATTCTGTGCAGTCATGTCTTAAAGCTGTATTAAACAGCAACAAAAATAGTGATTTACCTATTTACTAGCATAATTCTCATTACTGGAGGTCATTCTCCAAAACCACCAGCCTAACTGGTCGAGAACATCCTGTAATTTTAGCCTATTCTCTTCTTCAAAGCCACTACAAGGGAGCAAACTAAATAGCTAAATAGCTTTGTTTAGTATTTGCGAAAAGCCAATCTTTTAATCTGCATTTTTCACAGCTTCAAGGAGTGGAGAAGAGGGGAGACTGCACAGGCAAAAGGAGAGCGACAAGAGATGGAACAGAGGTACCCAGGATGAAGCCTGAACACAACCTAACCAAATGCCCCAGTTCAATGCTTTTAATTCTCTTTAGAGTTGGTGCAGTTGTGGGTGGCTCAGCCATCTTAGCCAAGTGACAATTTGAGTTCTCAGCTGTTCAGTTTCTAACTAGACATTTTTAAGCCTCATCATCCCTACCAAAATTATGCTAATATAACACTTCTGTACTGTAGCTATATGTATGAAGGAAAAATTTTAGCTATATGTATGAAGGAAAGAAATGTCCAGCAGGAGTATAAAGATCCACATTAGAGATTTCCTGGGGAGAACACCTGGCAGCTTCCTTCTCCTGTGTGTGGAGCAGCACACTCCCCAGGAGCAGGGTGCATTACAGAGATGACCATTTTTTTACCTGAAGAAATGCAAAATACTGAAATGAGGAAAGATAGGCTTAAACAACTTTTTCCTTGGTACAGGGTGCCTCACCTGAAAATGAACAGGCCCTGTATGGATGCAGTTGCTTTTTCATGAGAAGACAATGACAAGTGGCCTGTTGTCACTCTAGCTCTGCTACTGGTTTGGTTTTGTTATGGCACTGCAAGAGTAGCAGGCACTGTGTAATGTATAGGAGCAAGTACAGAACAAAAGACTGCTTTTCACAAACTACCTGATACAGAACAAGAGACATAAATAGCAATACAGGAGCCTAGGGAAACAGGGCAGTACTAGTCAGCATCTTTTCAATAGCTAAGAAGCTTTTTCAATAATACAGTAAATATAGTGGAAAAAGGTTGTCCTGGACAAATCTACTTCTGCACCCACAGCTGGACTAGAAAAGACAAGATAGGAGGCTTGGGAAATCAGCAACACAACAGAATAATAGCTGAACCTCCCAAATTAGCATTTTTCAAACCTGTAAATTTAGCAGGAAAAGGCAAAGCCTTCTGTCCAGAGCTCAAAACAAAAGAAATAAAAACAAAACCAAACCAACCAACCAAAAAAATTTAAGGGAGAAAAGGACTCAAGAGTTATTTCTTGATTCATATAAGAAACCTTCTAATAACTCCTTCCTGGAAGAGTGATTTCCTATACCATTATTCATTCCCCTTATGCTGTATAAAAACATTTGGAAGCCATCCATCATAGCACTCTTTCCATCAGCTTGAGATAGCAGAACGAAATGCAAATACAACATCCTACTTAGATATTTAGCATATATGTATCACATTCTTACTACAAAGACTTCTGTCTTCTCTGAAGCAAAGTGAAGCCAACCCACTTCCCTGAAAGAGGCCTTTTAAGAAGAGTCAGGGGAACAGGAGATTAGTTAAGACTGGGAAGAATTTATCTCTCATTTCAGATAAAACCCAGGTTGTTTTTCACTAAGCACATGAGTGGATCGTTTAGACAAATATTTTCCGAAGAGCTACAGCTCCAGGCAGGAAAGGACTCACAAGAGAAATTCCCTAGGGAGACCAGGAACAAGGACAGCTCTGTAGCTGAGAAAGGTGAAGTGGAAGTCTTAAACATCAGAGCACATTAACAGGAAGCTGAAAAAGAAGAAGTTTGGATGTGATGGGGGGAAAGAAGCCCATTGATTTTCCTTGGCAAACCTGAAAGCTGAGGACAAGCATTTTTCAGGAGTTTATGCATTCTAGGCTGGGGTCAAATCCCAGGTTTGTTCAGCATTTATTTCATCTTGTAGCTTGTCATCATCTTGTTAGCTTGCTAGAGAATTGAAAGGTTTTTCTTCAGTTTGCTGGGGGTTGCACTTCCCTTTCTCTTAGTAGACACCAAAAGTATGTCAGGGGTTTGCAGCTGGTTGGAATTTCAGGTGAATGAAAGACTTTCCAGTTGTTACAGGAAACTGTCTTTCCCTTGGTAGCTGAGTGTTTAAAAACAGTCAGCAGACTTCAGGAGATGCAAAAATTAAGTCTCAAAAGCATCTATATGTCACTTCAGGCATTCTGTTTATGCAGGGTGGAGTAGAAGTTCTGAGATTACAGTGAAGTGCATACCAGTGAAGTGCATTACAAAAGTTAGCATGCTTTATTTTCAACACAAAGAGCTTTGAAGGCAAAGAGCAAGTCTGGAGGGGAGCAAAAGGAAATATGATACAGGTGACCTAAGACCTGGTGTCTGGGTAAAGGCTTGGGAAGTCTCTCCCTTGTTTGTTTTGTGAAAATTGTTTGTTTTGTCTCTGTCATCCTTTGTCCCTGCTTCCTTTCCTCTCATCCACCAGGACTTGTCACTTCTTGCTGCTCACCAGCGTTGGCTCAGTGAAGTGCTTTGTTTATCTGTGCAAGACAGGAACTGTAATTGTTTCTGACTGTCAAGTTCCGAAGTGCCTGTATAGAAGTTTTCAGTAGTTATTAGTAGGAAAAAAAAGCTTCATTTCTCTATCACTAGGAAAAAAAGCCTCTTTTCTCTATCATGTATAAGCACATTTTTCCTGGTTTCCGTCTGCTATGCAGCCTGAAGGTCACTGTGTACACCTGCTGATCTCCCATGCCAGCTGTGCCCCAGGCACAGACACATCTCTGCCTCCCAGGGGAATAGTTTCTATTCTGAAAGAGCTTCACTCGCAGGAGAGCTGCTTGTTAACTCTGTTGTCATCATATGAAATGCTGGTTTCTATGTCCATCTCAGTAGTTATTTTTTTGATAGATCTGTGTAGCTTGTTTTGTCACTTTAGGAAAACAATAGAAGAAAAAATTACAGGTTTGTTTGGTTTTGGTTTTTTTTTTTGTCTGGAACAATGAAACGAGCAAGTGATGAATGTGGTGAAGGATGTTCTCAGTATATCTATGAAGATATATCAGTATATCTCAGTCTCCAATTACTGTGCTTTTGTGCCAGTGACTCAGCAATAAGTAATCTGTGAAGTAATGAAAAGTAAACTCAATAAAAAGCAATCTGTGTACATTTCTGTCCTTTCTGAGAGTACATATTTATTATCAACATTCCTCTGATAACATTAAATTTGTAGTTTATTAATGAGTAACACAATATTAATACATAATGTTATGGTTTATGTAGTTAAAAGGATATGTAGCAGCCAACACATTGTTACAGTCTTCTTTTTTTTTATTTTTTTCACTTTTGATGCTCTGCTAGTTTTAAGTGGCTTTCACTCAAATTACCTCCACTCTTCTTTCTTTCAGCAAGCTCTGCACAGGGGAATGCTGTAAGAGAACCCACCCCACCCCCCACCAACTGAAAAATATTAACTGTTAATGATATCTCTAAGTGACAGGCCATCTGTCCTGTTCACAGGAAAAATGAAGCAAAGCAAACTGAAATGCTGGAACTTGATATGAGAGGGAATCAGAGCAAGCCATGCCTCCAAGACATGTTAAATATAATTTCTAGGCTTTTTATGGCATCCAGTCATAAACCCAAATCTGTGCGCAAGTAATAAGCCAGCAAAAGTCTTGCTAAGAAGGTATTTAGCTATGGTGGTGTGAAATTTCTAGAGGTTGGTATTGAAGTTTTTTTAGTTTGTTATCTGTGCGTATCTAAACTCCCCTATCTGACCAGTTCATCTTGACATCCTGCCTTGTGCTCTATTCCTACCCCGGATGTTTGTTGCCTTCTCTGCCCCTCAAGAGCTCACTGAGTCAGGCAATTCCAGAGCTTGACTAGCACAGAACTGCTTCCCAGCAGCTGTAGCTGTCAGCGCAGGAGGGAAGCCAGTGTTCCCCCACGCCCGGTGCCACGGGCGGGATCTCTGCGGCACACGCCGAACCTCTTGAGCTCGAAGGATGCTACTGCAGACCAAAGAAAAGCATCCAGGATTAAGTGTGCCAAAAGCCCTGCTACTCTGCAGTCCCGGGCTTATGGCCGCCACCTGAAACACTCCCAGAACCGAGCAGAAATTCGGTGCTGGAACTGTTTGCCACAAGCACCGGCACATCTGTAGAAGCCAGTACTTGGGCACAGGCCTTCGGTTTTCGTGGGTGGGTAAAAAGACCATAAGCAGCGCTGAATGTTAGAAATATCCAGTCTTTAGACACTGGAATGTGCTGCCCAGAGAGCTGGTGGGGTGACAGTCCCTAGAGGTGTTTAAGCAAAGACTGGATGTGGCGCTCAGTGCCATGGTCTGGTTGACATGGTACACGGTCACAGGCTGGACTCGATGACCTCAGAGGCCTTTTACAGCCTCACTGATTCTGTGATTCCCGTCAGAAGCCAAAGGCCTCCCCCCGCTCAGGGAGCCCGATCCCGATCCCGACCCTCTCCTGTGCCGGCTGTGGGCACCGCCGCACGCCCCGCCCGCCGCGCCGCCCCGCTCCCATTGGCCAGCTCGCCGCCGCTCCCTGTCTCTATTGGCCAGCGCCGCTCCGGAGCTGGGTCGCGATTGGCGGGCGCTCCACCTCCCCCACCTGTCACTGCTGGCACCGCCCCTGCGCAGCAGTGGGGCGATCGGGCGATGCGGTGACGTCAGCGCCGGGCGGCGGCGCCATTGGCGGGCGGGGTGTGACGAGGGATGTGGCGCGCGCTGCTCCGGGCCGGGAGCGCGGCCCCTCGGAGCGGCCCCGGCGTGAGGAGAGAGCGGCGGGGGCCGAGCGCACGGACAGCGAGGTGAGCGGGGAGCGGGGCTCGGGGACAGCTGCCGAGAGCGACCACCCTGCCCCTCAGCCCTGCCGAGGCGCATCCAGAACCCTGTGTCCGGTTCTGGACTCCTCCATACCCGAGAGACGAAGCGCGTCTGTCGGAAGGCAGCGAAGGTCGTGAAGGGACTGGCGCATCTCTTAGAAGTAAAGGCTGAGGGAACTGGGTCTGTTCAGCCTCGAGGAGAGACAGCTGAGACGAGACATCGTTAATATCTATAAATATCTGTGGGAGGGTGCCAAGGGGATAGTCCTCGTTGCTGAGCAATAAGACAAGAGGCAGCGGGCAGAAACTGATGCACAGGAATTGGCACCTGAGCGTGAGGAAGAGCTCCTTTCCTGTGTAGGTGACCGTGCAGTGGAACAGGTTGCCTGGAGTCGGTGTGGAGCCCCCTCCTCGGGGATACTCAAGAGCTGTCTGAATGCAGTCCTGTGCCGTGTGCTCTGGGATGGCCCAGACAGAGCAGGGATGTCACCAGGTGACCCTTGTGGTCCCTTCCAACCTGATCCATTCAGGGATTCTTTGGGCTGCCGGGAGCACGCCCGCGGCAGCAGAGGTTTGGGGCAGGGCAGGTGTTGCTTTGGAGGTGCCTCGGGTTGAAACTCTGTTCCCGAGCCTTTAAAGACTGTGGAGAGGAGAAATCCTCGTGCACAGGATACCTGGCGTTACAAAGCAGCCAGAGCTGGTGCACAGCTTGAACTTTGGAGCTGGAATTCCTGCCACTGACAGCCCATAAAAATGTTAGGCTCAGCATGGCTGTCCTGTAGCAGCTGCTGCAAGGGCTTCCTGAGAAATAAGAATGCTTCAAGCACCTGCCAAGTGTTGCTATGTGATTTGTACTGTGGGTAAGAAATTTCAGGAAGCTAAAAGCATGTAAACCCTCTCAGAATAAAATTGGTATGCAATTTACACCGTGTCAGAGAAACAAGCCATTGGGTTATTTCTCACACTCTGCCCAGAACGTTATGGATGTTGTTTTTAGTGAATGACTCTTCATTGTCTCTCTTCAGTAGAACGTGTGCTACCATCAGGATGCCTGAAGTAAACACAGATCACCTGGATGAGCAGCAGGTGCAGCTCTTGGCAGAGATGTGCATCCTTATTGATGAAAATGACAATAAGATTGGAGCAGAGACCAAGAAAAACTGTCACTTGAATGAAAACATTGACAAAGGTACGGCTTGCTTATCTTCTAATTGAACCATTAAGTTGATTAAATATTTTCAGAAGCATAGTCATGATTAAATTAATGCCTTGATCTCAGGTGAGTGTTGGATCAAAGCAGAGCAAGTACCTCCCCTTAGGGCCCTCCTCCTCAGCATAAAATATTTAATGTTAAAATTCTGCAGAATGGAGGAACGCTCAATTAGAGGCAATTGCAAAGGAGAGAAATGTGTGATTGCACAACCCTTGTGAATAAATATTTTTAATCACGTTTTGAAGATAAAGCAGTATTTTTTCATGTTATGATACCTAGTTCTATGTAGCTTTTCTAACAGCATTTTTCTAATGCTGTTTGCTTCTTTGCTGAGTTCTTTTCAAGTAGAAAAGGATTTAATTTTAAAGTAGTTCACCCAGAGTTCTTCTTCAAACACTGCTAATAGAAACGCGTGTAACTGATTTTGGGTTTACTTGAGGTTGGTCAGGTTCAACAATCTCTCATGGTAGTGTGTGACCTCTTTTTATGTACTTAGGGAAAGCGTCTTCCTGAAAGTGAGGAATAACAGACTCAAAAGGTGAAGAAAACAGCAATTATACTGTTTTTAATGGAGCCTATTTTTGTTCTGCTTTTGCAATTCTTGAAGGGTCTTGAAATTCAGATTTTTGGAATTTTTGAGTCATCTCTTTTTGTTTGTAAATTTATGGGTGCCAAGTTCTCCTTGCCATTTGGGAAGCTTGCCCAAATGTGCACATTCAGAATGGTGAACTGACTGAGTTTAGAAGAACTCCTCTGTTGCATTTTTGTTCTAGGAACTCTTCTAATTTCATGTTTTGCATAAGCTGACTTAGAAACCTGAATAATAGCTCTTGAGTTATTTATCAAATCCCTGGTTTTTAACATATATTAATTTTAAGTTGGATTATGTAAAAATGAGGCCATTATAAGCCCTTAACTGTCTTCATATGTTTTTTTGCTCATCTATTAAATATAATTTAATCAGTTTTGTTGTTTGTTTGGTTTTTTTTTTTATTTTTAGGTTTACTGCACCGAGCTTTCAGTGTTTTCTTATTTAATACGGAAAATAAACTGCTGCTGCAGCAGAGGTCAAATGCAAAAATTACATTTCCAGGTTAGTGCTGAAATACTGTATTTATATAAATGTTTTATTTAGATCAATATTTTAAAAAACATATGTCAATCCAGTTCTGCAGTGTAACTCATTCTGAGGTTTTAGAATTTACTGCTTTAGAGAGGACATACTTCCTCTCTCAAAATACTTTTGAGAGTTCAAAAAACCTTGTGGGTGAAGTAAGATAATGGGAATGCTTGTGTATTGTTATATATATTCTTGGGAAATGGTTGTTCCCTGACATGTTTGATCCTGTTCGTGCAAGGGCAGAGGGTGTGGTGTTTGCCCCCTCTGCTGCAAGACATTTATTGGAATTGAAGAAGTGGCTCTGGTGGCTGTCCCATTGCACTGGTAAAAGCTGGTGTGCAGCAGAGCCCTGGTGCCTGGGTCATCTGTGGATCTTTGTCTGTGTTGTCTTAACAAACACTTTTTTAACTCTGCCAGAAGTGAGGCTGTGTGGCCAAAGCATGCAGTGCATGAGTTTTGAACACTCCTGAACTGTTACTGTCAAATGCAAATGGAGAGGCATAAAAATAAGGAGGGGAATCAAATAGAAACAGCTTACATGAGGCATGCTGGAGGGAGCATGAAGTTGTCTGTTGCAGAATTTTCAGTGGAAAACAAGTGTTTCCAACTTAAGGAACGAAGACCTTTTTCTTTTTTCCAAGGGAATCTTTACTTTAGAGATTGTTTGAACCTTTTGCCTATAAAAGTTGAGCTGAAAGCATCTAAAATAGAGTTAAAATATCTAAACCATGTTTGAGCATTTTGACTGGTTAGCAGAGAAGGAAAAAATTAAAAACAGAGTATGGATTGGTTGTCCTTTAAACACAGGTATAAACTTGGTATTTAATTCTACTTACTGCCAGCTGTTCTTGAGCTCTGGGAATATTTTCATTATTCTGTTACATATGAACTCCCAAAAGTAATTTTAATTAGTATTTGAGAGATAAACAAGGTCTTTATAGACTGAGTCTCTAAGTAGATGTGTTGGGGATAAGAATGCCTGTCCTCATGTGTATCAAACACTAGCCTGCAAAGTAGTGCTTGGCAGAGGCAAATCCCAGTGCAAAACATGTAAAGGAAAATAAGAAGTATAAATATCCTCTTTCTGTGACCCTTCTCTGCGAAACAGAAATGAAGCTGGGATGTGTTGAATAACTGGCCTTTGTCTTTGGGGGATTTTGGTGTTGTGGTTTTTTTGAGTTTTTTTTCCCAGGTCCTTAATATGTGTCAAAAGTGAACTGATTGAACTTCTTGCAGATTGTTTTACCAACACTTGTTGCAGTCACCCTCTAAGCCATCCACAAGAACTGGAAGAAAATGATGCCATTGGTGTTCGGAGAGCAGCACAGAGACGACTGAAAGCAGAGCTGGGAATTCCCATGGAGCAGGTAAAGAAAGGAGGGAGAAACAGGAATTCTTGCCAGCATTTGCCAGTTTACAGACTGTGTCTGGCAGACAGAGCCAGCCTCAAACTAAAAAATGAACTTATCTTTGGAGATGTAGAGAGCTGAGTGAACTTCCAGGGATCCCTGGAGGGCAGGGTTACACTTGGTCTGTCAGTATGTGGTTCTCACCTTGGCTTCAGGTAGTGGTCAAGTCTTTTCCTTGGGAGGTGCAGGGTAGGTGCAAGTGTTTGTGTTCACCAGTGCTCAGTGAGTGTGCAGTAAAGTCTGGTAAACATTATTTAAAACATACCATATAGGAGAAATACACTCCCAGTATTACAGAGTGAGTCTTGCTAAAGAAATGCTGTGCAATTCGTGTCATCAAACTGCTTTAAATTGCTTTTTTTTCCTAGTAATTCTTTGTGAAAAAGTGCATTGCAGTTGTCCACTTGGGAACAAATAATTTCTAAGGAAGAGGATAATAGCTGATAAATTGTACTGCAATGCCCAGCAGCGCAATTCTCCTGGTCTGGCAGCACTTCTGACAAGTGTTTTGGTTGTAGGTACCTCCAGAAGAAATCTCCTACTTGACACGAATTCACTACAAGGCCAAGTCTGATGGCATCTGGGGAGAACACGAGATAGACTATATCTTATTTGTGCAGAAGGATGTGACACTGAATCCCGACCCCAACGAGATCCAAAGCTACTGCTACGTGACACAGAAAGAACTGAAACAGCTCTTGGACAAAGCTGCCAGGAATGAAGTTAAGATTACTCCATGGTTCAAGCTGATAGCAGAGACCTTTCTTTTTAAGTGGTGGGATAACTTGAGTAACTTGAACAAATTTGTTGAGCATGAAAAAATACACCGAATGTAAATAGGTGGGATAAAAGGTGCTGAAGGCTAGCAGTGATGTGTTGTCTCATTAAAACTGATAAATCATGATGTACATGCAGAGAATTGGTCCACATGGAGCATGTTTAATTTATACAGATGTCATAGCCAGTGTTTTTTCTTCTGTCTTTGTCATCTTTTCCCCCTCATCCTTGGTTCCCTTGGGCCTGTTAAGATCTCATGTAAAATGGGTAACAGTAGCATGAAACCCCTGGGTTCCTCTTCCTCCATTGCCTGGTGAAAGAGCCTCAGCCCGTGTGTGCCCTGCACACCTGGGAGGGAGCCCGGGCACCTCCTGCCCAGCCCAGGCAGGAGGACTGGGGTGTTCCCACTGAACTCAACCACGCCTTAAATAGTGATTACACATGACTGTGTGCTCTGCTGTGATGTTGAGAAGACAAATTGCCAGAAGAAAAAAACAATTCAAAGTAATCAGGATTATTTTTAATTGCAGAAAGCAAATCTCTTCAGCTACTGTACTCTATAATTAACCAAACCCATAAAAGCTTAAGTAATTGGATTGCCTGTGTGGAGTAAGTTTGATTTTGAAGTGCTGACATGTGTGTTAAAGCTTCAGATAATAAACTGTGTTTGGGGTTTTTTCCCCCACCAGGCTTTTCTGATTAGTTGATGGTTGAGTACTGGACATCTCAAATTAAAAAAACCTTGTTAATTACAGCAAATGTAAATGGTACCTGTCTAATGTCAGTAGTCTGTCTTTGGAGAGAGGATGTGTCTCTTCTCCATTTTCCAGGAAATAAGGCATCTTGATACAAGGGCTTTTCTTCTCCTGTAATAGTCATTCCCAGATAACTCAAACCCACTGAACCCCAAAATTCAAGACTGACAATTTGTGAGCTTACACTGGGTCTTGATGTCAGTTAATTAGAAATTGTACCAGAGCTAATCCTTTTTGATCTTGCAGTCAATCAATTGCTAATAACTTAGGAGGCTTTTTTCAATAAGACAAATACTCAAGGGTGCTTCAATTTTAATTATGGACTGGAGGGGGATGGAGGGTCCTCAAAAG
The DNA here is from genome assembly GCA_013399945.1 of Ploceus nigricollis. Taxonomy (NCBI): domain Eukaryota; kingdom Metazoa; phylum Chordata; class Aves; order Passeriformes; family Ploceidae; genus Ploceus; species Ploceus nigricollis. The sequence continues at coordinate 149,396 of VXBC01010263.1, read as the reverse complement.
TTTGTGATTTCTTCTGTTGGCACATTACTCAAACTAGTTTATAAGTTCTCCCAGAGCCTGATGAAATAGGATGTTTGTCATACCACTTATCGTTATAAGTAAACATGGTTGTAATGATTCTGGGTCTGGATTCGGGCTAAAACTAACCTTTTCCTTGGTCAAAGTTTCTCTTTCTCATCCCTGTTGTGACTGCATCACTGAAGCTTCCATGTACCAGCACCTCCAGCAGTTCAACACTTCGAGGTTTTAGAGCCAAGTTTGTTGTGTATTGGCCAGAACTGACTTATTGTTTCAAAGCAAATAATATCAGGTGAGGGAACAGTGATGTGATGTAGCAGCTCTCTTGAATTCAGTGCAATTAGCCATGATACCCAGCTGTAGGCAATGGAGAAGTTCTCAAATACTTTTTAAATCTAACTTTATAATTAAAACATCTTGCCTAAACCCTTGGACTGTTGTTTTTTTTTCCAGCTGTGAAGCCACATGGAGAATAATCTGTCGTTGCCACACTCTAAGCAGCACCTGCCCATTAAACACCACTGAAGCACCATGATGTGGGCAGGGCAGCAGGGCACAGATCTACTGGAAAAAAAGTTCTGTTTTTCTAGTTCAGCTTGGAGCAAAAGCTGGCAGAACAGATCCTGAAGTAGAAGCCCTGTGCATACAGAAGCTGAAAGAAAAGTTTTGCTTAACAGTTCCTCCAAGTCCCTCAAAAGCTTTTCTTGACCTTGGTCTTCTTTGCGGCATTACAGTATGCTTTAATTCTGAATTTATTACACAAAGTAGATGAGAGAAACTCGTATCAATTTACACATGCTGCAAAAGCTGACATCTGAACAGTTACTGGCTGTATTTCAAAAAGTAGTGATTTGAGGTTTCTTTCTTTCCCCCTTTTTTTTTTTTTTTTTGGGGTGCGTGTTAAAAATTAACATGGATTTGGAGTGTACTGTTCAAGCAACACATTTATAATGCATCATTTTGCAAACCTCTACGTAACCATTGACCAGGTAGGGACAAAAAGAAAGTATTTCACATTTGACAATATACTTTGCCTTGAGCAGAATTTTGTCTATCAGATCCTGAAGAGAAAATGTCTTGCTAAGCCAAGGATGACAGTAGCATGTGCTTGGCAAATTTCAGTCTGATCCTCATTCTCTACATATCTGAAATACTAATATTAATGTGAAATATTCAAGATAGTAAGGTGTAACCTTCCCTGCCCCTGCTGTATTAGGTTATTACAGGCTGCAGGTCAGTACTAGAACTGCAGTTTCTCCTCCAGTCACCCTGTATCTCAGAAAAGTGGCAGGATTGCTCCCGTGCTTCAGTGCACAAACACAAACTGTCTAGTTCTTGATGCTTTCCTGTTACTTCCCCACAAGTTTCAGCCTTCACCAGCAACATAAACTCATCACAAAGGATTACCTGCATGCAGCAATCCAAACATGCCATCCAGGCATTTTTTATTAATGGTAGTTTAACAAAAAAGTGTTCACATTTCTAGATTTAAACTCATTTTAAATTAGGTTTGTATAGAAATACCCACACTTTACTGACACATGAAGGTCAGGAATAAGAATATGGAAGAAAGTATTTTTTAATGTCTGTTTATAAATGGTTTCTGCCACTAGAATTGAGAAATTTCTCTCATGGTATTTCTTGGAACTGCAACATCAAGGTATTGAAATACTGAACTTGAAGTATTTTAACCACTAATATAAAACACAAACATCAAGTATTACCAAAAAAGATGACAGGACTAGAAATTAGTTTTAATAAATTTAATTTTGATTTTAAATTTGATTTTTTTGATCAGTTTTTAATTTTGATCCAGAAGATTGCTTATCTTCTCTGTGTTTTACCAGATTTTCTCTTCCCAGCCAGCAGATGTCTTGGCTTCAAGTTAAATATGTGCCTGTCTGCCTCTCCTTTCCTGCCCAGGCGATTCATTTTCTTTTGAGCTTTCTTTGCCATGATCTTGACCTTCTTCACCATCTATTTAAAAACAAACAAACAAACAATCATGCAGAGTAACTTCCTCAGTAACTCAGGTAACAAGCTTTACTTTTAAGAAAACTCACTAAGCTGGATGGTTTTATCAAGGACATTAACACCAACTCTAGAGCAGCATCACTGTGACACTATCAAAGTGACACTAACCCTCCTTAGCAAAACTTTCCAGTACACTAACACAGGATCATGCTATCCCTGGAATTCCTCACTTACTAAAGGTGGAACCACAGTTCGCAAAATTCTTCCTTCAGATTTGTATTTAGAAACAAGAATTAAAAGGTACTTCCTTGGTCTGTATTATTACATGTTATTTGTAAGAAGGAAGTAGAGAAACAGAGTCCAAATGAAAAGATGATCAAGCTGCAGGGAGACCAAACACAAACTCTGGACAAACATAACCAGCCTACTCTGAAGTTTCCCAGGAGCTGGTCTAGGTACAATCATGCTGGTTGAGCTGCCAAACAGGTAAATACAGATAAATAACAAACCTTTTCATCCCGAAGGCCAGACACATCCCGTGGTGGGCGAGAGCAGCTGCGAGAGCGGCTGCGCGACACCGACTTGGGCGTTTCAGACTCATCGCGTTTACGTTTCCTCGTGGTGCTGCGCGACCTCCTCACATAATGTGCCTGAAATTGAAAACATCATTTAACCTTGAAAGCCAGGAACAAACAGCTCATTTCTAATCAGAGTAATAGGAAAAACAGGAAGTGGATTGCTGTGATAAATTATATTGGTTATTCCATAGTAACATAAAGATCTTGACAGCTGTTTGTCACTGCCTCTCTGTCCTACGGGAACATTCAAATTTCAGTGAATATTAGCTTTTTTTCCTCCACAATTACTAACTGGCTTTTTTCTTTGGGTGGAGTAGACTCATAAGTAATCAATAAAAAGATACAAATTAATGGATAGCAACGCTTAAGCAATTTTGCAACAGCAAAATAGTAATGATGAAACCTACCCTGATTAATGTCCTGTGCACTGGGCATAGCCCTAAAGAATTTCAGACATGAAGACTGATCATGTTATAGCATAAGTATTACATTCCTATGTTGCTCCTACATCAACATGGCATGGCAGCTCTGAGAACCATCAATGCTTGCTTCAGATGTGTAATGTTGACAGTTCTTGTTTCCTAACTCCTTGTTTAGCTAAAGATGTAGAGATCTCAAGATCCAGGGAGCTGTAATACTGCTGGATTTGTTGTACAAAATGTTTTGGGGTTTTTTTAATTTCTGTTAAAATAAAATGTCTCCTGAAGGCCAGTCTCTGATGTTTATCTGCCTTACATTTAAAGATGCCAGCTGCCCTCAAAATCTTCAATTACAGCTCATGGAATTAATGAACTATAAAAAGATAGGCCTGATCTGTCGCTATTACTATTTCTGACTTAGTAGAGTCTCATCCAACAAAGCAGACTTGATAATTAAGAAGTATGCTTAGCTAAGCCTGTTCTTGAATCCTACACAAATTCCAAGAAAGCAGTGCACATGTATAAATGATTTTCGATAAATGTTAGTTTTCCAGCTTATACAACCTGTTTAGATCACATTACTCAAAAAATTCCAGTACCAACTGCCTCATCTCAATTCCTAATTCACTCTTAATAGACCCCACCTCTCTCTTGTGCCAACTATAATAAGGATTTCAACTGTGCTCAAAGAAATCTAAGTCTCATTTAGACAAATATTATGTTTAATTAGCAAAAACTTACATCATCTTTATTAGTCATGTCAAGTCCAAGATCAGTCATTTCCTTCTCTAACACCTTCCTCTGGACCTGTAAAAACACAGTTAAGAAAACATGTTTCCTTTAAAAAAAATCCTTCCACCTTACTTTTTGTCTCAAAACATCACCACAAGTCCATTATATTCACTATATATTTCTGGCTTTATCATATCCACAAGCAGGTTATTGACATCCTACCTTCACATTTCATTTTTTTACAACTTATTTTTTTGTACCCATAAATTCTGCTTCACAGGACTCCAATGGCCCAACATTTCCTAAAGATCACATAATTAGTTTGCCTTTTTTGGGGGAAGCTGACAAGGAGAAGTAGTTTGGTCAAAAATGTTTCCTTTTCTCTCAAAAGGCACACACTCTGGAGAAGGTAAGAGATTTTTTAGGGGCAACAGCAGCTAGATTCATTTTCTCAAAATGTCTAGTTATCAGTTTATTACTTTGCAATTGCCCTGGACTGGTCAGAAGAGACTCTGCCATCAGAAAGAGTGATACCTGGCTACTAAAAATACACATCACCTTTTCCAGAACAAATTTTACATGATTGTGATTTTAAGTAATTATCTAATTCTTATAATTCTTTGAATTTTAAGCAAACAGACAATATACAATCAAATAACCCAGCTAAACAAACTGAATCATATTATTAAAAACCTTTTCTGCAACACATATGGAGTTTTACACAAGATGCACTTATGTGACACAAAAAAAAAAAAAAAGGGTTACTATCCCTCCTCAGCTAAACAGCAACCAGAACACCTGGGAGAACAGAAGGAAGCAAGCAGTGAAGGGGCCAAGTATGAAAAAAGCCATCAGTTCCATTACCTGATATGCTTTCATGATGTTGTTACATAGTAGCAAGATTTTTTTACAGAACATGTTTTCGCAGAACATGTTCTACACTCACCTTTTTAGCTGTTCTAGGCATCCTTGGACCATGAACATCTTTTTCCTTTGACTGCAGGATTTTCAGTTTCTTCTTTTCTCGTATCTTCCTTGCCAGTTGTCTGATTTCCATCATTTCTTCATCTTCACTTTCTGGTTCACTGTCATATTCTCCAGCAGCTTCTCTCAGCTCTTCCTCTTTCTCCAATTCTTCCAGTTTCTTAGATTTTGAAGAGGTAAAATGGAGATCAGATTCTTGACTTACAATCCTCAACATTACATTTGTACATGTACATGGTCCTATCAGGAACTACAGTACCTGATAACCACACTAATGGGGCTGGTGATAGAGATTACTGTGAACCCCTGAACACACTGCTGTGCAGACTAACCCCATTACTCCACATTATCACTTGGCTAACTTTGTGTGGCTGCCCAAAGCTGCCCAGTGTGTGAAAGCAGCTGTACTGTCCTGTGAGCTGTGCTTGCTGTGCCACTTGTGGAAACAGACTCTGAAAAACCCTTCTCTCCTGACATTCAACATGAGTCCAGAACACCAGCAACTCACAGGAACCCAACTGCATAACCCATCTGGCAGGCTCCGTGGGCTGCACTCACCACTCCTCCTTAACAACCAGCAGGAAATCCAACAGTGATTGTTATTAAATAAAAATGTTACAAATTGAGCATTCGGTCCATTTCCTCCATAGACATAAATCTGATGGATGAATTTCATATTATTAAAAATATATAAAGTTTGATAGCTACATTCCTGTAGCTGTAGTCAAAGAATAAAGAAATATAATTTATAATGCAAACTCATATTTTAGAATGGAACAGATGAGATCACCATCATTCTGACAAGGTGAAGCAATTTTCCATTCTTCTGAAATTCTGTCCTTTATCACTCAAAAACTAGTATCTTTTCCCATGACAAGTGCAGACAATGCAAAAAAAGAACAGGTTCTCATGATACACAATTTGTTTTTAATCTACAAATAGTAACTGACATTAAACAAATAAGAGATAAAGAGGAAAGAAAAGTGTAAAGCAAAAAATGGAAAACTCACTCTCATTATATCAGGATCAATGTAGTCAAGTATATTATGGCCTTCCCATATCTCTGGAATCTTATCATATTTCTCAGATGAATTCATTAAGTCCCAGTATTCTTAAAAATACAACAACAGTTGATAAAGAGACAAAAATTAATTTCAAAGACTCTTCCATGGCAAAAAATACTCAGAACACACACACAAAAGAAGTACCCTATACCTAAGAGTTTGGCAGCACCTCTGCTATATTCACAAATATTTCTGATCTCCATCCTACTGCCAAAGATTGTTCAGTTATGGCATGACCCACTGCCCCGAGACATGCCAGGCAACAAAAACCCAGCTGAAACACAATATATGCAGTTCTCTCTCATAGTGATACTTTCTCAACAAAGAGAGCATCAGAAATTAATGAAGTATTATAATACAGAATGGAAAGAAAAAATCACTTGAATCATCAGACCAGCTGCTTCATGCCTGTGACTTCAAAATGGGAAACAACTGAGTAACATCACAAAACACATCACTAAAGATCACCAGTTCTGGAACAGAAGGATAGTATGCAATGAAATGGTGGCACTGGCAATTACCTGAAAGGAGTCAGGTTTAGGTATTCCCCCTTTAGGCTGAAATAGCCACACTTTACTGTTTAGTAATAACAATGGTCATACAAATTCTTATCTAATACTTACTCTGCAGATCCAAAATATAATCATCTCCCATTTCAAGTTCAATATCTCTCTCCTGCAAAGACATACATGGCTTTAGATACCATCTAACTTAGAAGCTATGGACAAACACAGCAAATTTAAAATCCAGCTGCTGATTTCCTGATTTAGAGATGCCACTTACCAATTTCCTCTTGGGAGTGTCTACTTCCATGCGTTTCTTACGAGCTACTACTCCTTCAGGTATAAAAGGCAGTCGCTCCTGGAATAAATCCACCCCAATAAAAAAAGGAGAAGTTCACATCAATTTTTTTACACTGCTATAAATCACCAGCTGCACTGTAATGTATTTCTGAAGAATACAAAATCCCAAGCTCCCACCAGGAAAGGCTCTTACAGATAATAAATTAGAAAACTTCATCATATGAATCTGTTCACAGATTAACAATGATAGAATTCTTATCCTACTTAAGAAGTACTGGGAAATACATTAAATAGTGTAAACATGCAGCCTACCTTGTTATCTCTTTTGGTTGGCATGGCCAAGTGTAATCTATTCAGTACTTCATTCACTTTGTTTCCTTTCATTTTAGTATCAACACGATGGGCCAACAGTCTGTCACAGGCCTGAAAGTGCACATGGCAAGGTAAGGTGAGGAACAAAGCCTTTCAGATACAGCAAATGACATTGCAGGCATTCAATCCCAAGTATCCGGCTTCACATCTTAGTCTCTTTTTGTCTTATACCTCTGACTCTCAAGAAAGCATCAAATTATTTTATATTAAAAGCGTCATGGGAAGATAAATATGCAGATATGTATTTTTTTAACAGGACTCAGAAAAAAAATCACAATTTAAAGAAAAAATTATTACGACATTATTTTCCATTTTCACCCAAGCTCACAGAGACGCAACAAGGAAAACATTTTTAAAGTATATCACCATAATGAAGTCTAACTGAGATTAAACTCATACAAGTGAAGCAAGATGTTAGCTGTTCATTTGGGATGAAACTTAGATGAAACAAATGCACCTACCTCTGTCTTAACTTGGATTACACCTTCTTCAGTTAGCGTACTTGTCTCTATTACGGAAAATCCTTCTGCTTCAAAAGCTTCAAATATTTTCTAAAATTGAAAAATTAACCCAAATAATGACATCCGGTGCATTTCTTAATATATCACAATACATTAACACCAGAAATCTTAATCCAATATCAATACATACAATGCATTACTATTTTATTAGAAGGTGTTCCGAAAAAGATGACAGAAAGTTTACAATTATAGTCCTATTTAATCTCTTTCTTATTTTAGAAGCAAATAACTACTTTTTAAAAGGTACCTATAAATGACCCATAAGGGAAAAAGAAAAAAAAGAGTGAGAGAAACAAAAATTCTATGTTCTTTAGCCTGTAGATACAATTGAATTAAGCCTGCAGGACCTTTTATTGCAACTGTTCAGCAAGACCTCTTGAGTCTAGTGCTCACTGTGCCTGTCACTGAAAGTATTATTGAGTAAAGCTGTTGTCTAACTTCCAATTAAAACAGTAATTGAAAGTTCTCACACCATCAGAGATTTCTTAAACCATTAAGAACCTGCCTTCTGTTCGGCATTTACAATATTCAGGCAAGGACTACATTAGACAGTACTAAAGAAAGATGGGGTCGAGACCTGCAAAGCTACCTTCCACTGCACTATTAGAGCAGCTCAATAAAGAAATGATCATGTAAAAGATTTTGCCCAATAAAAACTGTAACTATCCACAATGCACACACAGTATTTTTGTAAACATCAGAAGACAAAGAGGCGAGAGAAGTATCCTAACCTGACTCTCTTCAGGAAGTTCTGAAATCCTCTTCACATCGCATTTGTTTGCAACGATTATAAGTGGCTGATAAAAAGGCAAAAAGAAAAATCTTAATTCAAGCTACCATGTTATAAACCCCTGGGGTTTGTTAATAATGTGAACAAAACTCACCTTGTTAGCAAACAATGGCTTAATATTTTTGAAGAGCTCCACCTGCTCCTCCAGGCTATGCCCACACTGCTCAGACACATCCATCACGTAGAGCACAGCAGCACGCAGATGTGCCAGGGCAGTGATAGCCTGCATCTCAATGGTGTTCCTGTCCTCCAGGGGGTGATCCAAAATACCAGGAGTGTCTACTACCTAAAATTAACATCATGAAGCCAGGTGTTACTGATCAGCTGTTGCAGAACACGTATTTGATTGTTCATCGATATTGTCTTTTTTAAGATGGCAACAGTTTTTCCTTTCAGTCACAAATAGAACTGTGAGCTCTGCCAAACTGAGAATGTGAAAATGTAGAAATGGAAGAAGAATGAGGTTTCATAACCAACACTCCAAGTATTGCAGAGGAAAGGAAAATGCTGCCGCTACCCAGCCCAGAATTTGAGAGTGATAAAAAGTGATTTGGCTTTAGTCAATAATTCCATTTCCCATCTTCCCTCCAACCAAAAACAGACCCATGCATATACATTTTTAGAACAGGTTTTGACTGCTGCTCTCACTTGGCACACTGCACCTTGCACAGCAGCTGTCAGACACAGCCTGTCTCATCAAGACACAAAAATGCAACTCCCATGCCAAAAGGCAAATCAGGCTATAACCAGCTCACTCTTTCAAGAAAATGCAAAATAGTAACAGTTCTTACCTGCCAACGTAGATACTTATAATCCATATGTCCCACAAAGAGAGATTTCGTGGTAAAGGCATAAGGCTGCACTTCTACATCTGCTCTTGTAACCTTCAAACAAGATTTAGTCACACACATTTATTTAAAAATTCCTGAAGTTGCAAGCAGTATATCCTAATTATAATACACTTCCTTTGCTTCAGGGGAAAAAAAAAAAAAGCTAAAAATTGGTTATTCTAGCTTCTCTGCAAGTATTTGTCTATCAGAAAATATGCTGATGGGATGCTATTTTGGAAAAGATAAGGATTTTTAAGAGTGAAATCTATCAAAACTTTCCATTTATTCCTCCAGGAATTTCATTCAACCTCTACTCACACATTTGAACTTGCTACTGCTCACATCAGACACTGCCACAACTATATCAAATGGTTTAGAAGTCACCTTACTTTAATTAAATAGTATCTCTATATTATCTTTGGAAAAACCACTCACATACCTTGTTTATAAAGCTGGATTTCCCAACATTTGGGTAGCCACACAGCAGAAGAGTTCGTGTATTGGGATCAATGGTTGGCAAACGAGACAAATGCTGTCGCACTGAAATGTTAAAAAGACTTTTTAAGTATCTCTGATAATTTAAGTTTTACTGAGATGGGATAACTATACATATGCTGAATTGTTTACCTAAAAATCAGTAACATTTCTGATATAATATGATCATTCATGAAAGTATGTAATGGTTTGAAGACTCCACAAGTATCTACATACAACAAAAATAAAATTTAAGAAATATTTAAGAAATGAAGACCACTGTCTTACAGCTAGAATGACTCCACCAAATCAGGCAACGTAACCTGAAGGACTAATAAGTCTGAAGTAAGGAGAAATGTCTGTAAAATCTTTAGTAACATTTTTCACATATATGTTAGTGAAAAGAATGGTAAGTAAAAGCACACCTGTGACTTTTAAACAAAGAAAGAAGTTTTATCACTGTTAGTAATACCATAACACTTAATAAATATTCAAAGAGAAAACTATTTTTTTAAAAAATAAACACTATTTTTTAAAAAAATAAACACAATACTAAAAGTTTTGGGGCATTTTAAAACTGTTCCTGTGTTTCCTGGATGTGTAACCTGTACTAAATACATTCTTCTAAATGCTACTAAGCCTAATAAACTTTATATCCAATGCAGGTGCCCTTTTTTAGCCCATATGTTACACCAACCTTGCTCCAAATACTCCAGGCTCTGTTTCTGTCTCTTGATGATGGTGCACATGCGTCCCAGGGCCGCCCGTTTCAGCTGCTTGCAGCGGTACAGAGAGTCCCCGTACTTCATCAGCCGCACGTAGTCCTTGGCCACGCTGCGGGCACAGGAAAGCACAATTCAGCCAACAACCCACCAGGCACGTGCAAAACCAGAGAAATCAACGTCCCTTACTTGTCAATCAGATTCTTGGCAATATTGATCTGCCCCAAAGCCAGCTTGTAGTGATCTTTGTCATACAGGACATTCATCAGGTCCGCGTAAAAAGGATGAATATCCTAAAACAAAAGCATGATGTTAAGTCTCACATTTTCTTGCTCTAAGATGACTAATTCTTGCACATAAGTTCTTTTTTTTTTTTTCCTCCAGTATAGCAACACAAATGACACCAAAACCCAAACAATTTTCATTACTATCTTATGTTAGAAAAATAATCTGCTTGGTCATTAAATGCATGAATCTTAATTCCTCTGAATTTCTTCTGCAAACACATCTTTGACTTATTCATACAGAGTTTCCATTTGATCTTTTGATTTCTAAAATACTTCATGTTGCAACTTTGAAGTCTCTTTTTTTCAAGTAAAAAACAGCAAGAAGCCAACAGAAATTGTCTCTAAAAGGAAATTCGTATTATAGCAGAAACACAGCGATACTATTAATTCCTTTTCTTTTCTGAGTGCTGCATTAAATTCTATACAAGACTGGACAAAAAGGGTTTTTTTAATGCCCAAAAAAATCCTTAACTTTTCAAGGAAGTGGCATCTCTGGTACAAATCTTTTAGACAGAGTATTTCCGCTAGTTATGTATTTACCTGAAGAAATTTCATCATGTGATGTTAAAAAAAAAATCCCAGAAGACATTTCTGGGAATTCTGGAGCAACACTCACTGGATATGAAATTATCAAGAAAAACAGTTTAAAAGGTGAATATTTTCAGCCGGAGCAGAAAACTGCCCACAAAAATGTCCCACCTAGCACATGGATACAGTTGCAGTTGTTGGAAGTTAATACTGTGTTTCTAACCCCACCCTTTATGGGGCTGAGGACAACATTTATGTAAATTAACTCCTGAAGATGGAAAGCAATATGATATATTATATTTTTTAGTATTTCCTCACGAAGACTAAACATAAGCACAGTTTCCATATGCACACACAAGAAATAGGCAGACACAACATACTTAAAACCCCCCACATTTTGTCTTAATTTAAAAGGAACTTCTGGCAAACATATCTGATCAGCTAAAAGCTTGTAAAATCCAGCCTTTAATGACCATCCACCGACACAACTTAGACTTCTGTTCTTCACAGGAACATACTACTTTTGCAGTACAGGTTTTGCCTACTACTCACAGTAAAATCTACTTGAAATCAGCCAAACTGTACACAGAGAAATCAGCAAATGAGAAAACACTTACATCTAATTTCGGGAAGTCTGTTAAGATCTGAGTGAGTCTGTCATGGTAATTTTGTTGAGTATATTTGACTTTTCGCATATAAAAATGTCGAATCCGATGGATTTGATAATGTTTATGAATGACAGTTGGGGTCTTTCGCTGAGTCTTTGACAATGTCAAATCTATGAAGTCCTGCAATCGAGGAAACGTGATTAATTACACAAAAGGTCAAGTTCTTGTAAAGGCAACAATTTTATTTTGGTGGAGGAGCACGTTGACGAGTTAAGTGCATCCACAGTTTGACACCTATGTTTTAGGGCAGGCAGGAATAAGCAGTTTGCACGCTCCCGGTCCAGTTTCTATTTCAATGGACCGCGGGCTGCCCCGGCCCAGCCGCCCCAGCCAGTCCGAGCCCTGCGGGGAGCTCCCCTCGCCGTGCTTAATTTAAAACTCCTTCCTCCGACTGGCAGAGGACTTCATTTTGAAGCAAGACGCTGCGATGAGTTTAGGTTTGAGGCAAGTGTGGAAAACAGGAGGAATTTTTGTGAGGGACACCCCCGACGGGAGAAGCGCGGCGTACGGACCCCTGCCCAAGATCCTCTCTGACAGGACCCCCTCGACACTGTACATGGTACGGGCCGCCGGGCGCAGCAGCACCAGCACGGGCGAGTCCACGGCTCCCGCGGGAGGGGGAGGAGGAGAAGGCCGACACCACGCCGGCACCGCGGAAGGGGCAGGAGAGCAGCGCGGTCCGGGGAAGCCGCCGAGCGGGAGGAACGGGAGGGAGGCCCGGCACGGAGGGCACTGAAGGCAGGAGCAGGGGCCGGGGCAGGAACGGGAGAGCGCGGCCGTACCTTGGCGGACGGAACCACCGTGATCTTCTTGAAGTTGTAGAGCGCCATGGCCACCGCCACCGCAGCGCCACGCGCCGGAAAGGGAGCGCGCCCGGGGCTCTCGCGAGAGCTGCGCGCGTCCGGCCCGGGCTGGCCGGGAGAGGGAGGGAGGGAGAGGGACGGGAGCGGGGGAGGGAGATGGAGAGAGAGAGGGAAGGTGGAAGGGGGGCAGGCGCTTGGGGTTGAGTCTGGGTCTTGCTAGAGAAGCACTTGGCCGCGAGCAGGGTTCTGGCAATGGCTCCCCGATGTGATGATTCGGGGCAGACATGGCTTGTGCCCCGTAGGGCCGAGAAGGCAAAATACACCCTCACCCTGTTGACCGGTGAGTAAAGGCTGATTTCCATTAGCACGAAGGAGCTAATCATAGAATAAGGGTGGGTGAAGGGACCCCGAAAGCCTTATGGGGGCCAAGGGGCCCACGAGTGGCCTTCTCCCCAGGCTGTCACAGCTGGCAGTGAGTGCTGTGGTCCAGGAGAGGCACCCACCAGATGGATCTCCAGGAGCAGCTCTGGGTCACCCATGGGATACCTGGAAGAATATCTTGGGATTGTGCAAGAATCACAGAATCTGTTAGGTTGGAAAACACCTCCAAGGTCATTGAGTCCAAACACCACCATGTCAACTAAATGCCACTTTGCCACGGGTCCTTAAGTCTTTCCTCAAACACTTCCAGGGACAGTGACTCCACTGCCTCTCTGGGCAGCCTATTCCAGTATCTGATCATCCTTTCTCTGAAGAAATTCTTCCTAATGTCCAACCTAAACTTCCCCTGGCACAGATTGAGACTATGTCCTGCTGTCCTGTCACTGGTTGCCTGGGATAAGAGGCCGAGGCCCCCCTGGCTGCACCCTCCTTTCAGGGGGTTGTGGAGAGCAGTATGGTCCCCCTGAGCCTCCTGTTCTCCAGGCTGAACACCCCCAGCTCCCTCAGCTGCTCCTCATGGAACTTGTGCTGCAGACCCTGCTCCAGCTCCATAGCCCTTCTCTGGACTCAATTCAGCAGCTCAGTGTCTTTATTGAAGAATGTTGTGTCTCAGAGAATGTCTTGAAAGACATATGGGATGTTTAGAGGAAGAATGAAAGCTGTGAAGACCAAGGGATTAATGTTGATAAGGGAGGGAAAAGTGTGGGGAAATGGAGAGAAAAGGGGATAAAAGAGGCTGGTAGCACACCATGGTGTGATCAGTACAAATATCTGATCATACCCTGCACATCCTATCACTACAGTCTGCCCTTTTTACTAAACTCCATTCCTGACCATTTTCCAGATTGAGGGGGCTCTCTGTTTTGTTCCTGTGAGTGAGAAACCAAGTACCTGCCACAGGAAAAGAGACAGAGGTCCATGGTGGCCATGTTTCTGGGGTGCCAGGAACTGGAGGGACCGTGGTACATGCACACTGTGTGTCAGTGTACATGTACATGCATACACACATACTCAACAGGCTGAGAGACTTGGGGCTGTTCAGAGAAGGTTGTGTGGAAACCTCATAGGAAAAATCCAGTGTCTAAAGGGGGCCTACAGCGAAGCCATAGAGGGACTCCTTGTCAGTGAGTGATAGGACAAGGAGTAATGGGTACAAACTGAAAAAAGGGGAAATTTAAGTTATATATTAGGAGGAAATTCCTCACAGTGAGGGCGATGAGACCCAGAACAGGTTGTCCGGAAAAGCTGTGGCTGCCCCATCCCTGGCAGTGTTCAAGGCTGGGTTGGATGGGTCTTTGAACAAGCTGGTCTAGTGGAAGGTGTCTCTGCCCATGGCAGGGGGTTGGAACGAGATGATCTTTGAGGTCCCTTCCAACCCAAACCACTCTATACGTGTGTGTGAGTGCAACTGGGAGAGCAGGGGCTCCAAGGGGCCAGAATGATCCAAATGTCGAGGCTCTGTGTGGGTGGACACAAGCACAGGAATATCTGGACTGGGTGTGTGTGTTCCCACTGCAGGTGCATGCTCAATCTTCCTTTCAGCTGGGTCTGTGGTCATGGGGCTGCAGCAGCCTCCCCTCCATCAGGGTGATGAATTCCTAACCCAAAACAAACACATTCTTACTTCCCTCTTTATTGTTTTTTCATAGTAACTTCCAGTGACTTGTCTCATATTTAATTGTAAATCCTTTCAGATAAAGACAAAGCATGAGTGAATTCTGGAGCAGTTGAACTTGACTGTACCTTGTGCTCTAGGGTTTTTTTTGTCTCTTCAGCAAACAAGAAATCCAGATATCTAAGATACCTGAATGTAGGCACGTCCTGCAGTTTGCATGTCTTTCCCTGTTTTCCACTTGATAGTATTAGTAAGCTGGCATGCACATCAGTTTTAAATAAATTACAAATTACTTGATACACTTTGGGAGGCAAATTAGATTAAAAATTAGGAAATCCCTTGGCTTCCACACTGGTTTGGGTTTTTTTCTCTCCACACAAAACATGACATTTTTCACTTGAGAGAATTTAGTTATGTGTTAATCTGTGATTGCACATTTTTCTACAGTACTAGAAATTTAAATGCATAACTCCTTTTACATTTCCTTTATTTGACTGTGCTCCTGGTTTTGCTGAAATGCTCCAAACAGCTGTGCAGTGCAGTGGAAATTTGTAAGGTATATGAAAAGTAAGAATTCATTTTATCAGCTAGACAGTAGTTAATCCTTTCCAATCAACTTCAGTAATGACTGTATGAGCACTACTGGATGATAAACATGATGTTAGAGCCATTCCTGTCTCTGGTCTCACAGCGGGGCTGCAGCTGCCCTGTTCTGAAGGGATGTGCAGCTTCCTAAACATTTTGATATGACCACTTCAGTCTGCCTTCTTGAAGCGTTCTTGAGCAGTGAGATTTTACTTCACACTTTATTTATATTGCATTTTGCCAGCAAATACGTCATTTTATGGAATAGAAGGAGCTTTTCTCTAAGTATCTCCCCACATTTCCCCAGTTTCTGGAAAGATCCTTCCATGAGGTGGCCTGGGACCCTCAGACTGCCCAGCAGCTGGGACCAGCAGACCCAGCCTTCCCCAGTCCATGGCACTTCTACACATGAGCCCCCAAGGCCCACGTGCCCATTGCAGGTACTCCAAACTCACATGCAGACATGCCCTGTGCACCCCCCATAAAACTGATCCTCATAATTTGGATTATCTGGGAGCAAGTCCTGGCACCCCTGCTCTCACACTGCCTGTACATTACTACTTTCCTGGACAGTTTTCAAGAGAACGAGTTCCAAGACATAATTTGGGTACCATTCTAGGTATTGTGTCCCCTTGTTTCAGAAGTCAGGAGAAGTAAGACCATGTCAAGTTATGTTTCTTTTGGATCAGAAAATTCCTCATCCCAGCTGGTTTTCTACACTCAGACATTCTCATTCATATTTATGATAAATTTCAGGCATGTAACACTTATTCTCCATTTCATGTTTTAAACACCATTCTAGCAGACTGTAATTCATATAAATTTGAAATTGAATGACACAAAATTATTCTTGTACGTTGTGCAAGGGTGACTAATGGCACCAGCAAGGCTCAGACCATGTGTTGTGCCAATCCGCCAGAGAGGAACTTGCAAAAACAGGCACAAAAATGGACAAGGCCCAGGGAGCCACCCAAGCATTCCTCTGTAAGAAATGCTTCTGCAGAACACATGCAGGAATTTGCATTATGACTAGATGTGGCATTACAGAATCACAGAATCAATTAGGTTGGAAAAGGCCTCTGAGACCACTGAATCCACCCTATGACCCAACATCACCATGTCAACCACACCACGGCACTGAGTGCCATGTCCAGTCTTGCCTTAAACACCTCCAGGGACAGTGACTCCATCACCTCCCTGGGCAGCACATTCCAATGTCTAATCACCCTTTCTGTGAGAAAGGTCCTCCTAATGTGTGGCGTTGTGCGTTTTTATGAGTTTTTACAATTGTTTTATTATAACAGTTAGTTGTTCTTTGTTAAATAGTGTAGTGGTTTGATCCTTTGTACCGCCATTTGATCCCCTCAGAGTGGTTTCTCCCTAAGTTGTTTACTCCCTATTTTTCCCAACACTTGGTTGTCCCTCAAACTGTCAGTCTCCCTGCTCCACCCCTGTTGTTCTTATAAAGTTATGTCAATCTAAGTTGTGCTGCCCACTTTCCCTGTCCATCTCTGTAACCACCCCCATTTTCTTTGAGAAAGTTCTTTGTCAATCACCCCTTGTTCGGTAGATGATTTGTCCTTGAGGCTTCTTCCCCCCTCTGTGTAATCCTCATTGGTTACTGTAAGTTCTCTACTCCTCCCCAAGTATTCCCCCCTTGGTTGCATTATGTTTCCACCCCTTAACACCCACTCCCTTTATAAGTTCTAGCCAGACCCCTTTTCGTTGACATTTGTCCCTGGTCCCAGCGAGGAATAAAGCGTCCTTGGTATCCACACAAGTGTCCTCTCTCTCGTTTCTTCGTCTTGGATTCTGGTAGTGAGCACTTGCCAGCGTCTCCCACGCCACGGCACTCACCACTACCTGGGCAAGTCTCCATGAGAGCCTGGGCGTGGCCACTCTCGGAGCGCCCACTGGTCCCACGAGGAGCTGCTGGCCGGCATCCCACTGCTCCTGTGACTGCAGCGCAAGCTACACTAATGTCCAACGTAAACCTCAACCACCGGTACAGCTCGTGGCCATGCCCTCCCTCCTGTTGCTGGTTGTCTGAGAAGAGACTGACCTTTCAGGGAGCCTCCTTTCAGGGAGTTGTAGAGAGTGAGAAGGTCACCCCTGAGCCTCCTTGTGTTCAGGCTAAACACCCCCAGCTCCCTCAGCTGTTCCTCATATGACTTGGGCTCCAGACCCTTCCCCAGGTTCCTTGCTCTCCTCCTGTTTCCATAACAGAAGAAAGCTTTTCAGAGGGGTTATTTGATAACCTGTTGGTCTGGCAGCAATATGCAGTCCACCTCACCTTTTGATTTCAGAGCTTAAAAGCCAGCTAACAGGCTAGTCAGAAAATGGTATTTCTGGAAGCAGTTTTGCTTCAGTTTAATTTCTTGGTTTTGAAAATCTCCATATCAGTAGCCAAGTTGAAGAAAAATATTCAGTCCCACTCTGGTCCTCATAATGAAAAGGCATGGCCCCAAACAGACCTGGCACCTTCCCTAACCTTTTGCTCTGTAAATTGGATGCAAGAGGTCAGGGCCAAGGGACACTGGTAGAGGCCAGGTACAAAAAACTACTCCTCCAGGCTTCATCAGAAAATATGAGCTACCAACCCAGAAGTATCACATTAAATACAGAAAATAAAGCTATAAACAGGCAATAGTGCTTACACTTACCTGCAGTATCTGAAATATCATGAGCACGATTTTATTTTGAAATGGTGCCATTTCATATCAGCACACAAAAGGCACATCACACACAAAGGGGAAGTTCCAAAATTGAATTATTAAGTATCAGACTCTCTTACTAAATTATCATTACAAAGGGCATGCATGGTGATGGATCAAACAGCTTTGGAGAGTGACAATAGTGCCCCAGAAGAGTAATGCCATCTAATGCATCTCAGGAGCATGGCTGAGGCACACTCAGGAATACACTCAGGAATATATAGGAATTAATAGCTGTAGTTACTGTGTAATCCTAGGAAAACTTTGAAGTTGTTTAAGGAAGTACAATAAAGACACACCATGTTTTGTCTTTCCCAGCTGCTCCTCTTTATGGTTGCTGGAGGAGGAGACAGCTTTACCAGATTGGAGATGGGGAGTATGTCCTTTTGTTCCATGATCTGCCATGGCAGCATTACAGAGAATAGCAATGGCAAGTGGAGAATTTGCTCTGTGTCTGGCAGTTCCTGCTGGAGACTACCGGGGGGGCCTTGTGGAGGGAGCCCCTCATCCCCAGCATCAGGATAAGCAGGGGCACATGGTGCTGCTGGGGTAGGGGCAGAGTCATGGGCAGGAAAGGGCTCATGGGCAGCTGCCTTCTCCTGTGTCCTCTGCAGGCATTCAGCCAAGAACACAGGCTGGGAGAGCCTCTGAAAGCCTTAAAGAGCCCCAGGTGGAGCTTCTGAAGCGTCTTGTCTCACCCTCCCTTCCCCAAGGAGTCGACAGCCAAACTGAAAGAGTGGAGAGCCTCAGCAGATCATACTGAAAGTTGCTACACTATACATTCCTGATGCTAAAAAAAAAAATCCTCTGGAACCATCTGAAGTTTGGTGATTCTTATGGTCAGGAAAGAGTTGCTTTGCTGATCTTTCTGAATATGGACACAGTCTTAGAGCTGGCAGGGTTTTGTCATGCTTTAAGGAATAGGTAATTCTTCTGCAAAAATAGTGCCTCATGTCAGCCTTGTCAATGCTCTGGCCCCGACACAGTGGCACCAGTGGGTTACATTTTCAAAATGAGCCACATCCAGGCTTCCTTTACTGGAAGAAAGTGCTCACAGTGTGCAGTGCAACGGTGTGCCCTGGGCAGCTCCCCAAGACACCTGAGGGGAATAGGGGGCTATTGCCTAGCTCTCAGGTGCAAGAGAGTTATTTTTGTGTTCCACTAGCTCACTTTCTAATTTTTAATTGTCACCCTCATTTTAAATTACTTTACATCCTAGGCTGCTGACCCAGTCATGACTCATGGTAGCTTCATGGAAAAAGGAGTGTTGGCAGAGACCTCACTGAGACTCCTTGTGATCAGAGGCTTTGACATAGAAGCCCAAGGTGTGGGATTATTTGCACTGAGGGTTAAACTGCACTCACAAAAGGCTAACCACTTCTGTGAACCTTCCCTGAGTAGTGATGGCAGGAATCAGCCAGGCAGCGTTTACCATGTGAGAGAGAGGAAAATTAGAAAAAAAGAAGAAAAAAGAACAAACAATAACAGCAGTGTTGGAAAGTAACACAGAGCAGAACCATATTAAGATTTGATTTAATTATTATTTTATTTATCTTGTTTAAGGCTTAAAAGACTTTAAGATCCAAAATGTAAAAATCAGAAGGATTCAAGATTACTGAGTGGATATTTCTCCAAGGGCAGAAACAGGATGTGCTTCAAACTTCCCATGCTTGGAAATTATTTCAAGTGTTCTTAGATGTTTGCATCTACAACATCTTGACAACATTTGCAGGTGTCATTTTTACTGGCACATATAATTGCAGGCACATTTTATTGTACTTAGATGCCTATTTTGTTTTGTCTGGCAAATGAGCAGTTTGACATCTAAATGTGCCTGAAATCAGCTATGACATAAATTCTATCTACAGATGTATTTTTGACATAAAATTGGAAATGAAGCTGATGTCCTTTCCAAAAGTAATGCCTTCATCCTCACTTTGCTACACTGAATATAGCAGGTTTCATGTTTTATCATAATACTAAATCTTTGTCAGCGTGTAGTTAAAATGTATTAGCAATGACATTTTAAAAATATCACCCTGATACTGCTAAAGCCATTGAAAAAGCCAAGGAGCTACAAGTAGATAAAACAATATTTGATGAAGGTGGCAGCTGGGAAAACTCTGTACAGTGTGGGCTCAGCAGGTGGGGCTTTGGAGTCACAGTGTGGTCACGCTGCCAAAAGCAACACTGCAATCCTCTGGGTAGTTTCAGGGTAGTTTCAGAGAAGATTTATGGCATTCTGCTGGATCTATTGTTTCAGTGTAAGGCACAGTAATAATGTTTTTGCCAAGTGCTGTATTTTGCCAAGAGCTACTAATATTGTTACTAACTTGCCCTAACAACTCATTCTTCATGGACCTAACTTCAGTGGGTGGTTCCAGGACCTCATGTGCCTGTCACCTCATGTTTCTGCATTGCAATTGCTGGTTGTACAAGTACTGGAACACAAGTCAGTTGTGTTCCCCGGTGCAGATCCCACCAAAGGATCGCCAGTCTGCCAGCATCACTGGGTTTTGGCTCTGCAAGTCACTCTACCATGTCAGGCCACCAGTGGTCTGAAGACTCAGCTGCCCTAAGCTAGAGCATGTAAGGCTGGTTGCAGGCTGGCTTTTAGCCAGCCAACAATAGTTCTGCAGTCCCCTATTCTTGCAGCCACAGAAGTGAGAGAAAAGACAGAACATTTCTCTTGATTCAAAACAGAGACTCCCTTGGATGGCAGGAGCTTCCCTCTGAACACAGGGCCACCAAAAAAGTCTATGTTCCGCTATTTTAATTTTGTAATTTCATTACCTTCTAGTCACTGACTTCCCTCTCCCACAGCCCTTCAGCTGCCAGTCTCCCCACCCATTACAAACCCTTTCTTTTCACATCTTTCAGTCCTGCCTGTACAGATCCATACGTCATTCACACCAGCATTGTCCTTGTCAATCACATGAATGCTGCCTGAAGAAAAACTAAAAATACCTGCTAATTACATGGCTGTAGAACTGCTCATTATTTTCCGAATGAATTTCTTTTTTTGGTTTTTTTTAAACCTTTCATTGATTCTTGCTCAGTGAGAATGTCCTTGCAGTATTTTTTCTTAGCCATTAAATCAGCAAAACTCCCTGAGACATAAATGTGACTTGGTACTGAGCACTTTGGGCTTTCCTTCACTGTCGCTTCTCCTGTGTTTGCATATGGCACACAAACACACTGTACTGTGAAAAGATGCCATTTGTATCACAGTGTGACAGAGGAAATTAAAACCTTTCCCTTACCAGTTTCTGACTGGATCTTTATAAGGTCACCTTGTCACTGTGCTGATAGAGAACCTTTCAGGAGCACCTGTATGTCTTCACAGTTCTTGAAATAATAGTGAGCTAAATCCAGGAGAACTTTGATAGCAAACTATGATGGTAACTGATTTAATGTGCATAATTTACTATATAATCTTGTAATTGCTATGAATCATTGATACTAAGGCAGTGTCAAAAACACAGATGTTGTGAACTGAAAGGGACCTGCATGTTATTTCTCAGGGGTATATTATCACAGCATCCTCTGTGAATAATTACTATTTATCATATAATAATTTATCATATTGTCCCTATGCATGCATACATATATACATACACACATGTATACCTGTTTGTAATATATACATATGTGATAATGTATATGTCTTATATAACAAATGGCATATTAAAATATACATAGTTTTGTAATGGCAAAGCATTCCTAGCCTTTAGAATTGATTTCTCGCATGTTTTGAGAATTATCATTTGATACATGGTCTACTGAACTAGTACTGGTAATTGAAACTTGTGTGGTACCAAGACAGGAAGTTAAAGCTGCAAAGAAATACCTGGAAAAAACCTGATGCTGTGAACCATTGTTCTATAATACTTAGGAATACTTACGCAGCACTTTTCATTTTCCCAACTTTTAAAAAACCTCATTAATTAACCTTTGCAACATAGTACGTGCTCAAATAATTCTCAAATAGTAGCACATATCCAGACAGCCCAACAGGAGATACAACAGAGGGCTCCAGAGACAAGGGGATTGTGGATGGAGCTGTAGGGGATGCAGTGCTCCTGTTTGCCTGTGGTCTGACCCAGAGCATGAGCTCCCACAGACAATGGTGTGCAGACAGAACAGTAGCTGGTGTTCAGTTACTCCTGTTTTCACTGTATTAACACCAAGGATCATGAAGGATCCTGTGCATGTGATGCAGAGAGCTGATCCTGAGACATCCAGTCACTGGCATTTTGTTGGAAGTGAGACAACTGGTGTGCAAGTTACTGATAGAGAGCTCTTCCATGTAGTCTGCAGATGAGTCCCATATATTCTATGCCATTATCTACATGCTTCGCATTCAGAGCTACACTGCAAAAAGCCACATCTGGCTGGCTAGGAAGCAGCTGTGCTTGTGGTCCACATCTGCAAGGACCATGTTTGCTCCCACAGCTTCTTTGGCAAGAAGATTTGCCAGCAGCAATAGGAAGAAATACCACACACATAAAGTACAGAGAGCTTTTTACAACTGAGCAGTGCTGTTTTGCATTAAAGGTATTAGAAGCTGTATGCAGACATGGAAATTCAGACACCAGTCCTTGGCTGCAGCCAGAAATGCCAGCTTTTGTGACAAACTGCACATAGTACTTGGGAGACCTTGTTGGTGCCTCACACGGTCTGCAACCTTTTGCAGTTAGGGCTGCATGCCAGCCCTTTACTGATGACAGACACCTGCCCTTTCAGACTCTTCACTCACTATGGCAGCTGGAGAGAGGGGGGAGGAAGGAGAAGAGAGGACCAGGCAGGTCCTATTCTCCTCCTCCCCACCATCCCTGGAAGCAGACTTGGAAATATTGGCTAAGAGCACGTGTCCAGCTCATGGGGTAGAAGCACTGGGGTTAGGAGAGGACTGTCTTGCAAATCTAAAGCCATGCTTTCGGCCATCCATCAGAAATTATGTAGGTGCGGTCCCTGGGTACATTCCCTGGCACTGTTCAGTGTACCAGCACAGATGTGCCCAACATGTGTCACTCACAGGCCTTAGGAGCTCAGTGCCACAGCCAGAGCCAGGTCCACACATGGTCCAGCACGTGGTCTGGGCACTGCAGGGTGTGGGAGGATGGATTGTAGGAGAATAGAGATAGTGCTGAAGGCAATCTCACTCCTGAGGAGTTGCAGCTGTACTAATTACCAAAGAGTAGGAACAGGCCTGCCCTTAATAGGTCACAGCTATGTCCAAGAAGGCCTGTCCTTAATAGGGTGCAGCTGTGTCCAATAAGGATGGTCCAGTAAGGATGGGTGTTATAAAAGAGTGGGTCAGCTGGTTGGGAGGAGGGTTGGAATCAGTTGGCTGTGCTGCTGTGAGGAGGTCGGGTGGTTGTGTTAGAGATAGTAAGGGTTAGTATGTACAGCTAGGGACAGAAAGGGTCAGGTGTTCATGTTAGGGACAGTAAGGGTTAGTATGTGCTGCTAGGGACAGAAGGGATCAGGTGTTTGTGTCAGGGACAGTAAGGGTTAGTATGCCTTACTAGGGACAGATAGGGTTAGGTGGTTGTGATAGGGACAGGTAGAAGTCAGCCAGCCATGCAGAAGAAAGAGAAAAGGAGTGAGTGTTGTGAGGAGCTGCCCATGAGAACTCACAGAGAGAAGGTATGAAAGTCTTGCAGTAAGATAATAAACTAATGGTGACAGTCAGTTCCCATCCACCATTGACTGGTGCCAAGCACCGATGGCAACAGCAGAGTGCCTGTCAATGTGGGCACAGCTGAGGGATTCCTCCTGACAGCCCAGGCTTTTGGTGTAAGTGCACAGGTGGAAACCAGAACACTGATTTGAACCCACAAAACCCTCATGGCTTTGGATGTGGTTACCTGTGACACGCCCTCCTCTGTGTAAGTGGAAGTACTGTGCAAGGAAGGCACCACAACATCTGGTGGGCTGTGCTGTCCTAGGGGCTGGGACACAATGGCACACTGTACCCATCCCCTCAGAGTTACCAGTCCAACTGTGTCACTCCAGATGCTTCAGCATTTCTTCCTTTACCCCTTCAAGCTAGGGAGCGGCTTCTTTGTGACAGCTGGCACAGAAAATGCACTTGAGAAAACCATGCTTTTCTCTTGCTAACCCCAGAGTCCATTTATTTGCACTCTTCCCTCCCCTCCTGGGAAGCTGCAGGGCAGGAGGTGTTTCTGTGCCAGCTGCTCCCGAGCTCAGCTTGGCCGGGCCTTGAGCTGCTGCAGGAGCAGGTAAACACAGCTGGGAGAAGAGCTCCTGGCTGTACCCAGGGTTAGGTGCTGGCTGCAGTGTCTGGGGACATAAATATAATAACTCCGCCTTAGGAAATGGCAGGCCATCCACCCCCCTCGAGCTGGTGATGGATCAGAGTGCGTTGCCAAGGCCTGCAGGGATGCCATCCATCACAGCAGCAGCAGCAGCCCCCAGGGCAGCTAGTCATGGGCCTGTCCCCGAGGGACTATGGCTCTGTTGTGTGACATGTCAGATGGGCTTTGGAGAGGTACTCTAGCAAACTGTGTGCAATTTTATTTTCTGTTAAATGAAGGCCCTTCAGAATTGCGGAAGTGCGGAGGAAACATCTGATGTTAATTCTTTCTTTGTATCATCAAAATTGAGAAAGGAAATTAAGCTTTGCTTGCAAATAACTGAAATACAGTCAAGATTATTGTATGTCAAATTACGACTTGCAGTAATCCTTCATCTCCACATTATGAATTCATAAAAGGAACTGCAGCATGTTTTTAATTATTAACTACCACATAATGGAGTGGGCAATACAATATCCTAGATTTTTTTTTTTTTTCCATATGGAGAGATCTCAATTTAAATTCCAGATATGGCTACAAGTTAAAGCAAATTCTCAAATTTCAGTGTCACCTTTTGATATTCTCACAACAAAAGCCCAATTAAAATGAGTTCCTCCAGGAACAATCATGACAGTGCTGATTTTGTCCGTTTTCAAATGCAGATCAACATATCCCTCTGAAGGGATCTTGCACAATGGGTGCATGTTAATGTCAGGAGTACCACATCCCTCATCCAGAAAAAAATAAAAGGAATTCTGATCACATCATTCATCTTCCCTGTCAAGTGACCAGCAATGCCTAAATAAATGGATATTTCATAATATGTGTTTGCAATTAGAAACAGCTGGAGGATGAGTACAGTATTTTCCAGTCAACAAGACTGGATTCTAGGTGCTTTTTACTTTCAATTCTGTATGTGTTGAATACATGCCCTGCTCAATTACCTCTAAGTGAGATGGATGTCAGATGAGTGTGAGTATCAGTTAAGCTAAAGTGCTTTTTATGACTTGATTAGTCTAAAGGAATCTGGAAGTGAATGGAAATGATGCTCTGCTCTGAGGAGTAGTTTCGGGGCTATAAGTGTGTGCAGATAGGATGAGATCAGCTCTATGGACCATGATGTCTTGAGTGGAATTCTCTGAACACATACAGCCTGTTCCAGAAGATTGTCTTCAACAGAAATGAAACAGTGACAAAACAACCTATGCTGATAACTAGATGAACCTTCAGAAATATCATATCAGTGCCACCACAGCAGTCTGACAGACCCTAGAGGTTAACCAGCACCATTTGCTTTGTTTTTTGCACACCAGAAATAGGTTTTAGTAGGACATTGCCTGGAGCTTCTCTACCCCATGGCCCTGACAAAACCAGCATGGTTAGGTGCTAAATTCTTAAGATTCAGGTAAAATATATATCAAGAGGAACCCAGAAAGCAGTACAAGTTAAAGAGAAATCCTGGTTTTACTGTGATTTCTCTTTGCTGTTTCTGAGGAAGGTGTCTGCATACACTAAAATCTGTATTAGGTTTTCAGAGAATTGACATATCTCAAGTGCACAGGTGTGAATCCCTCCAGTCATTTTCACTGTAGTTTACCAAGAAAGAGTTTTTCTTAATTAATTTTTGCTTGTGAACTTGTTCCGCTCTGGTATAGTTAGGGAATTATTATCCTTCTTAATGCTAATTCCTGAGGTTAAGTTTTAAGTAATTAGAGATTATGCCCAGATCAATTTTTTGAAAGGTGCTTTGGTATTACAGTGTGTTGCCATCTCTTTATTCCTATTTTCTTGTACATACTGTGTTTTAGATGATTTCTGAAGCATTAGGACATGTTGTCCAGTTTGAAACCTGCCCAAAGATGTGCTCTAGTGCATAGGCAAGACATTGGGACTTTTTATACAGAAAATATATTTGTTACCTGAACAGCTGAAATCTTATCCTGTGCTTTAGAATTTAGCTAGATGGGAAGAGAAACCTCTCTATACTCAACCTGAGCTCCTCAGACCTTCTTTAATATGGTATTATCATGCTGCAAAGAGCAGCACAGTAGGACCTAAGCCCACATACAATGGAAGATGTGGGATTACAGACTTCTTTCCCCTCCATGTGTGATGACATCCACCCAGCACACTGTTAGTTCAAACCAGAAACACAACCCAGTCCTTTCAGTATGAGGAATGTTTTGTATTCCCCTCAAAGGGACCAGTAGGGTCTGCAGCTCCCATCACCAGGGCAGAGGTTAAAGGAGGAATGTGCTCCTTTAAAATAGAGCGCTATCAAAACTCAAAACTGAATGGTAGAACCTAACACTGGGACAAGAGAAAAAGTGACATTGTGGCACTCCTGTGCTCATTCAGAAGAACCATCTGCTGGGAAGGGCAAAGGGAAATGGAGGCTCTTCCATGGCACCTTTGCTTGGCAGGAAAGCAGGAACCAGTGGCTGTGTCCCCCTTTGTCCTTTTTCTGTGCCACATGCTGCTTCCTTTGATGCCACAGAAGAAGAGCAGAAACGTTTCCCACTTCTGTTCGAGAAAAGCCCATCCAGCCTGGCAGCCGGGAGCAATTTCTAAAGGAAATACAAATTGGTGCTTTCCTGATAGAAAACATTCAAAGAAAGGAAGATATGCCTTATCAGCGAAGGCTGCTGTGCTTCACAGCACCAGCCACTGCTGCCAAGCTCAGACAGGAGCAGAATTAATTATAAAGAGTCTTCAGAGAGGTGAGATCCTTGGTAAAAGGAGAGTTTCTCCTCTTCAACCCGAATGAATCAGCTGGGAGGTGCTTCTCACTGGGAGGAGACACCAGGTTCCCCTGCCAGCACTAAGACCTCGCCTGTCTCAGGGGAAGCTGGGCTCTCCAGGACGAGAGCTCACTGCAAAGGGAAAGGACTGGGAAAGAACTTCGTTTGTGGGCTTTCACCTTCCCACCTGGGAAGTGAGAGGGGCATTCCATTTTCCCTGAGGTAGTGAAAACCAGAGATCAGAACAATTGGAGTTCCTTTTCTTTTAAATTAAGCATTGTTTTAACGTTAGAGGGAGTGAGAGGCTCTGCCGCATTGCTGCAGGGAGGGGAGGATCTCTGAGCAGACTGAGCAGTGGAGCTTGGTTTGATCTTGCCGGGTGCCCAGACTTTTTGTTAACTGCCTTGATCTTCTTGTGATGGAAGAGGGTGTTTCTCCTGACACTGCTTTACAACCTCTTGTCTCTACTTCTGTTTGTTCCACATCCCCCCCGCTGCAACCCCTTCAGGAAGGATGTGCTGAGAGCTTGCCCAGCCAGATGAGTGCAACAAGGAGTAACTGCTCCAAGGGGTTTACACAGAGAGAAGCCGTGGTAACTTCACCAGCTGAATGGTGCAATGGTGCTTACATGGACTGCTGTTGGCAGCCTGAGCCGTACACCACAGACCCTGGCACAAAACCTAAACATCTTCACTCCGAGCCCAGTCTGATGAAGTCGATAAAAGTATTTAATCTTTCCAGTTTAGTACAAAATTCAACTTACTTTGCCTTGGCTCCTGATTTGTCTTGTAGCATGATACTAAGAGTAGACAGAGCAGCTGTACTTCACCAGAGGAGCACTTTGGCTGAGCTTAGCTGTATAGAAGCATGTACAGCTCCAGTGATGTGACGTTACACAAGTCACATCAGCAGCTGCATCCCTGTGTGTCTCCAAGGAATGTCACCTCCCTCATGCCATAGCAGTGGGCTTCACCCTGCCCTCTGCAGACACTGCCATCAGAAGGGAGCTATTAAAACTCACAAGGTTGGTCAGCAGGAAGACTCAAAAAGCAAGGCCAGGAGCTTCCCTCTGCCAGGCAATGTGAAGTGAAACTTCTGCCTGTCAACGATTTGAGCAGCTGGATTCCCACAGTGGCTCTGAGTGTTGGAATACTGCAAAGTACTGCAGATGGGCAAGTCTGTCTCAGTTTACACTCTCGTTTCTTTCACTCAGGGCCTAGACACAACTGTGACAAAGAAGGAAAAGATCTTCAGCATGAACCAAAAGTTAGGAGTGAGAAGTAATTACCCCATGGCAGACAGGAGCATCCCTCTCTAAGGCTGATCTCCCTCCATTGACACTGGTAAATATATCACTGCCTCAATTCCTCTCAGCTGTCCTTACCCTGTGGCACTCGGGGTTATGGCCAGAACTTCACCAAGATGAAATGCCCCCTTAGTTTGAGGGGTTTTATATTTAAAAGCTGTTTTTTCCGTCTCAGTTTGGCACCCAGCAGTGATAAATTCAGAAATGCTTCTGGGAAGGCAGCCAGTGCTGTCGAAACCCAAGAAAAATCAATCTTCAACAAAGAAATAAATTAAACTCTGTCACTATCTATCAATATTTGCCTCTGACTCCACACAACAATTATATGAAAAAGAACCATTTGCTTTAAATATGGAGAAGGAGGGAACGACACACAGAGATGTTTTGGAGAAAAAGAGATCTTTTACAGCACAGAGCTATTCCCAACATACTATATGATCTCCTCATAATGGGCACTGCAGGAACAAACACAAAGTCAGTCTTAAAGACTGTAGTACTGCCTCCTTCAAAGTCTTTCCACCTATAGAAATAATCCTCTCCTTTTTATCTGTGCTGCATTTTACACAAATTTCACACTGTCTTTATAGCCTAGATAAAGGGAAAATATAGCACATGCCACTTATCTAGGACAGCGTCACCAGTGGGGCACTGCGTAGTGAGCTGGCACAGCTGCACAGCCATGAACAGTGTGGATTCATGCTCTGGGAGAACAGACTCAGCCAAGTGTCCATGAGCAACTGCTGAACGTAAAGACACTACCTCTGGCTCAGGAAGTCCCTGAGCTGCACATTGCTGGAGGCTGGGCCACAGTATATTCAATTCAGGAAGGCAAAGCTGCACATTTTCTTGTTCTCACAAGCTCTTCTGCAAATCTGCTATGAAACAGTAAAAGAGGCAGCGTGCAAGGCTGGACAGAGCTTTAGTCCAACCCAGGCTGCCTGTGCTCAAGTTCCTCACAGAGATACTGCACCTGAATGGGTGTTCACTCCTGTACCATCCATGGGATGCTGTGCTTTACACATGCACCCAGCTCCTGAGGGCAACCCACTGGCTGTTCATATTTGCATGTTTAAATTACATTCACCCCATTAAAACATATATCCAAATTATTTCAAACCTTCTTTCTTTTATACATTTTGGTTTCATCCCTCACCTGTTGGCCAAACTGAGAAAAACAGGAGATATGTCACCACATCTATACATTCTTTTTTTTTTTTTTTTTTTTTTTTTTTTTTTTTTTTTTTTTTTTTTTTTTTTTTTTTTTTTTTTTTTTTTTTTTTTTTTTTTTTTTTTTTTTTTTTTTTTTTTTTTTTTTTTTTTTTTTTTTTTTTTGCTTCAGCTGGATCTGTTTCTCATTCTTAATGGAAGAGGGAAGTCTTGTCGGGGGTTTTTGTTGCAGTTGTTGTTGTTGTTTGGTTTTTTTACTTGTTGAAAACTCTGATGTCCTCTGGCTTCTCTTGTGTCACTGTGCTCCTCAGCTGTGTCCGTCCATGGCTATGATAAAGTGTTAGGGGTCAAAGGTGCCCATGAGTGGATGTTTATTGGGACTGAACAGAAGAGGGTTGAGTCTGGAGCCCAGATGTGAGCTGTATATAAGATCTGCCTCTGTAGCCCTTATACTGGAGCTACAGATGAACATACAGAGGAAATGGGGAGCACAGATCCTCTTGTTTAACTATAAACCAAATAATTATCCTATTTCTGGAACAAATATAAATGCACTACTGGGCTTTTGTATTATTTCTCCCTAAGAACCGGATATTCCTTTGATACCATTCAACACTTCAGCTGTCAGGAAAGAGAGGGATGAAGAAGGAATTGGTAGAGGTCTCATATCTCACACCTGTAAAAGGTTCTGGCTTGTGTGAATTTCTTCTGTACAGAATATCTGACAATACACAGCCTGAGGTAATCCTCATCCCCTTTCTGTATTTTGTGGCACCAGCATTTGCAGTATGATGGATTTCTGTAACACTAGTCAGCATTACATCCAGGGCTGCTCCCCATTGAGTTGTACAGTCAGGGTGAGAGTGCAGAGCCAGGTATATTACTCCTGCTCCTCCCAGCCTCCTGTTTACTGTATTGTCATGGTTAAGTGGGAAGTCTGTATATGAAAATAAATAATTCCTCACTGTCCAAAAATAGGTCAAGAAAACCTCTGGGCATGCATAAGAGCACTTTAAAGCACTGACTAAAAGTGATGAGGCTCCAAACTCATGTGGTTGTAATTCTTGATGCAAGTAATGGTGACAGTAATTACAACCACAGTCCTTCAAACGCAGCCAGGTCTCCAGGCTAGCCTGCCAGCATGCTCAGTCACAGGGCCTGTTTCCATGCAGAATATTTATTCAAATTTTACCATGAAAGTGCACAGTGTCCTCTGACCTGCCCACACCCCCTCCTGAGGCGAGCCTCCCTGGGGGGGGACGCTGGTTCCTCTATGCTGAGAGGGGAATTGTTCCGTTCAAAAAATGAATGCTGGGCAGGCTTAGGGAACACAGACTGGCTCAATTCCTAATCCAGCTGCTTTCCTTTATTATTGGACTGTATGTGTTACCCCCTACATCAGCGAGCTTTTCAGCTGTGTTATTCCAGCTCTCCTTCTGGAGCTGAACGTGCAGGGCTGAGCCCCAGCAGCGCACACCAGGAATGGTCCCTTAAGAAGCAGCACCACCCACAGCCCCAGCACGCACAGCCCACCACCCATCCTCCTGCGGTGCTGAGGGACACTGTCACCACCAGCCCACGAGCAGCAAAACCCTACCGACGACAGGGGCAGCGTGGTGGCCGGGAGTGCTTGTGACAGGTTCAGCAGCGCACGGCCGGAGGAGAGGAGCGCTCAGCCCCAGCACCGCGGCCGTGCCCGGCGAGCTCCGGGCGAGCAGCCGCCAGGAGGAGCCAGCGTAATTTGTTTCCGGGCTAATTAAGGCACGAGCTTTCAGGTCGCATAATTAGTGTGAAGCGGGTGGAGCAGGGGGAGATGCTATCTGACTTCTGCCTCCTTTTCCCCACGAGCACCTCGCAGACAGGTTTTGTTTTAGAACCTGCATTCTCTGAGGGCAACGCTTCGCAGCTTCCCAAACCAGGGCGCCTCAGTCCTTGGGTACAGACCTTGCTCCGGGCGTTCAGGGGTATTTGTCACACGCGGTGATGACCACGCACAGCCAGTTCAGAGCTAGCGCTGGGGGATGACTCAAAGCCACATAAATGAAGGTGTCTCAGCCTTTTCCTTTTTGTAGTCAAAGAAAAATCGCGTGCCTAAATCCAGGGCTTGGCTTAACCTCTTTTGCTTCATACACTTCCAAATAAAATGAATATGAAATTTTAGTATATAAGAACAGGATACTGTTATTTTTAACAACTTGATCATTTTGGACATGAGTCTTGTCATTTTAAGGGCTACCAGCAACCACTTGTGCAGCAGAACGTGAACAACAGGGGTTTGCCTATTTGTAGATTCAGTCAACAGAGTATTCGGGGTCCAGTCATTCCTCTGTGTCTCCTTCAAACTGTTGGTTGAAGAGGGAAAAAATCCGTAGCACCAGTGAAGACAATTTCCCTGACTCCTGCTCGTTGCCAGCTAAAGTCACTTTTCTTGGCTGCAGGGGCATCATTACAGCAGGGGTGGCTCTGGTCCCCCAGATGGACTTCTGGTGTTTGCTCTGAACCCTGTGCTGATGCACTGCTCCTCTGTGAGCACACATGGGACTTCCACCACAGATCTCAGCTTTGGAGAATAATCAGGTTTCTAGCAGTTTAATTGTTTTCAGGTTTTGAGCTCATGTGAGAAAACAAGTGTAAGAGCTTGATGCAGGCTGGTGGGGTGCCCACAGCTCTGGCCATGTGTGGCCTTGGGCACCAAGGAGTGGCCAGAACTTCCTCATCTCATCCAGAGCCTTCAGCCCTTTCTGAAACAACATGACTTAGGTATGTGCTTTACAGAGTGAGAGATTCTGTTTATTTTTAAGTATTTCACTCTAGGAAATTTTTGGATATTTTTCATTCTCAAAATGTGTTTTGTGACACTGTGGAGTCAGCTGCAGTGATTCAAATGCTGAGGAACAAGAGAATGTATGACTCCATGGGATTATTTTTAGATGCTGTGTTGCATTAATTTTTTTAAGACAAATATGCCACTTGTGGTTTAAGGAGGCCTAAACGTCAGACAGCTTAAAGCTGGGATACTGTGTGGAAATGCTGCTGTTGGGAGGCTCTTCCATATGTCTGTTACTGGAAATCTCTCTTCTGTATGTCTGCTTTTGGCCACTTTTAGGAAGCATACCAGAGAGCCACTAGTGACTATTCACATGCATTTGTGTATCAAGAAAATAATCCTATAAGGAACCTCCTGAATGACTGGACAGGCTGGTCCCCTAAAGCCTATTTTTATTGTGATCCAATTCTCTTTAATGAGAGTTCTCCATTGGGAAATCACACAGAACCTAAATTCGAAACAGAAGTGACCAGCCACAGATCTCAAATGAGATGGCTTCCAGTAGCTGGGAAGCTACACCTGGAATGGTCATACCCTGGCTCACCATGGGGGGTGGAGGGCTTGCAGAGCAGAGAAGCCTCTGACCAGAAATCTGCCTAAATCCAGCATTGAATCTTATGATGTTTTCCTGGGTCTTGATTTGTGAGGAGGTGGAAAAAGAAGTTCTGTGATTAAGTGTAAGCAGAAGACAGATTTTGCAGAAACTGCACATTCAGCTCTTGGCTGTGTGTGGTGCCTCAGATCCCTGGGAGGGAAGCAGGAACAGCCCCAGCCCTGGGCATTGGACACCTCCCTGGGGATGGGGTCAGACTGAGGCAAGACCAGACATCAGCCCTAACACCTGCAGGCCCTCACTGCTGCTGCTGTGGCATCCCCCATCTTTTCATATCATATCAGGATTTTATTAATAAAGTTGGTACATCTACTCTATTTCACAGTGGCAACACTAACATTAAAATATATATACATGTATATAATTATTTGTATAAATGCATTAAAAAATTAGACACCTTCTAAATCACAGCAGAGGTGATCTGAGTTATCACTATTATATCCCTTAAAAATACTGCTCTGAGGACATGTAGGTAAACAGCTGGGGTCATTCTGTGCAGGGCAAGGCTTCTCCCCAAAGCATCACCTTGCAGAGTGCCCAAGAGCAGGGAAACCTGGTGCCTGGAGCTCCATCCTGGCCCAGCCAAGGAGAACCACCACTGCTGTCTTTGAAGGAAAGAACAAGATTCCCTCAACTCTCAGCTGAGAGAAACCCCTGCCCTGCCCTAATCATGCTATCTTAATCATATTGCCCTCTTCACCTTCTCCAATGCTGCAGAGGTTTTAATGAACTAAAGTGGTGTCAAGTGAATAGTAAATTAAATGTTTAGCTTGCTCAGGTTTAAAATATGCTAGTGCTTATTATTTGCAAGCTTTGTGCAGGAGTAATCATTAAATGAAACATAGTGTGGTTTCATCTATTGTGCTGAGTTGCAAAAGTAGGTTTGTCCCTCTGCAAACAGTGTGTCACTCACTCAGGGGCACTTCCCTGTATTAAAGACACCCTTATGGTGCACCTACAGGATAAGAGAGAAATGCTCCTGGCTTTACAGTGAATGGGAAAAGGATTCTATTAGTTTGAGTCATCTTTACAAGCCCTGCTGATGGCCCTGATAGGAATCTCTGCGGAGAAGCAGGACAATGAGATACAGAGTGACACCATTTGCTCCAGCCCAGGTGTACTCCTGTGTGGCTGTGGCTACATTGCAAAGTCTCACAATTTAGAAAGTCCCTGTTGCAGGCCGGTTCTGACACATATTCCCCTGGGAATGCAGGGTGCTCCAGCACAGCTGGTAGCTGGATGCCAGTTTTGGATATTCCTGGCAAACATTCTGGGCGTGGTGGTGGCCCCTGGCCCAAAGCAGCCTATAGTCTGCAGCTGTCAGGATCAGTGCTGGGCTCCACACACTGTCCCAGCAGAGATTTCCATGATCTGCTTCTTCCTGCGTGAATGCCATGATGTCCAGTCCTTAGCTGGGCTTGGTCATGCAGAGGCTCAGCAGGTGTCCAGTGCTTGGCCGAGTTGTGCTGTACAAGAACCATTCTCTGTTTTCTCTTAGACCACAACTTTAAAACTAATACTTTATTTGTGACCCAAGAGGTTTTGGTGATGGAGTATGACCATCGGGGTCTTCCTGATCCCAGCACAGAGGGAACACGGTGTGGGACCGCTGTGTCTTTGGCCCAAACACCTTCTTCTACGCTGGTCCATCACTCAGGTTCCCTCAGACTGCTCATATTTATGGATATTTTTGCCATTCATCTACCAGCTAATAGAGAAGCCTGGTCTGCCAGGTCTCAACACCCGCTGCCTTTGAGAAAGTGATACACAGCTTTGAGAGCTCTGCAGCAGAAGTTCTGATAGTCTTAAAAATAGAATGAAGATGATATAATAATTAAAATACAATAATTTTTAATAGTCCTTTTCAACAAATTAACATTCTTTTGTCAATGGAAGATATTTATCTTATGTAATTACCCTGTTTTCCTAGTGACAGACTGTTGGTGACCTTTATACTGCAAGCAAATTATGCAAATTGGTATTTTCATTAAACATTAAATAACTCCCTTGGGAGGAAAAAATGTTACTTACTGTATATTGGCTATTAAAGTCTAATGATATGATTTACCACAACTTTGTTTTCTACCTCCAAGGGCTCCAGAGGAGAAGGGATTAAATCGTGGTTTGGAATTTGAGGCTTAGACATGTGTAGACAGAACAAATGAAGTAAAAACACAAAACCAAAACAAATACCAGTTACTTCATCCTGTGCTCCAAGTTTATGTTCTCTCTAGCAGAGCATCAGTACGACAGTAAAATAAATGCCTCCAATCCCACACTTTGCAGCTCCCTGTGCACCTTGGAACCACCAGGTAGCCTTCCCATTAACACAGCCTCCTTCTTCTCATCAACATCCCTCAAACTCAAACCTTGCCTTGTTTTCCTGCTTTCAGCCTTTCACATGGACCACACATGCTCCCAAAACCAGCCTTGAGCAGCTTGGGCTGCATCAGGCCCAGGGACAACAAAATGTGGGTAAGTAAAGCCTACAGGAAAATCAAATTCAGCTGATGCACAGAGGTGATGGGAATGCTGGAGAGCACAGCTTCTGCACAGTGAAAGTGGCAAAAGTTTATTGCATTAAGTCCAAAGTCATTAGGAATGAGGCCAGCAAGACAGGCTTTATGAATAAGAATTACTCTGTTTATTTTCAGTGATACAAAATGGCCCTTGGTAACAGCACAAGTTGGGTAGAAAGAGAAACATTTTGTTAGTGGCATAGTAGAAAGGTTTAGTCCTTAAGCATTGCTACTCCCACAGATTTCTACAGCTTAAATGTCTTTTTGGAAACTTCCACCATTGCATTAAAAGTGATCTCAGTAGGAGTGCACTTTATTAAAGATAACTCAACATCCATTCTAAGAAAAGCAAGAATGTGCAGGCTTCTGGGGTGCGCCATGAACCACACACAGCAAGGGAGGTACATCCTGCATGAGCTGGCTTACTCCTCTCAGCACCAATCTTGGAATGAGTGGGACTGTACTGCAGTGCTTCATGTGAAAAATCAAAATATTAGCTCCTTATTATGTGGTGTTTTGTGCTGAAGATAAACCAGTGAATACATTTCTCTGAAATGTCTCTGCTTATACAGTCATGGCCTCATCCAAAATGAGCGAATTGTGGTGCCCATGTATGTGTGCAATGTACATTAACACTCGAGAGTTAATATAACTTGCTTTTCAAAATATTGAAGTATTAACAGTCTGAACAGCAGATGCCAGTGCAACAGCTTTAGAAAGCACATTCAACAGTTATGTACTTTTATTTTGAAACAGCAAAGTTTGCTGGTCCATTAAACTACCATTAATATGTCCTTTTTAAATAAATAAACAAACACACCACATATTATTTTAATGACTTAACACCTCTCTAGTGGGCTGTAGGAAAATGTAACTTTTAAAAACTCTGTGACAGTTACAACAACCCACCAATAACGATGTTAATTTTGAATGTACCAGGCTGCCAGTCCAGAGGTGCTGTAATGTGCAGCCCCTTTGGAAGACTGAGCAAAGCTGAATTTAAAGGAGAAACACTAAAGCCTTGGTCAGGAAGAAGAGTGTTTATATCACAGCAGGATCCAGTCTGCTCAATTTAGGGAAACTCTTGTCGACCCTACATCTCTGAATAATCATTAGCCATTTAAGTTAATCTACATTATCACTTGTTTTCCTTTTAGAGCAAATAGAAAGGGATAATTGCTCAATGGTGATTAGGGAATTGTGAAAGAGGAGAGGAAAATTTAATGTTCTGGTCTTTTTCCCCAGGGCAGGTTTCCTCAGGTCTCCCTCAGTCTCACAGAGTGGTCCAGAAATAAGATTATTGCAGAAGAGCTCACCATCACCTTGACATTCAAGTGCCTGTTTGAAGACAAAAACTAGTAGAGAAGACACCATTTTCATCGGGTAATCTGCTGTGATCTCATCTGCATGTGTTGTTAAAATAGTATTCATTGCTAATAAAGCTTTAAGTCTTAATTTTTTTTCTGTGTTGCTCTTGTCTCTGTTAGACTAAACAGCTCTTAGTTTACAGTGTTTTGTTCCTCTGATAATGCTTATATGCTA
This sequence comes from Ploceus nigricollis, assembly GCA_013399945.1. Taxonomy (NCBI): domain Eukaryota; kingdom Metazoa; phylum Chordata; class Aves; order Passeriformes; family Ploceidae; genus Ploceus; species Ploceus nigricollis. The sequence continues at coordinate 112,436 of VXBC01010263.1, read as the reverse complement.
TAATCAAACTGGCTCTCAAAGCAAGGATGAACTAAACAGATCCCTGTAAATCTCAGTATATTGAAGTAGTTTGTAAGAAAGGATCAAATGATGCATCAGAAACTCATGTATGTGTCATAAAAAAAAAAGACAAAATGTAAAACTGAGTTTTCCCACATTTTCAGTTTATTCAGAATTAAGTTTGGTTTATTACTCTTATTATGACCACCACTATTACTGTTGTTGTTTTTTGTTTTTCTTGTTAAACATCCACAGTCAGTTTCTTGATTGATTCTATCACTCAAACCTGCAAAAGCTCATTCCAGAATAAATATATTCTAGAAAATATTATTCAGTCNCCCAAAAAAACCCCAAACAAATAACGCATTTTCCAGATAAATGTTAATTCATTATATCTTCACATAATGAAATAGTATTTCAAAGAAATAAGATTGCTTTTTCCTAAATAACCTCATTTAAATTCTGCTTTCAAGCAAAGCTATATTAATCCTTTGTTGCTATTATGTGTCCAAAATTCTTACTAGAGACAGAAGGTTCCCATCAGTGCTTGGCACTTTGTCACAACACAGAGTTGGTGTAAATTTAAATATGCAGAGAGGACCTTGGCAGTGGCTGCAGTGTTCTGATAGCACAGCCAAATTTCAGGTGGTTTGATTTCCAGGGAAACAGGCTGGCTTTACTACAGTACTCCCTCCATCTCCAGTGTGTGGAGCATCTCTATCCATCTATCCACACATCATGTTGTGGGAAGCTCTCTTTGGAACTTTTATTCCAAGATCAGGGCAATCAATTGCTCAGTTTCAAAACAGAGAATTAATTTCAAATTTAAGTAATATTGACTTAAATTTCTACAGTTCAAGCATCTTTCTGGAAACTTCTGACATTGCATTAAAAGAAATGTCAATAGGAATATATTTTATTTAAGATATTCTACTGTCTGTATTGAGAAAAGCAAGGGTATTCTGGCTTCTGGGAAATACCACGAGGAAGCTACAGCAATTGCACTTGAATAACAATTGATTTAAGTAATTTTAACTTTAGAGACCACCTTACTGTCCCTAGGGCTCATCTTTCTCTGCGTGGCCTTATGACAGATACTTTTTAGCACTGAGGGTCCCTTTGGTGTCTGTGCTAAAACATCAGTGGAAGTGGGATCCAGGCTGTGTCACCCCCTGTCCTGCCACCGTGGGAACTGCTAAAGGGTGGCTGTTCCCCAAAAAGCTGGCAGGACCAGTACCTACACCCAACTCCACTTTGAGTGACAGCAGAAAGAACGAGGCAAAACCCAAACAACGTGTAAATGAGCCACCGTGCACACGAGCCTGACCTGTGGCCCTGGTTAGGCAACTGCAGTTGTTGAACAAATGCAATCTGACAGCAGGGCTTTATCCCCGATCATCATTTGTGCACTGGAGCGCTTGGGTGTTTTTTTGACCTGGTGCTGGGATTCTGCAAGCTAAAGCTACCAACCACAGCCTTGCAGAGAATGATTATTTAAGGTGAACAGGCCACTGAGGATATCCTGACACCTTCTGTGCTGCACATGAAAAGGCAAAATTGCTTCTGTTCACCCCAGGAGACATCCAGGATTTGATTCAGTTTCCTAAAGACAAGCATGTCCTGTCATTGGAGATATCTCTGGACACATGAGATACTCATAGAATGACAAGGGTTTGAAATGGACCTCAAAGACCATCTAGTCCCAAGCCCCCCTGCCATGGGCAGGGACACCTCCCACTAGACCAGGTTGCTCAAGGCCTTGTCCAACCCTGCCTTGAACACTGGGGTTGGGACATCCACAACCTCCCTGGGCAAGCCATTCATTCCATTGTCTAACCACATTTGATATCTAACCTAAATTTCTCCTCTTTCAATGCGCACCCATTAGTCCTTGTGCTATCACTGCAGTTCCTGATCAAGAGTCCCTCTCCAGCTTCCCAGCAGATCCCCTTTAGATACTGGAAGGTTGCTCTGAGGTCTCAACACAACCTTCTCCTCTCCAGGCTGAACAGCCCCACCTCTGTCAGCCTGTCTTCACAGGGGAGGTTCTCCAGTTCTCCTATCAACTCTATGACCCTCCTCTGGATTTATTCCAACAGTTCCATGTCCTTCTGGTGCTGGGGACACCAGAACTGCTTGCAATACTCCAGGTGGGATCTCACAAAAGCAGAGTAGAAGGGGCAGAATCACCCCCTTCAAAATGACACAGAATCATTACAGACACAGGTCCTTCTGAAGTGACATCAGAAGAGCAGGTCAGATCTGCCAGGTTATCCCAAAGGGTGTGGATTATATCCACCTGCTTGGCTGGTGAATTGTCAAACAGCCAGTTCAGCTGCATCACTCCCACTTAATTTTGCTGATGAGGGGACACGATGCAGCTGCCATCAGACAAATGTCTGAAGCCATTTGAGATGCTCTGGAATAGCTGCCTTGAGTTATTGATTCAGGTGAGTGTAGGCCTTCTGTGGACTCCAGAAATGTTGATTGGAAGGGATCTCAAGAGGTCACACAGTCCAGTCTGAACATCCCAAGCCACAACTCATGGCCACTCTCCTGTTTCATTAGCTGATGCCAGTGAAGCTGAGAGGAAGAGCAATGAATCTCCTCCAACACCACTTCTCCCTGGAGCAATGGCACAACAGCACAACCTCCAGCAGACAGACTGTGAAGTGCTACCTCACTCTTTTAGAACAGAGAACATTTTATGTTGTCTAAACTTTTTTTTTGATGTGGTAAAAGACACTTCGCTGAGGCATAACACATACAGCTATTTAAGCTACGCTTAAAAACTGCACCTACAGTAACCATAAACCTCACAAACTGCTGCCCTCACTTCAGCTTTGCTAGAAAGATTAAGGATTTATTCTGTGATATTTTCCTCTGTACCTATTACAACCCCCTGGAGGCCAATGACATGAGCTCCCCATGCTGCTGGAAATCACGTAGACTGTCTCAAAGAGTCAGTGCTGCACAGGCCTAAGAACATAAAACTGGCCACAGAGACCAGGTCAAGATCCATCTGGTGCAGTATTTCACCTCTGGTATGTGGCCAAAAGTGGATGCCTAGGGAAAAATTTGCTGAATGCAGAAAAATAATGAATAGCAGTATTTTCTAGGAATAAACACTCAGTCTGCCATCACTCGTGGCCCGGGAGCTCCCTGAGCCAGAGGAGATAATTTTGGATTTAACACTAGCACATTTTTCTCTCTGGACAGTTTACACTTAAATCCATGCACGTGTAAATACCTTTGATGCAGGCTGGTCTGAGCTGAAAAGTGTGATCTTAAAAGTCCCTGCCAAACCACTCTGAGTAATCTCTCGATCATTCCAGATGAACATTGAACCAGGAAGCACACACAGATGTTACAGTTCAAAGCTCTAGGAAAAATGCAACCAGTAGCACATTCTTTGAACCCTGCCTCATATCTACTCAATGTACATTTGTAGATATCGAGGCCAGAATGAATCTGTAGATCTGACTTGCACTATAAAAGATAGCTGTATCCAATTATTGCCCCCATTATTTGAAGTGTGGAGTCAGCTTGCAGATTAGAACCCTCTAACACAGTTTTTATACCTGAGCTCAGTACCTAAATGTGTGTCCTAGTCATTTCCAATGTCACCAGTGCACACTGCCAGGAGTTTGGCAGCTCTTCTGGCTCACTTTAATAGAGAGACCAACCTCTGCATGCATGACATTGCCACTGCCAGGAACAGGAACCTGGAAAACCAGCCCAGCTTTTGGGGTCTTGGCTGTGGGCTGAGCTCCATGTGACTGATACAATCAGCTCCCAGAATGACATCTGAAACTGCCTGAAGTTCATACTTCACTGCCAGTGTTTTTATGACTGGGTATTACGTCAGCCTGAAGTTTCAAACTCTACGGTTGTTAACTTTTGAAAGACTGCTTTCCAAAGGGTTAATGAGTCATATCACTAGCTGATAGAAATGCCAATTAACAGGGATCAGCTGTAGAATAATTACATGCAGAATGTGAGCATTAGGTATGCACAGAAGTTACAAAACCCAAGAGGATAGTGCGAAATTGCAGTTTCTAGGGAGCTGAATCTCTAGAAACCCTTAGTCAAATTTCTCAAATTTGGATCCCTTTCCTCCACTTACACAACAAATGACACTTTTCAATATAATTCAGATTACATTATATATTAAAAAACATTTAGGTCCCTAATAAGGCGTTCAATTTCATTGTACCACAGAATCACTCAACAGAAAACGATTTAATGAATACATCTGGAAAATGCATGTATTTTAGTGGCTGATAACATCCACAGTCACCTAGCAACATATTTGTGACAGTGACCTGGCAAATTGTTGAACGACATTTTTAACTGCTTAGCCACTGTGCTGAATAGGTTTTTCTCATTTCAGTCAGGTTTGGTATTAGATTGCATGTATGAGGAAATAAAATAATTGGATATATAAATGTATTGAGAGTGAATATTAGAAAAGGCATTGATTTTGGAAAAGTATTCTTGTGATTTCAATGAAGCAATGCTGAGAAGTTTTTCGCACTCTCCTTTGCCTTGGTTGCCTAAACTGTGTCAGGTATGTAGATTATCTAACTTTAAGTCTATCAAGGGCACAAGAAATCTATTAAAGCATAGACTGGTTTTGAATGTATTTCCTGTGCCTTAGAGAACAGTATTTATTGCTTGTATTTTAGCTAAATAATGTTAGCATCAAGCATATTTGCATGTAACATGATCTATTAATAGATAACTATTAATATATCTGGATAGATATATTAATATTGCATGCCTTTAATACTGCATCTCTTTAACCTCTTCATATCACTTATGGAATAAATTAAGTGATGCACTAATCCTGGAGATGGGCATATAAAAAATTCACAGGTTACAATTCCTTCCAAGAATTAGCTATAGTAGGTCTGTGACTTTCATCCCAAACAAAGGCAAATGACCTTTCATTTACATACAACATAATTTTCAGCTTTTTATGGCCTCTGAGTTTGTTTCTTCATAGCCTCTCTACAGTGAGCTCAGCAGCAGCAGAGATAAAACTTCCATAAGCACATTGTTCCTCTTTCCTGCTGACAGTACACAACATCTAATGCACAGTTTCAGTTCAGCTCACAGGCAGCTCTATCACTGAATACCTATGTCCACCAGCTCACTGGGGAGGGGGGCATTCAGCTCCCCCCAGACCAGACACCAGCACTGGTCAGCCAGCATGTGCTTTAGGTCTACTGCCAGTAGTGATTGAACTTCCATTGACTAGAGTGAGTTCAGCCACTTGTGCAGTCTTTAGGGGAAAGAATAATGAGTGCTGAATAATGCATGAATAATGAATTCATATCCCTCCCTCGGTCTCTTTTAAGTTTTACACAACACACAAGAAGGCAAATGTCCCTTCCTGGTTAATGTCTTAAGGGATTATTAAACCACAAGTTCCAGGTTGGCTCAAAGCACGTTTCAACCTACTGCCATTTGTGCATGAACATTCCTTCCTTATTGGAAAAAACCTCTCCCTTGGAAAATTATGTATGAACATGAAGAAATTGCAAAGGGAAAAACTACTCACAGGACCTACTTGCTGCTTAGTGGCAGTGAATGTAAAGCAGAGGTGAGTAGTTGGATGTTCTAGAAACCATTGTGAGGAATTTATGGACTCCCCCCAGATGGATTTGGATTTTTAAAAAGTTGCTTGTGAATAGCAGGTAATTCCAATGGTTAGAATTCTCCTCTAGCATTATAATTGATTCTGTGCCTGTATTTTCTGGACTTAGAAAGACCAAATTTTGGTTCACATTTGTACTGCATGTAGAAAAGGTATAAATGGGGATAATTATAGTGAATGTGTGCACAGGAATCAGGGCCTTACTAAGGCACTAGGTGGGCATTAGAAGGGAGATTGCAGCACTCAATAAACAGGCAGCACACATTTCAGGTATATCCCAATTAACTGCTGTTACTCTACACTTTATTTCATAAACCTACATTCATGAGTGGAAAAAGCCTGTCCTGAAAGTAGTCACTGCTTAATACCTCTATCATTTCTCTTTACAACCATGCTGCTGCTGTAATGCCCATAAAATGACTTGACAATGGTTAGGCAGCTGGTGTCATCTGATTGATCCTCATTAGACTAATTATAAGTGTCTCACCAGTGTCTTCTACTTCTCTGTTGTCAGCTGGGCCAGAGTCTTCATTTGTCTCTGGAACTTCTTCAGGGCAGGAACTAACTTCTGGGAAAAATATCCTGCCTTGCACAACAGGACCTTGACCTTTGACTTAAATCTCTGGATATTGCAGCTTATTGTCTGAGAACACAAACAGCCTGGGTATGCCTGGACAAAAGCTTCTGGTAAGAGAAGAGAACACAGAAAAGAGGTCCTTCCTATGTGTCTGAAACCAGCCATGTAAAAACCCAGCCATGTAAAGGATCTGTGAACATGCAAGACTCTGCTGCTGCTGTTCACTGACATTTTTGGCTGAATTTATCAAAAAGACAGGAAATCTTTACCCAATAAAGTTAAAATTCACCTAGAAGACAGGCTTATTGTCCTTCTACAAAATGAAGAAATTGATGAGGAGGATATTCCAGACAACTCCTCTCCAATTTTAGTGTTTTCCATCCACATATCTTGACCTCTCTAGCAACACCCTTGCCTACTTCCCCCTCCATAGCACCCTTTCCCCCTCCAGCACTGCTCGTACACTTTCATGTATATTGGCCATGGCAGCTTTTGCCCCTCCACGTACAGAAATCACCAGAAGGATTCCTTGGCATCCTCTTGCAACAACTCAATGGTTTCTAGCATTCCACCCCCCATGGGAGGATGGGCTACAGCTCCTCAGGAGCACAATATCCCAGTAGGATCCTCAAAAGGATGTTGTGGTGTGCTGCCATGAGCAAGGGAGTGTGGAGGAGCGGGCAGCTGCACAACCTGCCTGCACAGCAGAGGCTTTGCAGCAGTGACAGGTGACATCCTGCAGGGCCGTGACTGAAAGGACAGGGCAGCTAACAACACCACAGCTAATAGGCACTAATAGTACCTGTAGCACCAGTAGTGCTTCCTGTAACACCAGTCCCAGCCAGCATGCTGAGTGTGGCTGAGCTTTGAGCCACTGTGAAGGCATGGTTCCTCCCTCCCGCGCCCCTCTGGGGGAACACACAGGCTGCCCTTCCCTCCAACCCTTCCTGCTTCCTCACCAGCAGCATCCCTCCCTTCTTTAACACACAGGAGGAATCAGGGGAGCCCAAAATGGTCCTGGGTCAGGATGCCTGATGGGTTCAAGTCCCCACATGGGGAAGTGGAGGGGGACAGATGGTGAGTGGTTCCTCCTGTCCCCATGGCATCCTGTAGTGTGGCTTCCCACGGTGAAGCCTCCAAGAAATAAACTGTGTGTCCCAGCAAGATGAGATTAGCTGATGAGTGCAGGGTTTGCTGAGGAAAGAGAGCTTTCCATCTATGCCCTCAGCCCCAAAAGCTTACTAGCCTTCACTGTGATTAGTATCCCTACTAATAGTTACAGATGCATGAATGTACACCTGCAATGCTAGCAGCAACTGTGTGGTGCTACCACATCCAACAAAAAGCAGATGAGCACAGGCACAGTGACAATGGAACAATATCCTGGCTCTTCAGAGCTGGTGCTTGACAACACAAAATACATGTGCACCAAATCCGCTCTTGGTTCTGTTCTGCAGAGGATTTTACACACCTGTCTGGGTCTGGAGCAAAACCTGAGACAGAAAAACCCAAAGAACTAAACATTACCAAACTCTGAGAGATCCAGATGAATTTGCCCAGCCCAGAAAAACCCAAATCCAATCTTTTGTGTATTTTGGGTCTGGAGATCAAGTTAGAGCTGTACTTCATGGCTTGGTCCCACCTTTAATGTAGAGAAAAATATTTCAGGCCTTTAAGCAATTATTTTTTTGTCTTGCATGACTGCCTTTCTGATTTCAGGATTTCAGTGATGACTAAAGACATGGTTGTTACTGACTTGACCTCTCCCAGCGGAGGCATCTTCTTACCTACGTGTTTCTTTGGGAGGCAATTATTTTCTTCCTGCTTCTGAGGTTTGCAATTTTGGAGCTAGTGCTTTCTTTCAAGCTCCCACAACCCTCACAGGAACCTCTCCAGGTAAAAGCAAATGTTATCTCAAAGGGGTACTGAGGCTTTTATTACATCCTGACTTCACTTCTGTAATTCGTTATTTGCTGATCTGCCTGCCATTTCCCTGAGGCATTTGCAGCTCACGTTGAACTTCACTGTTGAAACCTGGATTTCTGAGCATTTTGCTTATTTCCTGAGAGAAATTCTCTGATTTCATCCTGGTAAAGTGGCAGTTTCAGGTTGAAATTAATTTTCTACTTGCCAGCTTTCAGAGGTGCTTTCCTCTTCTCATAAAGTTATTTTCCTATTACTTCCTTTGCAGCTTTGTCCCTTTGAGTTGCTTTTCATCTCCTTCTGGTAGAGTCAGTTTCACTGGCAAACCTCCAGAAAACTGCCAAAGCTCCACACTCTCTGCAGGCCTCAGAGTACCAGTTCCTGCCAGTTCAGGTCACCCAAAATGGGACCTTGTAAAGGGGGGCTGACCAGGACTGGCTCCAGCTTCCCCTTCAATTCTTCTGACAGGTCCTTCTTGCCTTTTCCCTCCTTTCCCTTTTTGTCTGTGATGGACACCTGTACAAAAGCCAAGCACAGGGTTTACTTGCCATGTGGCTAGTAAGATAGACAAATTCAGCTTCACTTGTCTCCAAAGACAAAGATACACATAATACACCATGAAAGATAGAAATGCTAAGTCCATCTAGCATTTATGTCTAGCTGGAGAACCTAAGAAGGCTCACTAGAGAAGAGAGTATTTGCCCAAGGATAGCTCTGTGGTTGCACACTGAGATTTGCTACAAGCTGATGAGCAAAGTTTAAAAACCCCTTTAACACTGGAGGTTTCTGTGTAAGCTACATGCATAATAAGGTCAAACCCTGCTTCCAATTCTTCCTCCTCTGTACAGGTCCTCTCAAACTGCAAAGGGAAAAGAGTATATATTTTGGCTTCTCTAGAGGAATAGTCAGGTGCCACAAAACTTGTGTTGCATGTGTCAGCCCTCTGCCACGCTGGGAAGGTGGATGCATTTGGTGGTGACCCTTGGCTGGGACATCCTCCCAGTCAGTGACCAAGGCTGCTCTGAAATGTCTTCTACTCTGCAACTGTAAGTGAATGGTGGTGGAAAGTCAGCTGTGCCCTACTTTTTGTGCTTGCTGAGTTCACTTCAGCAGTGCTCACGGGTGATTTATCTTCTGGAAGGCATTCAAACAGTCCAGCTATGTCTGCTCTCACACGTCTCTGCCTGAGAAGCAGAGTAACTCTGGCTTGGAACTACACCCACCCTGCCCCCGCTGAACAGCCTGGGCCTATGGGATTGCCAGTGCAGCTCAGGGGGGCTGTTCCCAGACTATGGCACCAGCACTGGGCACATGTTCCAGGGTGCTGAGCATGCCACAAAACCTAGACAGAGACAGTGGAAGGGAGCAGGAAATCCTGGGATGCCATTCCTTAAGCAGCCGTACCCACACCATCCTTCAAAGAGGCTTGAAGGGTTTGCAGCCGCTGCCCAGAAATGGGGCCCAGGGCAGCCAGACCTGCCATCTGCTCCAGCGTGCTAGAATGCTATATATGAGCATTTGGAAACCACAGGAGTTTGCTTCTGGCTCTACAGGCATCTACTTCCCTAGCACAGCTCAAACCCAGTGGGCACTGCCTGCGCCTCCCCAGGGCAGACCCACCCAGGACCTGGCTCACCTGGGCTTGCTGTCACACCCAGGAACTCAGTCCCTCGGGACTGCACCAGCATCCACCTCTGCCACCATCTCCTGATAAACCTTGCCTGCCTCTCCTTTGCAGAACTCCAGACATCTGATTTTGCTCCTCCTGTCTAGTCCTTGTTGCCAGCACTGCTGAGTTCTGCCCTTTCCCATACTTGCTACACAAATAAAAGGGCAGCCTGTCCGTGGAGACCACACTGAGCACAGATCTAAAGAACAGTGAGGACCATGGCACACCACGAACACCTACCCTGGCATGCCCTGACAGATGAGGGAGAAGCTATGCAAGATAATCATTCTGCACCAGCAGGATTCCTTAGCTGCTTTTCCAGATTTTGTAACATTTGGTTGGTTTAGGGTAGACAGTGAAAGTCTGATTTCAAAAGCTGTCTGGATTTCACACGAAAGCACTTTCAAAATCAGGTCTTTTGAACCATGCTTTTACATTTCAATGGCTGCTGTACTGATAGCAGCTGGAGTTAGCACCTAACTCTTGACTTGGTTTGAATAAACCAAATCCTTACTGATGAGTCTGCTTCCAGGCTCGACATGGAAGCAAAATACAACAATGAATGGTAAAAGGTGTATATGAAAGATCTGGGGGCTTTGCCTGGATGACAGCAAAGAGAGACTCCATTTTTATTAATATTTTCCATTTTTAGCACTTAGGCATAACCTTTGAAAATGTATAGTCTAAACCTGTGTCTCAATTAAAGTCAGGACCAGCTTTTCTACTGGTTTTGATGGAATTCAAGTTCAATGCATTAACACTGGTGTATCAATATTGTACAATTTGTATCAGCATTAGCATTGCTAATAATTTTACAGTGAATGTCATGATCTATAAGAGGATTTTAAATTCAACTTACTAGCAGAAAATAACACTTTTAAATGATACATGACACTTTCTAGCTGATAAGATCTGAAAAGTGTGAATCCTCAGTATTTTAATGCAGAATACAAATAACAGCCCAAGGGTAATATTTTTGTATTTAACTCCTTAACCCAATTTTGGTTTATTTTGGAGTTTTAAGGTACTGTTTTTCAAAGCTCGTATTTGGCAAGACAGCTGATCTTTGTTGTCATCAATTGTAATAATTATTCCAGCACCAGGAAGTCATCATTCATTAGCTCAGACTTCTTTAGCTGATTTTTACTTTTATTTCTCAGATCCCTCATATGAGTAGCATTGATGCCATACCAGTAGTATCTTGAATTTTAGGCAGGTCTGCCATTCTCCCCAGAAAAGAAGTGGTTCAAGAAGTCCAGCGATCTTGTTCCCAGCTCCTCTTTTCCTTTTGCAGCTAGAGACCACTTGCACAGCAGACATCTGCACTGGTTCCTACAGCACCAGGTCACCCTTGTGTGCTCTGAGCTGGGCAAGACCCTGGAGGGGTCTGGTCCAGGCTTGGCTACCACAGAGCAGATTACTAATCTCTACTACCAGCACTGAAGGAAGAAAGCAAACGAGAAATGCAGCCTGGCAGGGAAGCCCCTTGTGATGCTGCAGTTTTTACACCTATTTACATTCCATCTGTTGGTCAGGGCTGTGCCTGCAAGTACAGAACACATTTAATTGGAATAGGCCTGGAAAAGCAGTGTGAAGGGACAGTAAAGCAGTGGTGGAGAGCACAGGCATCATTTGTCTGATGCACCAGAAACTTGATATCTTGTTGCGTTTCTTCATTCATTCATTGCGAGGGGAATTTTTCGGATGCCTTTTCCTCCCTGCCTGCAGTGTGAAGCACAGCACTGCTCCGCAGCCATCTACTGAGAGCGAGGCAGATCTCACCATGGATACCCATTGAAACAGAGAAGTCACAGGACAGTTGCTATTCGTGTGCCTGAATGGAACTCTATTGTGCTTTTTTTTTTTTTGCTCCAGTGAAGCAGAACAAACCCTTCTTTTTCTTTGTTTATATGAGGTGAAAAAACATACTGGTACTGACTTTCAGATAAAAAACCTCTTAGTTGTAGTCAGTTCCTTCTCTCCTTAAGAACATCTGGGGATACAGAGACAGTCCATCTGCCCTGCTCCAACACTGAGACAAAATACCTGTGATCTTAAATACCCTTCTCATTTCCTGTCTGATTACACCTCATGCTGTAGTCCTTTGTGGTGAACGACTGTTTCTTTTCTCCATATGCCCATATCTAGAAACACCAACAACTTTCAGGCACCAGTCAAATACAAGTTTCTGATATCATGCATGGAATTTTTTTTTTGTTGAGGTATTGAGTCAAACCTCAGAAGACCTCAGACTTGTCTCAGAGGGCCATTGTCATCCCCGGCGTAATAACCTCTCTCTCTCTGCACTCTGGGTTTCTGTCTCTATTTTTAATTTGTTTTGCCACAGCGTCCTTGTCAGACACTAGGGGCTCCTGGTGCTTCTCTTGTACAAACATGTAAGCAAACACTAGTTATTGCTGCAGTAAATTCACATACTCAGAACGAAATTATTTCTGAGGAAAAAAAAAAATTAAGGCAAAGGAAAAGACAAGAAAAAAAAAAGATGTGTAAGGCATTTTCAGTAACATCTGAGATGTGCTCTCTGCACAGCCCAGTGCACCATGCCAGGCCAGTGGTTGTCCCTGGGAGCTCCCTCTGCCCAGCCCAGGAGCTCTGGCAGCACTGCAGGCCCACGGTGTGACCCAGCTTGGGGTCCACGTGTGCGGGCTCTGCCCGGCTCTGCGGAGCCGCCACGCTTGCTCAGAGCAGGGCTGAAGCTCACATTCTCACACGCAACTCCAGCTCCACTTTAAGACCCCTCATTTTTAAAAAGATGTTAAAGAACTTTTACAATGTTAGCATCAATCAATTTTTAATGCATTATTTTAAAGGACACTACGCAAAGTCTTGTCTTGAGGCACATCTTAAAGGATAATATTCCCCTTGCAGGTTAGGAGACCTAGGAGATGTCCTGTCGCCTGTTCTTTTAAAAGTTTTAAAGTTCTTTTAAAATTCTTCTAAGCCTTCTAATGTTTACATTTTTGTAATGGAGTTTCTCACACACTTTTCATATAAAAATAGATTGTTTGCATACTTCTCTGGAGGAGGAGAGAATTTGATGGACTGCTGGTTTGACCAATGTGATTGGAGAGGTGGCAATTTCATCCTCCAATCCATGGTCACCTTTGGAAATCTTTAAATACGAGGTCTCAAAATAAACCTCTCTCTCTTCTGCCTTTCCAATTCCATGTGTGTCTTTCATTTCATGTCGTAGTGCGACAGTGTCCACATGTGGATTGGGTGTCCAGGCATCTGTTACAGTCACTGGGGTCCAGAGACCTGCCCATTTCACCCCAAAGCAGACATCTTGGCTCACCAACTAGCTGGCTAAACTCAGATGTCTAGTGCCAGCTTTGCCTCTGGTATCCAAGATATTTACACAGAATTGCCAAATATTAAACATGACCTTTCTCCCTCCCAAGTGGCAGCTGGACGTCGGGGCCTATTACAGGATATCTCAAATGGCTCAAAATAAATAAATGTGGACAACTGAAGCAGTCAGCAGGATGGCTCTTCAGGTTTCCTGCCTATGACGGGAGTTTGGATCTCCTCCATACAGAGAAGTTTCATCCTTCCTGAATGTCACAAAAGAAGACAATGGTCAATTTTTTTCCTTCCCAAAGGATGAGAAGCTTGGCTTCAAGTTCCAAATCAGCTCCTCCCCAGAGCATCTTTCCTCCCAGAGGACATCATGGGGTTCACCCAGCTCTTCATGACTTTCCATGCCTCCAAGCAGTATCCAGCCTGCCTTTAGCCAATGCACTGACATGGGTTTTGTGCACTGTTTGAATTAATTCCACTATAATGTAAGCTGCTGAAAAAGAATGGTGTTTATCCAGGACTCAGCACCTCTCAGACTTTCTCATTACTTACATAGTGTTTATATTGCTCAGTGGTGCCAATCAGGGTAAGGATTTATTGCTGCAGGCTGTTTACTGCTCCATATCTGAATATAGCTGCTGCCCTGAAGAACCCAAAATTTAATTCTAAAACAAGATGCCAGGAGTTTAAAACAAGAGAGAAAATTGATGAACAGAAGAGGTAAGAGTGACAAAGTCAAGAGAAGCAAAATATTTTTTATTCTACTCTTTTTTACAATTATATGCTTTTCAATTAAAGCATTTTTTTTCAATTTAAAAAACACCCAAACAACTAACCAAATCACACATGCTTCCTTTCTTTTTTCCCCCTTCCTGTTTCTCATTGCAGTTTGTATTTCTCAGTAGAAAGACTGGACTTTACATAATTTGATGTTTCCATTTCATCCTATTTAAGATTCTCTTTCACGTTTATAACTTCCATCTGCTTATATACCATTGGTTCAGGTGTCTCTCCCAAGCTGGGTGCTGGATTATCAGCAGAGACATACAAGGCCTTTCTTTCCCTAGTGGTCTGTGAAGCAAGGCAGGTCACATTCATCCATTTTGCCTCCATTCCTCCTGGTTGATCTGCCTCCAGGCTGGACCATGCCTCAGTAGGTAGGTTTCCCACTGGTTTCTCAGCAGGACCTCCTCTGGATTTCAGGACCATCAGTCCTGCTGTGAGTCTCAGGACATCACCCACGATTATCCCATCCCAATGAATTCCAGCTGACCTCTATCTGCCATCCAACTCACTTCACAGAATCCATGGACATACTTTCTCAAGAAAAATACATGATACAAGATCACTTCTAGCATTTCTTTAAAAAGATAATTCGTGTTATCTCTGCAGGATACCCCCACTTATAACTCAATTTGATAAAAATCAGAAACATATGACTGCAAGTATAACCCATATTATAGCAGACACCAAAACATGCTGCTGCTGTGCCACATGCAGGAGAAGAGGCACTAGAAGTGCAAAAGGCATCACAGGCAGCATGAAGCTTTTTAAAAAAATCATTGTGTATTGCAAATCAGGGTTTTGTATTGAAAATCAGTACACACATTTGCACTGTTATCTCCTATTCATATTCCACAGCTGTACTCTCAGAGCTCCTCTCTCTCCAAACACAGAAGAGACACAGGAGGTTGGAGGGAAATACTCTTTTTTGGTGCCAGAAAGTGGTTGTTAAGAAAACATCTCTTGGATGCGTAGGTCACACTGCATTTGTCTCATCTGAGCTCATCTTTGTGTCACCAGGCATTGGCCTGTCCCAGGCAGCCTGGCTGTGATGCAGAGAACTTCCTGATGTATTTGTCCAGTGAACACTGAGCCACCTGCACATGTCACAGAAGCCACCAGACATGCTCCCAGCCCTAGCTCAGAACTGACCTCACCAGACTGAGGAGAGAAAAACAGTATGAACATGTATTTTTTTTCACTACAGGGTAGTTCTCATGGTGATTTTAGCCATCTGTAGTAATACCAGAAGGATGAATATTAAGTTTGTGTCCAAAGCCTGTGTTAGCTGACCATGCCAGTAACAACAACCATGGCTGCCTGCCACCAGGAGAGAAAGCTCTGTTATTTCCCTGACACTGAACTTTCCATGTTGCACTTAGCTTAGTGAATCAGTCAGCTGGAGCTTGCTATTCAGACTTCCTATAGTACAAACTGCTTTTTTCTTTTCCCTTTAAAACAGCTTTCTATTTTTTCTCTTACACCCAAGGGGAAGTTAGAACTGAGATTGCACAAAAAACTCTGCATAAATGATACACTTTTTATGTGCACCTTGAGGTGCACAGGGATTTCCCCATACTTAGGCTTTAAATACGAGTTTAGATGTCTAACATATGTGTCAGTAGGTCACAATGAGACACCTCTAGTCACTATTCATGTGGATTACCTCCACTCCCTTTACAGGCCATTCCACTCCCAAACTCTGGCACACATTATCCACTCAGAGGTGGCCACAGCTCTCAGTCTGGTACACTCAGCTGAGCTTTCATCTTGTCCTTGTTTCATGGGCAGCAACTACTGTTGGGGCAGCCTGGGTACTCTGGAGCTTCAGCTCCAGACATAATCCATGGCCACCAAGTGCCTGACCTTGCCCAACCTGTGGATGACTTAAAAACTTGCATTTCTCCTTCTGGGTGATTCCATTAATTGGGCAGGAGCTACAAGTACTAATCAAACAGCAAACATTCTTTCTGCCTGCTTGAAGCCATGTGTACAGACTTAGCAGGAAGAAGTAAGGTGTGGACTAAAGATAAGACCCATCAATATGATGGAAAAAACACACAACATCCTAAGAAGGGGAAAACTTCACTGGAAGAAAGATAGGAAGTTTTCAAGCAAACCAGCTGCCTGAAATTGTTACCATCATAATTTGGAAGAGGGGAGAGATGGTGTTGATGTCAGCATCGCAGGTGAGTCAAGGAAGCACTGGGAAGAGGAGGAATAAACTCTAAACCCCTGCCTCCTCAGAGATAGTTGCTTCAGCGGGAGCTCTCTTTGTGTCTTGAAGCAACCAGCAGCCTTCAGAGAAGCTCTGTGGTAGATGAGGAAACAGATCAATCAGAAATTTTCATGAGAGCAACAGTAGTTTATGCAGGAAAATGCTTCCCCTGAAAAACATCCTGAGGATCAAGGCCCTCTGGTATGGAACACATCTGAGATGCCAAGGCCACTACTTGAACCATGAAATGAGAAGAAAGCATTGTGTCTTCTCAAACAGGATCTAACTGAGTTATCTTTCTGAGCACTAGAAAATAACAGGAGTGAAAACTGTCCCTCTTACTGGAATCCTTCTGCTGGCTGCAAACCAGAAATGAATCCTCATGTCATGGAAAAGGGCTCTGCCAGAGGGAAGAGGATTCATAGGGCTGTATTGAATAGATCATCTTGACAATTTCCAGGATTCAGCAGCATGGAGTAATTTTTTTTACAGGCCTCCAAAGACTAGTTGTCTTCTTTGACTGAGGGGAAGAGGTGCAAAAAACAATCAGACGTGACTTTACAGAATATCAGCACCTGATGGTCTTTTCTTTTTGAAATCTTGCTTTCTTCCCTGAGGGCTTGCCTGCTTTTGCAGAGCACAAGAGATAGATCAAAAAACCCGATGAGGGTGGGTATGTGTTACACTGTATCTGTAAATTAGGGGCATAAAATAACTGGAGACAGGACAGTAGAGTTTCTTTAACACAGATAACCCCCAGTAGCTATGATGTACAGCAATTCCCAAGTATTTACAAGCCCAGCTCGCCAAGTGCAACACTCAAGGCCACTCTGTCCCTCTGCCACAGATGACAAGGGTAGGGGGTCTTCTTAAAGCAGCTCAGAGACAACCAGCTCTTCTCTGTCCCTTTTTTGCTCCTTTCCTTAGAATTACAAGGAACTTGGTGTCAGTTTATCAGAGAGCAGACAGAGGCTAGTGGGCATCTCTGAAACGCACCCAAAAAAATCTGTCTTGAAATATATATGCAAGTATAGGTAAAATTCACCATACAATTATTTAATTATTTTAAAGTATTCAGGAATTACCTGAGATTCTCAGGACTGGATGTTATCAATTCTCAGTGACTATAGACCCTATTTGTAATGCACAAGCTGTTATTTTTTTTCATTTATATAGCAGAGTAGAGGAGATCTACAAGAGAATTATCCTTTAAACATTGCAGCATGGGAAGAATGACACCCTTTTTTGACTTATCTAATAATCACCTTGAGCCCTGAAGCTTCAGAAGCAGTAAGCTCATAATTCAAAAGGCTATGTGAAAAGAAACAAACCACGAAGTCCTTCAGTCCTTACTGATGAATACAACCAGAGCTGTCCTGCCACCTTCTCTGCTATCCTCCCTAATCACACCTTCTAGCAAAAGTACATTTTGCATCACTAAGAAAGATGTAACCTCCTAATCCAGCCATAAGGTGTAAAACTCTCAAAAGATCCTTTTGTTGGGTATGTTTCATTATAGGCAGTAGGTTAGCTCAGTTCTCAAAGCTGTGTTAAAAAAAACAACCAAGGCCAGGAACAATCATCTTGGGGGACAGGGAAATGAAGTGTCAGGGACTGTACTGCCAGTACTTGGCAGAAGGATACATGGTCTCCTTGCTTGCACTGAGCAGTTTCAGTGCATCTCAAGAAGTGCTGCACCACTACCAGAGACAATTTGCAACTCCACTGTTCTTGGCATGGCCTGGGAAGTCCTTTCCCAGCTACACCAGCTGCTGGTGGTCTCAAAGGGCTAGAGAACACCTGGAAATCACTAGCACTGCAAGGGTTTTTGGACAGACTTCCTTCTATCTGGAGCCACAGTGACCCTAAAATGCAACAAGTGTTACATTACTGCAACTATGCCCTTAGGAAGTCCTGGCAAAAAGGACCATCCATCATTTTGACATAAAAGCATCTCTCAGACCCTACAACTAGACCACTGCAGTCCAGCTGCATTTTGGCACTGGATGGAATTAAGAAATTGTCTCATGATAGCCTCGCCACAGTGTTAAAACTGAAATTTTAACTAGAAAAGAACCAGACCCAAATTATCACCTGCTTTTATCAAGACTGAATGCTCTGTATTATACATCTGCACTTAGCTGAGAAAGTGAAGAGTATGCCATTAAACATCAAACAAGAAGAAAAGTTATACTGGAGCATATCTCTACTTCATCTGAACCTGGATCATTCCTTCAGTTAGAGATGCATGGGGTAACAGGGATAATAAATCTATCAGATCAATAATGGACTTTAATCAGTTTACTTGATAATTGATGTTCACTTAGCTACAAAGGAAGCCTGAACATTTCACTAAACTATAGGATACCACCTGGAGCTGAAACTTAGATGTGCCTATCTTGTACAATCTTTCAGCAGGTCACTTAATCTCTCTTAGTTTCCCCTCCCTTTGGAAGGATTATTTAGCTTCTCATGTCCTCCACATTGGCTGTTGAGATGGTCCACTTGGAACAAGGACTGTCTTTGGCACAATCATACATTTACTTGTGACTTATGAAAGATACTGACATAGGAATAATATGTACTTAAAATGCCACTCATCAAATCCATGCAATAGAGACTGGTTACAGGATTCTATTAAAGTTTAATGACAGGAATAGCCCATTGTGTACCATCATTTAGTATCTTAGGTTTCAAAATACCTCTCTTCCTGCAAAGCTGAGCAATAGCTTCAGGAATTGTAAAATATTACTTGGCTCATAAGGTCTCACAAAATTGAAGAGTACTAAGTGGTTTGTGATTTTTGGCAAGTGTTTCAGGTCAGCAATTCTTAAATACTAGTGATTCATGAAGCCTTATCCCATAGATCTGAAGGGTAAAATATTTTAGAGTGTGTTTCAAAGAGTGTGTTTCAAAGAGTAAAAAGAAAGAAACATAAAAAACACAAACTCCTAAACAAACAAACCATAAAAAAAGAGGCAGTCCAGACCAGGAACTTCCTTACAAAGCAGAAATCTAGTTCTGTGTTAGTGGAAGTTTTTATCATACCACCCAAGTGCTTCACAAACTTCAATTCAAACTGTGCTCTTGTGATAAAGGAAATATTATCCTTTTTATTATTTTGAGAAAAAAATCATAAAGACTGTAAAGCCCCAGTGTTCAGTACATCCAGTGACTTTTGAGGGTTTGATTTTCTGACTGCTCAGTTCTAGGTTTAGCTTCCAGGAACGCTGCATTATTTGCAGTTCCTCTTTGTACAGAGTTATCTTCTTAAGCATACCAAAGACCTTTTTTTTCCCCCCCAATTATGAATCCTAATTTTAAAACTTACAGAATCACAGAATTAAAGATTCATCAAGGTTGGAAGAGACTGTTAAGATCATCTAGTCCAGCCATCAATTCAGCACTTCCAAAACCATCCATAAACCATATCCCCAAGTGCCACATCCAAGCACCTCTCAAACACTTCCAAAGACTCCACTGCCTCTCTGGGCAGCTCATTCCAGTGCCTGACCACTCTTCCAGTGAACATTTTTTTTTCTAATATCTAAGCTGAACTTCCCCTGGCACAACTAAAAGCCATTCCCTCTCATCCTTTCACTGAGTTTTGACAGAAGAGACTGACCCTGACCTGGCTACAGCCTCCTGTCAGGGAGTTTTAGACAGCAATGAGGCTCCCCCTGAGACTCCTCTTCTCCAGACCAAAATGTAATTTTAAGAATATATCACTAATATACTGAGAAGTAACTTACGTAGTCCTTTTTATATCTGATTGACCACAGATCAAGGAAAAAACAATTAGTCTAATCTTGCTTGATTTTTGTGGACTAAGGGTCCAATTACTCATGGACATTGCTCCTTCAGAGGTGCACTCTCTCTCCTGACTGCTGAGTATGAGAGGTAGAAGAGACAGGAGTAGTTTCTACTACCACACACAGCATCCATGGTCAGTCTGTAATATTTCACTCCTGTCTGGGCACACACTCCTCAGCTACCAGGGTACCAAGGGAAACATCAAAACTCTTTGATTTCAGCAGTGTGCCATTAAAAAAATGGAAGCATTTTTAGAGATTAAGTTCCACATCCCCCACAGTGAGAATTAGAAGGGGGCCAGGCAGGTAGAAAACTCATATTACTTTCCAGAAAAAGTGTTTCACCAAGTGCTGCATGGGAATACAGCTTGGGCAGATGTGAAGACTGCATGCCTAAAGGGGTGAGGAATTTTGAGGCCCCTCAAGAACAAGGATATAATGGGGCTTATCATGTTTGAGACTTTAAAATCAGACCTTTCTTTTTTTTTCTTTTCTTGACAAGTACTACAGTCTGTTGAAAAATGGTCTGGCATTAAAGAGCAAAATTATATTGAACGCCTTTATAAAATAAATTTTTAAAAAACATTAGGTAGACTTTTAAGCAATCAGTTGTTTATACAGTGGCTATGTGGTGACCACCTTGTGGATCAGTGACACTCCCTGCACTGCTTGAGGTACTGTCTGTCCTCTGAACACCCACTCTCGAAGCTGGTTTATTCCTTTTCCTGATCACGCTCTATCCTATCCATCTTCCTCTGCTCAGGACTTTTTCCTCATGACAATTCTGCAAAAGTGAAACAACTTACTCTGGAAAACAGCCCCTTGTTTGCTCAAGAGTGAGCACTGAGATGCACTTCCCTCAATGAACAGCAAAGCTCTGTGTCCAGTAGGGTCTGAGTTCACTCCTTGCACTGGGATGTTCTTTAGTGCCTCTTCTAGCAAGGGATTTTTAACAATACAGTAACATCAAGAACATTAAAACTATCACAAAAACCATTCCCAAAAGGCTGCTTGTCCTTAAAACAGCTCTTCTAATTGCTGTATTGTGTCTATGGGAATTTCTAGCAGGTACCTGGAAGGTAGGCATATCAAACTTATCAGTAAGGATTAAAAACTGGATTATCCTATCTGGATTAACTTCTGAGATGCAGACAGGCAGCAATGCATGGCACAGATAACTACTGACAACTGGTTTTAAGTGATGTAGTATTGCCACACCTGAAGTAGAAGACAAGCTGAGGACTGGGAGCAGCCCTGGAAGATGATCCTTTCTAGACTTTTTTTTTTCCCGTGAAGTCCCAAGAGGAAACCACAGGTTTTCCTTGTGCCTAATTAAGTGTAGTTAAAAATAGATGATGATGATCTGTACTAAAGAACTAGAACTGCTTGACAAGACTTGTTTGTTCCTTGGTCAAACAAAAGAACTCATGCATCTTGTGGGGCTCACTGCAGTTTTATATAACTGAAGATTGACTCTATTCCCCAGCTTGGGAAGAGGGAGAGAGCTTGAGGCTGAGAAGTTGGGAGAGTCCTACAGAGACTTCACCTCTGGCAAAAGTCCCTCATGTTCCAACCAGAATGTCCTGTGCCTGCACCTGTGTGCCTGCATTCCCTTTTCTTTCCATGCACGTTGTTCAATCCAGCCTGACATTCTCCAGCCTAGAAGGAAGCAAGCACCTTCAAACAAAATGCATTTGTACTTCCCAGCAGTTTCTTTGCTTGTCAAGCCCTGGCAGTGGCAGAGAGGAGCCATTCTGTGGGGACTGGAACTTGCTGTTGGAGGGAAGCACTGTGTGGATCCTGCTTAACAAAACAATCCTGCCTTCCTGCTGCAGCCCTTGTCTTCCCAGGATTGTTCCTCAGCCCTTTGCTTCCTCTGCCTCCTCTTCCTCTGTGCGATGAATAGTGGGAGGCTGGTGAAGCACTGGAACGTATTTCCTGGAGAAGCTGTGGATGCTCCGTCTCTGGAAGCGTTAAAGGCCAGGCTGGATGGGGCTTGGAGCAACCTGGACTAGTGGAAGGTGTCCCTGCCCATGAGAAGAGGGGCTGAAACTCGATGATCTTTGAGGTGTCTTCCAAGCCAAACCATTCTGTGATTCTACAAGACAAGACTCTCCAGGCTTTCATAACCCACATGAAACACAAGGCTCTGTCACGAAATACTTTTCTCCTAAAATTCTGTTTGAGTTTATCACTTCCCTGAGCCACAACTGCTCAGTCTCGCTCCACAGGAGCTGCTAGAGCAGGAGCTGGGACACTCTGCGGTGAGGTCATTTCGGACAGGCACCTGGTCCCTCCCTGGTGCCACGGCAGCGTTCCAAAAGGCGACAGCGTGCCCTGTGTCAACGCGCAGCCCTGGACGCGCTCCCACACCCGCAGCCCTCGGGGAGGCCGCGCCGGCCTCGGGCACTGCCCCCGGCCCGCTCCGTCCCTCTGGCCCGAAACACCGCCCGGGGCCGGCCGGACGCTGCCCGCCGACACACGCGGAGACAGCGGGACAGGAGGCGCCGCTCCCGCGACACGAGGCGTGACCCGTCCTTCCCCTCCCTCCCTCCGCCTCCCCTTTCCTTCCTCCTCCCTTCCCCCTTCTCTTCCCTTTCCCGTCTCTTTTCCCGCCACTT